>SJXQ01002084.1:94232-116825 GCA_006408695.1 Aepyceros melampus
TTCAGGTAGTTGATGCCATGCAGTTTTATCTTGGTTAATCAGAATTCCATAGACCAAAAAAGCAGTTGAATTTTTGAAACTTAGAGAAATCTGCAAGCAGATTTTAAACAAGAAGCTATACCCTATACAAATATAGGGAATATATTTAAACACTCACTTTAAAATATTTATTTTAAAATGGACATTTGCCTCTTATAGGCACTTCATAGAGGAAATATTTTTTTAATATTTGACTATAGAGCTGAACCAAATGGAGACACTGAGGATTTAGGAAGACTCTCAGAGGTACCTCTGAGAGAAGATAAATGTTTTTTCAACACTTTGCCTGCACTGGTTGAATTTCAAGTAACCTTTGTGTTCCTTGCCAGAACCACAGCAGAGGGCTAGTGTGGGAGCGCAGTCTGTGCCTTTTACGAAATGGAAAAGACTGGTAGTTATCCTCCTCTGATGTTGCCTCTAAAGTTCACAGCCTGAGGCTAAGAGAAGCAAAACAAATGAAAGAACAAGGGATATATTTGCATTTGGCTTTGAATAGCAGACTACAGTGGCCCAGAGATACGTACTCTGCTGCTGCTGCTAAGTCTCTAGTAATTATTTAAAAACTACCCAAGGGGTTGAGAAGTGCAGGGAAACAGTCTGTAGGCTAGGTCTGGAAGGCTTGAGGAGCAGGGAGGGGGTGGTGGCCACCCAGCACCACACAGGGCCCCCTTCTGGGGCGGGAGAGAGGCCTTGGTGTCTATTCTTGGCATTGAGCTAACTCTCTCATAAGTGTCTGGCAACCACCCAGAAAGAACAGTGTGTTCCTGCTGAGTGTATACAGGGCTTCACAAACATGTTTGTGTGTGCAGCCCAGTAGGCACAGCCTGGCTTAGTCACTCCTTGTCAACCACTGCCTCTCTGGACTGTCAAGAGGAAGACTTCGGCTCAGACCTGCTGTGCAAGTCCTGATGTTTCTGACATGCCCAAATATTCAGTGCAGAGATTAATTTTTAGGGAAACTTAATGTGCCTTGTAGCCCACGGCCAGTAAATACTCTGTTGCCGGGAGCAAATATAGACTGACTTTCAGCTAACCTCCCATTAAGGTCACAAAGGCCTCCTTTACATATGTGCACCTGTTTTTCCAGGGTTAGATCTTCTGGCTTGGCATGAGCTAACATAAGGCCAATTAAGCTCCAGCCCTGGGCACTGCCAGCTTGAAGGGACTGACTCACTCCTTGCTCCTCAGATGGCCTTTTCAGGGGAGTGAAATCTGAGCAGAAGGAGAAATGAGTCAGCCTGACTTAATAGACACTTGAGGGGTGTTTAAGGTTTCCAGTAAAAAGAAAAGGAGTGATCAGAATGGCTTTGAGTTCCTGGGCCATGTGGGCAGGTAACCCAGGTCCACACGTCTTGGATTCTAACAGCAAACAGCAGCCAAAATATTGTGGAATATCTTAGGGACAAAGTATTGCAGATTATAAGACTTCATCATTATAGGCCTCTCTTTATAGATAAGGCAGGTCCATAAAAAATGGGGGCCATGATAGAACTTTCTGGAATCAAACTGTTAGAATTTGTCCATCTTTGAATATATTCAGCACTTTCTCTAACCACTCCTAACACACCTTTCCTAGCATGGTCTTGCACTGTAGTTTACTGAACACACAGACACAGTCTTACCATACTCGCCTCTCCGGTCCCCCTGCCCCCATCAATAACTTTCTCCTAAGTGTCATAACTCTGTTGAACTTCTCTATCCTGCTGTTTCACTAACCCCTCAAATTCAACTTGTCCAAAATTATTCTTATAATAAGAAACAGTAGAATATTATGGTTTAGAAGCAAAACAAAACACCTAGGTACTGGTATGGGACCAACCAAGCCGGAATCCTGCCTTTACCTCTTAACTAGCTATGTTATCTTGGGTAATTGCATAACATCTCTGTGCTACAGTTTCATTGTCTAAAATAAATATAACAGTACTTTCATCACAGGATTGTAGG
This sequence comes from Aepyceros melampus, assembly GCA_006408695.1. Classification (NCBI taxonomy): domain Eukaryota; kingdom Metazoa; phylum Chordata; class Mammalia; order Artiodactyla; family Bovidae; genus Aepyceros; species Aepyceros melampus. Next base: position 96,216 of record SJXQ01002084.1, read on the forward strand.
ATTGTAGTGAGAATTAAATGAGTTCAGTATCAATTCTGTCGCTCAGTTGTGTCTGATGCTTGCCAGCCGATGGACAGCAGCATGCCAGGTTTCTCTGTCCATCACCTCCTGGAGTCTGCACAAACTCATGTCCATTGAGTCAGTGATGCCATCCAACCATCCTCTGTCGTCCCCTTCTCCTCCTGCCCTCGATCTTTCCCAGCATCAGGGTCTTTTCAAATGAGTCAGTTCTTTGTATCAAGTGGCCAAAGTATTGGAGTTTCAGCTTCAGCATCAGTCCTTCCAATGAATATTCAGGACTAATTTCCTTTAGGATGGACTGGTTGGATCTCCTTGCAGTCCAAGGGACTCTCAAGAGTCTTCTCCAACACCACAGCTCAAAAGCATCAATTCTTCAACACTCAACTTTCTTTATAGTCCGACTCTCACATCCATACATGACTATTGGAAAAACCATAGCTTTGACTAGATGGACCTTAGTTGACAAAGTAATGTCTCTGCTTTTTAATATGCTGTCTAGGTTGGTCATAGCTTTTCTTCCAAAGAGCAAGTGTCTTTTAATTTCATGGGTGCAGTCACCATCTGCAGTGATTTTGGAGCCCAAGATCATTCTGTTTAAATGAGTTAAATGCAAGTAAAATGATTAGCACCATTGCATTTGCAATAATAGATGTGCCATAAGTAACAGTCAAGAGAAAAATGAAGTAACACATTTAATGGTGAATCCTATACTTAAATGGTCAAGCTATTAATAGCAAAAAATAAAAAAGTGAAATTACAGAACCCAAAGTTGAGCAGCGGTTTTGACAGTTAGTAACCAGGTAAACTGGGTTAAGTCACATAATCTTTCTGATCTCCAATTCCTCACAGAAAGTAGGGATGCTATTAGTAGCTGACAAGTGTTGGCTGCTGCCTATGTGTCAGGCATTACTGAAGCACTTTAGGAGCATTATAAATAACTGAACAGAGATTTAATAATCATTTCAGAATGATCACTGACAATAGAGGATATAATATTCTTCCATTCATTCATTCGATAGCTGTGTAACTCCTACTGAATATGCTGCCAGTTGAGGCTCAAAAGAACAAATTGCAAAATATTTGAACAGGCAGCCCACCAAAGAAGATAAACAAACACCCAGTAGGCACAAGAGAAGCTGTTTAACATGATTAGCTCTCAGAGAAATGCAAATTAAAAACTACAAATACATATCTGTGCACACCCATTGAAACAACTAAAATTAAAAAGGCTGACATCACTAAATGTTGATAAGAATGTGCAGCAGCTAGAACTCTCATGCACTACTGATGGGAGTGAAAAAATGTCCATAACTTTGGCAAACCGTTTGGCACTCTCTTATGAAGTTAAATATATGCCCACTGACTGACCTTTCGATTCCACTCCTAGATATTCACCCAAGGGAAATGGAAACATGTCCACAAAAAGACTTCAGCAAGAATGTTTATAGCAAGTTTGTCCATTGTGTTGGCCAAGGTTCCCCAGAGACACAGAACCACTAGGCTGTGTATATGTATTCAGAGAGAGAAAGATTTATTTGTTTGAAAGAATTAGCTTATGTGATTGTAGGAACTCTCATCTGAAATCTTCAGGGCAAGGTGGAGCCCTATATAAGAGTTAATACTTTAATTCTGAATCTGAAGGCAGTCTGACAGCAGAAATCCTTCCTCTGAGGACCTCAGTCTTTTTCTTACAAGGTCTTTACCTGACTGTATGAGGCCCGCCAATATTATGGAGGATAATCTGCCTTCATAATATGGAGTATAATGAGTATGAATACACTCTAAGCCTGTTGATCACTTCTAAAAAATACCTTCACAGTTGCATCTAGATTGCTGTTTGACCAAACATCTGGGTATCATAGTCTAACCAAGTTGACACATAAAATTAACCATCATCCATTATTACCTCAGACTGGAAATAACCCAAATCTCTGTCAACAGGAGAATGGTTAAACATATTGTGGAGTGTGTGTGTGTGTGTACGCGTGCGCGCGTGTGTGTTAAGTCACTTCAGTTGTGTCCGACTCTGTGCGACCCCATAGACTGTAGCTTGCCAGGCTCCTCTATCCATGGGATTCTCCAGGAAGAACACTAGAGTGGGTTGCCATGCCCTGCTCCAGGGGATCTTCCCAACCAAGGGATTGAACCCGGGTCTCCTCGGTCTCCTGCATTGGCAGGCGGGTTCTTTACCTCTAGTACCACCTGGGAAGCTCAAACATATTGTGGAATTTTCATACAATGGAATTACTACTAACCAATAAAGAGGTGCAAACTACTGTTATGTGGAAAAATCTGGATGAATCTCCAAAATACTACATTGAAAGAAAGAAGTTAGACATCAAGGAGTACATACCATATAATTCTATTTCTATGAAATTCAAGAACAGGTAAATCTAACATCTGGTAATAGAAATAACATGATGTTGCCTATGGGATGTGAGGATTTATTAGAAAGAGGCAGAAAGGAACATTCTGGGGTAATATGTGTTCTTTATCTTTATTAGAGTATTGATTACACAGCTATATATATGTTTATAAAAATTCATCCAATTATATAAAGGTTGTGCATATTCATGTATGTAAATTTTACCTTAATCTTTTGAAAAACAGAAGTTCTTTCCTTTAAGAAGGTTATAGCCTAGTAGGGGAGACAGTAGGCAGACTGATGATACAGATATGATGAGTGAGGCCCTTAACCTCACTCATATGTATAATTAACCTAATTAGCTTATTAAGATTTTTTTAAAGAGTTGGTGGGGAGTGGGCACAAGTATTTTTTAAAATGACCCCATGAGGTCTGGGACTTTGACTATTATTATTTACCTCTGAATCCCCAGCACCTGCTACAGGGACCAGCTCAACAAACACTTGAAAAAAATCCTATACTTACGCACACACACACACACACACAGAGAAAACAAACAAAAAATGAAAACAAAAAATCTGTGCCAGTAATTATCACCTTCTTTCTATCTTTTCCAGCTTTTTATTTACATAATATGTGACAGTGAGTCTGTGAGAATCTTGAAAATAGAACCCAGAGATGACAAAAGTTTAATCTTGCCTATAGACTGTGAGCACTGGTGGTGGCAGTCTACACACCGTGTGAGGAGGATTCAGTGGCTGAGTCTGTGTTCAACAGGAGTGAGTATCTCAAGGGGTTAGAACTACCTGCCGCAGATGGGAAAAGGGATGTGCCACCCTTCTGCCATCCCAAGAGAGCTCAAATTTAAGCACCAGGTAGAATGAAAAAGTTGTTTTAAAACTCAACATTCAGAAAGCTAGTCAAAACTTTGGTTTTTCCAGTGATCATGTATGGATGTGAGAGTTGGACTATAAAGAAAGCTGAGCACCAAAGAATTGATGCTTTTGAACTGTGGTGTTGGAGAAGACTCTTGAGAGTCCCTTGGACTGCAAGGAGATCCAACCAGTCCATCCTAAAGGAAATCAATCCTAAATATTCACTGGGAAGACTGATGCTGAAGCTGAAACTCCAATACTGTGGCCACCTGATGCAAAGAACTGACTCATTTGAAAAGACCCTGATGCTGGGAAAGATTGAAGGTGGGAGCAGAAGGAGACAAGAGGGGATGAGATGGTTGGATGGCATCACCAACTCAATGGACATGAGTCTGAGTAAACTCCAGGAGCTGGTGATGGACAGGGAAGCCTGGTGCACTGCAGTTCATGGGGTCACAAAGAGTCGGACATGACTGAGCAACTGAACTGAACTGAATATCTAAATAAGAAAGGTAAACTATACATAAAGAGGCAGAGCAGGTTCAATGAGTTAGTCAGCCCTGTTCCAAAGCAGAAAAGAAAATGTAAGGACTATTGAAGTGAAGTTGCTCAGTCGTGTCCGACTCTTTGTGACCCCATGGACTATAGCCTACCAGGCTTCTCTGTCCATGGGATTTTCCAGGCAATAGTACTGGAGTGGATTGCCATTTCCTTCTCCAGGGGATCTTCCTGACCCAGGGATCGAACCCAGGTCTCCTGCATTGTAGACAGATGCTTTACTGTCTGAGCCACCAGGGAGTCCCAAAGACTATTGAAGACCACCTCAAATATCAACCCATTGCGAGAGGACCTATAGATTTATTTAGATGTGTCCTATGTTTAGAAACGGCAGATTCCCTCCTGTGCACTGCAACACATACTGATGGCATATTCTTGAATAGATGTATCCATGCATTCTACTCACCTGTTTGCTAGACATGTGTGTGTGTGTAAATGTTTCTAACATGCATGGGGTCTACAAGTCACTTTGTTGTGGTTTACTTGCTAAATCGTGTCTGACTCTTTGGACCTCATGGACTGTAGCCTGCCAGGCTCCTCTGCCCATGGGATTTCCCAGGCAAGAATACTGGAGTGGGTTGCCATATTCTTCTCCACGGGATCTTTCTGACCCAGGGATCGAACATGGGCATCCTGCATTGGCACGTGGATTCTTTACCACTAAGCCACCAGGGAAGTCCCACAAGTCATTAATAAACTTACTGAGTTCAGCTGGAAAAGACAAGCAGGATAGGACTATAATAATAATAATCACCACTTCGTAAATGTTAACTATGTGCCTGGCATTGTGTTAAACATGCTCATTTTTATTTACTTTCCCATCAGCTCTACAATGAGGCGATTACTGCCCCTAGTTGCAAAGAGAGAAACTGTCTCAGAGGGAGTGAGTGGCAAAGAGGAATTCTAATCCAGTGTGGCTGAGTTGCTTTGCTCATCCATGTGGCCAGCCAGCTGCTAGATGATCTTGGGAAGCAACTCTTCTGCTATCTCCAAAAGGAAATACCTCGACATCACTGAAGAGTTGTCTGATGGTGCAGCATTATGTGTGTTTCCTGGGTGGTGCGAGTGGTAAAGAGCTTGCCTGCAAATGCAGGAGATGTAAGAGATGCGGGTTTTAACTCCTGCCATTGCAGGAGACAGAAGAGACTGGCAGAACTTGCCTGCCAATGCAGGGGACATGAGAGGTTGGGAAGATCCTCTGGAGGAGGGTATGGAAACCCACTCCAGCATTCTTGCCTGGAGAATCCCACGGACAGAGTCTGGCGGGCTATGGTCCATAGGGTTGCAAAGAGTCAGACACGACTGAAGCAACTTAGCAAGCACACACACAGCAGTATGTGGGAAGCTAAGAACAAGACTGGGTGACCAGGCCCCTTCTCTGGCACTGCCAAGACCTGAATCATGGAGGTCTCATCCTGGAAACTTTTCTCATTGCCTCTTTGGTAGTTTTTGCTTCAAGCTTGACCCTTACCTCTAACCTGTAATCTATTGCTAAGAAGAAAACAAATTCCTCCATAATTGTGGCTTTCAGACTGGGAACAAGGAATCAAAGAATTAGACAGGGAGAAAGAAGCATAAAATGTCTCAGTTTATGCATGACTTATGTGTCACCTTCATGCATCCCGAAGCCAAGTTGCAGGAGATACTGGTCTCATCAATGACTGACAGTCACTAGGAATTCACCAACATTGCCTCTGCATAGCCCACACTGAGGTCCTGGCCAAGCAGAGGCAATAAGGACACTAAAAAATGAGGATGAGTGACAAGAAGGGAAGGGAAAAGGAGAGAGAGAGGGCAAGAGAGAAGGAGGACAGAAAATAGAAATCAGTTGAATGGAATTACTAATGAAATTGTCCACTTCCATGCTACACAGAGAGAAACTCAACTGCCCCACTGCAATTTTACTTTTCCTCCGGATTACGTAAAGCAGGATAGAAAACTGTGGTTTTAAGACCTCTTCCTTATTCCCAGATCAAGGGGCAGAGCAGGTTTCTTTGAAACCGTAACCAGGAGATTAATAAAACTTGGATCTTTTTGTCTTCTTTGCGCTTTCCAGTTTGGTTTTCTTCAGAGATGCATTTTTTTTTTAACTTTTTAAATTGAAGTATAGTGGATTTACAACATTGTGTTAGTTTCTGGTGTACAACAAAGTGATTCAGTTTTCAGATTTTTTTTCCATTACAGTTTATTACAAGATACTGAATGTAGTTTCCTGTGCTACACAGTAGGACTTTGTTTATATGTTCTATATGTGTGTCTGCTAATTCCAAACTCCTACTTTATCCCTACCCCTCCTTCCACTTTGGTAATAAGCTTGTTTTCTACATCTGTAAGTCTATTTCTATTTTGTAAATATGTTCATTTGTAACATTTTTTAAGATTCCACATATAAGTGGTATCATATAGTATTTGTCTTTTTCTGTCTGACTTCACTTAGTAATGGTAATTTCTAGGTCCATCCATTGTTGCTGAAAATGGCATTGTTTCATTCTCTTTATGGCTGAGTAATATTCCACTGGGTATGTATACCACATCTTCTTTATCCATTCATCTGTTGATGAACACGTAGGCTGCTTCCATGTCCTGGCTATTGTATACAGCGCTGCTGTGAACACTGGGGTTGCATGTATCCTTTTGAAATAAGAGTTTTCTCTGGATATATGTTTAGGTGTGGGATTGCTAGATCATATGATAACTCTATCTTTCCTTGTTTAAGGAACATCCACACTGTTTTCCATAGTGGCTGCACCAGTTTACATTCCAACCAACAGTATAGGAAGGTTCCCTTCTCTACACACCCTGTCCAGCATTTATTATTTGCAGACTTTTTGATGATGGCTATTCCGACTGGTGCGAAGTGATACCTCATCATAGTTTTTATTTGCATTTAATAATCAGTGATGTTGAGCATCTTTTTATGTGCCTGTTGGCCATCTGTATATCTTCTTTGGAGAAATGTCTATTTAGGTCTTTTGCCCATTTTTTGGTTAGATGTTTTGAAAAAACAAAAAAATATACACACACATACACACACATATATATATATAGAGAGAGAGAGCAAGAGCTGTTTACACTATCTGTATATTTTGGAAACTAAGCCCTTGTAGGTTTGCATCATTTGTAAATATTTTCTCCCATTCATAGGTTGTCTTTTTGTTTTCTTTATGTTTTCCTTTCCTGTGCAAAAGCTTATAAGTTTGATTAGGTCCCATTTGCTTATTTTTGCTTGTATTTCTTTTGCTTTGTGAGACTGATCTAAGAAAACATTGCTGCAATTTATGTCAGATAATGCTTTGCCTAATGTTCTCTTCTAGGATTTTTATGATGTCATATCTCATCTGTAAGTCTTCAAGTCATGTGGAGTTTTTAGAATTGAGACCTGATGGTAGTTCCAAACTCTGATTCACAGTAGGGAGAACACTCTCCTACACTGCCTCTTTCAGGTCAGACTGCCAAGAGCAGAGAACCATTAATGAAGTCGGCTTGGCACAGTTTGCTTCAGAGATTTGGTACCACAAGAAAATGCAAAAAAAAAAAAAAAAAAAAAAAAAAAAAAGCCCATGGTCCACACACATGTCTTAGAAGCTCTACATGTTCTCAGGTATATTCTACACAATGCCTCCCACCCAGTAGACTCATGCACCATCTGAGCATTGATACTTTACATGTATCATTTCATTTAGTTCCCAAATCAGGTAGATAATCACTAGTTAATCAAATAAAGAAATTGACCCATGGGTGAAGAAACTAGCCCAAGTTCACACAGGTATTAAGTAGCACAGTCAAGATTAAAACTCAACTACTGGATTCCAAAATTCAGATTTTTCCTCCCACGTCACCCTGTTTTGCTAACGCATGGGAACAAAGCTTTGCAGTTTCTTTGAATGTATCTTTATCGCAGAATCAGCCAAAGTTACTCAGAAACAATTCAGTGCTACCTGAGCTCTCCCTGATGGATCACCTTACGAAGAGGCCTTTTGTAGTTCCTTTGACTTCAGCAGCACTGGGAGTTCTGAGGTTCCTGAAGGGCTGTAATTATGTCAGTGCTTCTATAAACAATTTATCAGTTGAACACTGCTGTGGCAAGAATTATAAGCAGTGCTCAAACTCCAAATTTTGTGTCTGTTCCTTTATCCTCTTTTGCACTGGCAGAAAGTTTTCCCTTCTTAAAAAAGGTTTCCCAATTAAAAAAATTATTTAGCGCTTTGATATTAAAAAAAATGCAAGGCTATCATTCCTTTCTGCTCCAGTAAAGTATTCCATTTGATTGGAGTGTTTTCCATGGGAAGAAAAGAGTTTATTAATCTCATGCTTTATTTTTTTTTTTCACATCTAAATCTTCAGAATTGTAAAATTTTTTGGCATGGAAGAAGAGTTGAAGGTAATGGTAAAGGCAGTTATATTTATTAAGCATCATGAGATGCTCTGAAAATCATAAAATATATGTTATGTAGTTGTATCATACTTATTATTACTGTTAAAGCTATAGGGGTGGAAAAGAATAATTATGATAATAATAATATTCCATTGATTTCCCACTGTTCTTCCACATGGTTAAAAATATCTCATGATTTGATCCCACCCAGCCCTGCCAACCTCAGTCTCCACTCTCTACAACAAATGTTTATCTTTTACTTGCACCAAGCTTGTCTAATTGATAGTAAATGCTCACTGTATGTTACAGTTCTACCCCTTCACAGAGGCTACTCACCTTAAACCCCACCCCTTCCACTGCCTTACGCTTACTCAAATTATTACCCAAGCCTCCCTTTCTTCAGGTCACAGCTCAAGACCACTGGCCTGACCCCTGGTCTCCAGTGACCCCTCTCTTCCCTCAACACTGACAGCTTAGCGTCTGGACCACCACCTGAGATCTCACTGACTTATCACGGTCTCATGCATGGTTTATGCATTTGCCAAAATCCCAACAAGAAATGAACTCACACTCAAGGGTGACTGAACAGAATTCCATCAAGGAGAATAGTAGCTTAGGAGAAGGACTCATCATAAGAACTGTGGCCTTGAGGAAGGAATTCATCCACCACCAAGAGAAGGCCCAGCAGGGAAGGAGCCAGAAGTGTCCCCATCTCCATCTCCTCCTGGTCTTCAGTCTCCTGACGGTTTTCCCATTGAGTGAAACCACCAAGAAGACAGAGAAGAGGAGACTGGCTGATGCAACCCATTAAAGTCATCCTGCCAGACCCTGAGCAGGCCAAAGAGAGAATTTGTGTTCTGAAAGGCAGCTGAGTTTATTTGTCTTGCTTCCTAAATTAAATTGATTATAATCTCCATTAATTTCCACCTCTTCTCAATAATCTGATATGGGGCAGTGAATAAACATCTTCCCTTGTGACTCTGGGCAATGACTGGGCACTTGGAGCTTGGGAAGACCTCTGGTACCTAACTTCTACTTCAAAGCCACCCAAAACACCACATGAGGCAGTTCTGCTTTGTCAAATCTTCTGCGCTTGATTAAGCGCTAAGAGCAAATCCACTGGTGTCTTTAAGAAGCATAAGGTAGCATCATTATGTTATTTCCTTGGCTGGATTAGCATATATTTGCATAGTTGTTATACAATATCATTGAGGCATCCCTCTATCTGAGAAAACCTATTACCAAATAAGAAATTTCAGCACACCTAATCAACTTAGTGTCACTAAAATTAAAAAAGAAAGAAAGAAAAGAAAAGAATCAACTGCTTCTTGGAGGTTGTTTTTTCATATTTCACACACTGCTTCTCATTGGTGACAAGTGTAACCAAACATAAAGTGAAGTCGCTCAGTCGTGTCTGACTCTCTGTGACCCCATGGACTATATATATAGCCCACCAGGCTCCTCCGTCCATGGGATTCTCCAGGTAGGAATACTGGAGTGGGGTTGCCATGTCCTTCTCCAGGGAATCTTCCCGACCCAGGAATTGAACTCGGGTTTCCCACAATGCGGGCAGACGCTTTACCCTCTGAGCCACCAGGGAAGCCCAAATATAGGAGGAAGGCAATTTGCCACTGAAATACAGGTTTTGAACATCATTTCTAATCAACCATTTTATGTCAGGTTGACAGAAAAACAGCTCCGTTAGATAGCATCTAACTTAAAAAAAACCCACCTTATACCTTTTATTCTTACTACTTAGTAAAAACACAAACAAACAGACCAAAAAAAGAACCCAACTTTGAGCTACTGAAAGTGAACCTTGTAGGAATTGGGTATCAACACTCCCTTCTTCTGTCCATATTTTGCACCATACATATATTAGTACTGAATAAACCCTCGAAAGTGAAAGAATAATTAAATCGAATCCTCCAGCCCTTCTTGTGCATTCACTCTGATGTGCAGTAGCCCTCACTGCTGGGAATCTGCATTGCCAATCTATACTCCTCCTGTTACCAAGATAACTTCCTCCTCTTCCCTCAGTGAAGACGGAAACAGCTGATTGACACTCTTTATCCACATGATAAAGTATTCCGCAGCCTTCAGGAAATGGTAGAAGGAGTCATCGCATCCTTGATAAAGCTACTTTAAAAAAGGGCAAAATTTCACAAATTAATCAGTTTGCCTGTTTGCTAACCCTCCACATCAGTGTCATTTCCATCTCTGGCCCCCAACTCAAAAAACCCCAAGAAGGCCAGGGACCTAGTTTGTTGCTTGTCCATTGATTCCCAGCTGCCAGCAAAGTGCCTGGGACATAGAAGAAGCTCAACAAGTAGTTCCAAAAGTGCACAGAAATCTAGCGCATGTCACCTTCAGCTGCAGCTTCACTCGATGAAAATGTTACCCAGTGGTAGGTAGCTCTCCCTAAATAATAATGAATATGACAGTAACAAGGACAACAGTAATATTAAAGTCCTTACTGAATGTCATACCCTGCTCTGTGTTCTTTAATGGACTGAAGATTTAACCCTCTGATGGGTTAGACACACCATTCCCATATGTGGCACCTTGGCATAGTGACGGTTTTAAACTGAAGGAGTTCAAGAAAATGGCAAAAACAGGCAGATCACGCTGACCAACCCTGCCCCTTCCTCCCTGAAGTAGGTCATAAAACCCTCCTTCAGGAGGTGTTCTCCCTAAATCTGGATGAAAGGAGCACCCTTATCTTCTAAGACAAAGGGGCATCAAGAAGACTCGTAATGATACAGTACTGCTCAGCCATAAAAGGGGAATGAAACTGGGTCGTTTGCAGAGACATGGATGGACCTAGAGGCTGTCATACAGAGGGAAATAAGTCAGAAAGACAAAACCAGATATCACGCATTAATGTATATAGAAAACTGGAACAGATGATCTTATTTGTAAAACAAAAAGAGACACACAGATGTAGAGAACAAATACATGGATAGCAAGGGGGAAGAGCGGTGGTGGGAGAAATTGGGAGATTGGAATTGACACATATATACTATCGACGCTATGTATAAAACAGGTAACTATGGAGAACCTGCCGTATAGCTCAGGGAGCTCTGCTTAATGTACTGTAGTGACCTGATGGGGAGCAAGTCCAAAAAGGGGGGACACGTGTACACGTACGGCTGGTTCACTTTGCTGTACAGCAGAAATTAACACAACACAGAAAAGCAAAATTTAATGAAAAAGAAGAATCCTAATGAATAGTTAGGATTCCCAGGCTTTCCCTAGTTTACCACCCTGAACTCATATTCCTTAATCTATCATATTTCTACACAACTACCCACTTATCATCAAACCTAGCATGGAAACACTCAAGGTTGTTTCTTCAGGGTCTTCATTTCCTCATAAAGGCTTCCATGTCACGTGAAACATATTCAGTAAATGCATGTGCTTTCCTCCTGTTAATCTGTCTTTGTCAGTTTAATTTTCAGACCCAGTCAGGGGCCCTAAGAGGGTCAAGTGAAACTTTTCCTTCCCAGCACTCCAAACTGATCATATAAAAGTCTTCTGAGGTAGGTCCCACTACCATTTGCATCTTTACAAATGAGGAAACTGAGGCGTGGAGCAAGCATGTCATTTCCCCCGGATAACAGGTCAAATTAGGTTGAGAGTCAGGATGAAAACTTAGAAGGCACCAGAGCCAAAACTTCTAACACTTCGGTGTAGCGGCTCTGTTCCTACCCCAGAGAAGATGACAATGAATTCCTTCCATCTACTAGATCTGGTGTCTGTGTTCCAAAAAAAATAGATCACTGGATTTTTCTAAAAAGTTTTGAAAGTGTGTCGTTCAAAACAATCAGCTGAGTAACAAAAACGTAAGGCTCAGCTGTTTTTTCCTCCAACATTGATAAGCCACTGCAAACAGCTTGTTAGTTTTTTCATCCTTACAGTTGGCTTTTGACCGCCGTATTTTTTATTGGAAACCACTGGGTTCGGGATGGAAGGACAAAGTGACAGTGTAATGCCAGGTGAGTTAAAAACAGAACCTGTGTGTCCAGCTCCTAAGAAGGGAGAAAACAGAAAGGGTGGCCTTTCCCTCATCTCAAAGATTCTTTTTCAAGTGCGACTATGGACTATCTATCTTCTTCCTCACCGAGTGACACTTACAGCAAGTTAACAAAGCTGTCATGAGGGTATAATTTCCTCTGTTGCTCCTGCTCATGGTTGCTTGAATGATGAGAATGAAAAGAAACTGGAAACCCAAGAGGACAGAGGGTGACAGACAGAAGACTATGATTCAGCACAATTTCTTTATTATCGTTAAAACACTTTTTTTGTTCTCAAAGCAGTCACCTGTTTTTTATTTGTGTTTACCCTTTACTTTCTTTTGAAAATATTATTTATTTACAGGTATATCTTCTCATTCTCTTTTTCTCAATGTGGAAGAAATGTGAATCACGTAGAGTTCTTTAGTCTAACTGCTGAGAAGCCAGTTAGGAAAAAGTCTTAGCAACAGATAACTCACAAAGATGAATGGAAAGGGAAGAGCTTTATTTAAGTCCTCTAAATGAAGGTTCAAAGATGAGGAGAAACAAATTTAAATCTACAAATAAGCCATCCAAAATGAGTTGTTCTGTATCATACACTAGAGTAACACAGAACGTCTAAGCGCAGCAGGCAGCCTGAGAAACATTATTTCCCCATGCAAGGAACATCCTCTCTCCTTTTGTCCTCAGCCTCAGCATTACTGCTGAAGTCAGCATCACAAATATTTCTCCAGAATACTCCTGAAACTAGTAGGGGGCGGCGGGGTTGGGGGGGGCAACAGCTCCACCTGGCATTCCAGAATGTGTTCTACTCCACTTGCTGCAAGTAAACTGTTTTTTTTTTTTAAGATAATGTTTTGTATGACTAGTTCACATATATACAGTATTCTATTCCATAATACAGATCTCATTTCCGTACAAAATATTCCTCCCAAAATATCTGAGTAGAACTGATACTTTAGAAAGATTATTGCATCTACATTATTTTTCCTACACAGCACCAGAAGGATGCAAATCCCAAGGTGCGAAGCACAGTCTAGATGGCAGGCAAGTGGAATATTTGACTTCATTTCTACTTAAAACTCAAGCCTGTAAACTTCAACAAGATGGAGGAACATACACATGTACATACACCCCGGCCTGGAAAAAAACCCTGCTCACAACTGGCAAATAGATTTATTTGTGCTTAATTACTTCTGATGTAAGCTCTAAAACGTAATGCTGAAAGTCTCTGAGCATATCTAAAAGTGACTACTAGCAAGAACAAATACGTGAAGTGAAAAGCAGCCTCATGAACCATGAATTCCAAAGGTTAGCCATCTACATTTCTCTTTCTGCAAACCGTTAACAGACCTGATTAACACTCTAGCCTTTCCAAGTTTCTCAAACTTCTACTATTTTCAAAGTGTTTCTACATGGTTTCTGCACCCAGCCATCACCAGCAAAATTCTCATCTTCTAGCTAAAATGCGCTGAAATGTCAGTCTCTTAGGTGAAAAGACTGAAGTAGCTAACCGAAATCCTTTCACACATTTCCTTGCACACATTTTCTAAAACTTCTCTGTGACATACGTGGGAGCCATCGAGTGTGCAATATTTTCCCCAAGGAACCTGGGACAGTACAGTGCAGCAAATGATACGAAAATAAAAAGACCTAGACGTGCCAGGAAACTGAAACTGAGTCCTCCATGCACTCACAGCAGCCAGAGATCCCCGCTACTTCACACTATCTCTTCACTCTTTATCATCAGGCTTCAGAGAAAACCACACTTCACATCAGAAGCATGACTTTGAAAGGCAAGCATGAGACTGAACCTGCCTCTGCGCTCCTGCCCCTGCCCCTGCAGTTCCCAGCTTAAATGTCTGGATCCTCCGCTAAAGGATGACGTCCTAGGGGGCTGGAGTCCTTGCTTCGGATTCACCTCTGCGTCTCCGGTCTTGGGCTCAGTGAGAGTGCGTTAAGATGAATATTTTGACTTTCAAGTGGATAAGTCTTTGCTTTTCACTTCTAATTTGCTTCTAAGATCCCCTTGTTTTGACTATGTTCACGCTTTCTTCACTGAAAGTAAGTTGAGGAACTCGGTATGGGGAAAGGGGTTGGCAAAACTAGCAACAGTAATTTCTGCTAAGTGGGAGAGGATGGAGGACACAAAGATTAAGGGCCTATCACAGAGCCTTGCATGTTGGCAACTGAAGGGTAATGTAAACTTATTACTGATAAGGGAGAGAAAATGAGATTGGTTGTAAGAAAACCTGGGTCCCCTCTCAAATGAGATAATATATGAAAATCTTTACAAAATTATAGCAGGTACCAAGTAAGTGCACTATATACACAGTATTATTGTTACGTCAGTACCTTCTGAATATGCTTTTATTTTTGAGAATATCTTCACTTTACTTCTTGTTTATTTCCCCTCACCATGTTACCCTAGGATTAATGACACAGTGTTTGCAAAGTGTTTTTACATCCCTGAGGTTTTATAATCAACCCAAGTACCATTTTATTTATGCAAACTGTGTCTACCCAGCGAGTCCACTTAAAGATCTAGGATTGGGAACTTCTGCCTCATAAGGCTTAATAAATGATTCCCTCCGGCTCTAAAAGCAAGTACTTTTTCAATGACAATGGGAGGGAAAGCAAAGGAATTACTCTGTGACATCTGCTGTGTAACGTTCTTCGAATGGCGCATCTTGATAAATGCATGAGAGTCCTTGGAGAGTTACTGCACACGGTGAAGAGAGAGTGGTAAAAATCCCAGTGTCTCTGAAAAGGAAGGCAAGACATGTTAATGTCAGAAAAGCCTCACCGTTTACATCAATAGAAAGCAACAGTGATGTGTTTGGTCCCTACTTTGTACCTAATGGCAGCTTTCCACAGTCTCTGATGGTGAGGCAAAATTAAACATGGATAATAATGCTAAGACAGGTTAAGCAACTTTTCAAAGCTAAGGCAGCTAAAAAGTAGCAGAATAACATTGCATCCAAGCCACTGGCCTCTAAGCCCAGTGAGCTCTGCACTCTGCCCAGCACCTCTCCCATGTTGGGGACAGCTGTGGTGGCTAAAACCAAGAAAAGAAGGCTAGTGAAATAGCTGGTTCACAAAGGCAGCAAAGTCCATGTGTGGCATTAGGACTCAGCTTTGCAAAGCTTTCTGCCTGAGTCATCACAGAGTTTTTAAAAATTTATGTTATGCACATTTTTGCCACAGTTTTGTCCATCTGTCTCTTTATTTATTGATGCCTGTGTTGGGTCTGGAGAAGGAAATGGCAACCCACTCCAATGTTCTTGCCTGGAGAATCCCAGGGACGGGGGAGCCTGGTGGGCTACTGTCTATGGCGTCGCACAGAGTCGGACACGACTGAAGCGACTTAGCAGCAGCAGCAGCAGCAGTGTTGGGTCTTCTCTGTGGCGTGTGGGCTTTCTCTAGTCGCGGTTCAATCGCTTTGGCTTGAAGGCTCTGGAGCTGGGCTCAGTAGTTGCGGGGCACAGGCTTAGTGGTCCTGCAGCACGTAGGATCCCAGGGATCAATCCCAGACCAGAGATGGAGCCCACGTCTCTTGCATAAGCAGATGGACTTTAAGTCCCACAGTTTTTAATACTCTGTTACCTGCTTACTAAAGACTTTAGGATATTTAAAAGTGAATGAAAATAATCTATACAAAGCAATTTTTATTAAAGTCACTGATATAATCTATACAAAGCAGTTTAATCTGCTGGTAAAAATGCTATATGAGCAATACCAAATGTTGCTGTTGTTGTTATTAAATTCATCTAAATTGATGGGGGAAGAAAGTAAAACTGTCAACTTTATATAATTGTTCAACTTGCCTCCTGGTGGAGAAATTCCCAAGATGCTCCCAAGTGTTTCATACCTATTTATTTATCTATTCGCACACCTGCATTTTATAACCCTTTGTCTCATATTGGAGTGGCATTCTCAAATTCTTAAAGCATTCTCAAAACCCATTTTTTTTTAAAAAATTAGAATTTCCTGTACTTCCATTGTATTCTGGAAGTCCTGGGGAGTGAAAAACCAGAGGAAGTGAATGGGTGCTTTACCTCCAAGTCATCATCAGGGATGGCTCTTTTCCACTTCACGTTCCACTTGATGTGTTCATAGGCATTAACAACAACTTCAATTGCTTTGGGATATGAATGGCAGGCCTGTATCACCTACAGAGACATCATAGAGTTTTATTTGTTCGTGCACATATATGATTCATCCATTCCACTCACAGAGACATCAAGACTTCATGGACCTATAAGCCTCCTTTTAGCCCTGAAATGCTCTGATAAAGTCTCAAGCTTTTGAGTATTCAGACACACTGCCAGCTCCCGTGGTAGATGGGAGGATTAAAAACATAACACTAATTTCCTTCATCATTCTGGAGAAAGTGAAAACGAGGTTGCTAACAAAGAAGATGGAAGTCTGATGAGATGCATGCCCTGCCCATAACTGAAGCAATTTTGAGAGAGGCTGATCTTAAAATACACTTCCAGTGGTCTGGGAAACTCTTCTAGTTCTATAGAAAGTTTTATTAGCAAAAAGCTGAATATTCATAAACCAAGAACTTGAGCCTACTGGTGACTATGAGGTAACGCAAACTATAGAGCAGCGTGAATGTTGATCAAAGGCATCTTCCCAGCGCAACGCCTAAAGAGGACCTGTGTCATACACCAAACTACACTCACTGCTATTTTCACCTTCATCAGCAATAAAAGAAAGACTGCCTGAAAATTCGCTCTTTCATTAGCATGCTCTGTTCAGCAGTTCATTGGGCAACCACCACCACCACCACCACCAAGACAGAAAGCTGAGTCCAGGGAGCCAGCATCCCCAGCAGGAGACAGAAGATTTAGCTTTAGGTTTTAGACTAAACTGAATATTTAACTAACCTCTGATGGCACCATGAAATCTGGACACATCTGACAAATCAATCATGCAGCCTTTATTAAGTGACAATGGAGGGATATAGGAGACATATCCCAAAAGTAAAACATACTAGTTTCTGGTGAGAGGCTTACTATAAGAATGAAAAGCAAAAACACATAAATGGAACAAGCGAAGATCAATGACGATGTATGGTTGGTTCACATACGTAAGTGTTAAGTTTGAAAAATAGGAATTATAGAAATGCCAAGAAGGAGAGCTGTGTGACTGGGGCTAACCGGGAAAGATTTCTTGGAGGAGATGAGTGCAACTGTAGACCCTAAATGGTAGAAAGGGTGTGTATGTGTGTGTATGCAGTCATGCCTGCCTGCATGCCCTTAGAGACCTGTCTACATGTGTAGCATCGGCAAACATAACAGTTGTGTTGAAACAGACTCGCTTCAAAGGGTATAAAGAAAATACCACTTTATTATTTCTGCTTGTCCTGCTCACACTAACTCACTGCCTAGAACCCTTCTCCATTTCTGACACGACACCCTGGGCAGGACTCACACCTGTTTCTACTTAACTTTTTCTAGACAGGAGAAAAATGTCATTTCAGTAATAAAAATGTTGATTTTACTTTAATAACAAACTCTAAATTTTATTCAGAAGTTTCTCCTCTCCCATAGCCTAGGCTTATTTCAAGCTGCAGTTGGAAAGGAGGTACCTGTGGATGTTGGATAGCAGGAAATACATACTTGATCTTTGCTCTGGTTCCTAACACACAGAGCTCCTTAAATGGAGCTCATTTACATCATTCAATTATGCTAATGAAGTAACTCTTAATGAGGCTCCTGGAGAGAATTTAAGAATTCTTAAGTTTTTAAAGAGATAGGAATACCAGAACACCTGACCTGTCTTGAGAAATCTGTGTGCAGATCAGAAAGCAACAGTTAGAACTGGACATGGAACCACAGACTGGTTCCAAATAGGAAAAGGAGTACATCAAGGCTGTATATTGTCACCCTGCCTATTTAACATATATGCAGAGTACATCATGAGAAATGCTGGGCTGGAAGAAGCACAAGCTGGAATCAAGATTGCCGGGAGAAATATCAATAACCTCAGATATGCAGATGACACCGCCCTTATGGCAGAAAGTGAAGAGGAACTAAAAAGCCTCTTAATTAAAGTGAAAGAGGAAAGTGAAAAAGTTGGCTTAACGCTCAACATTCAGAAAACTAAGATCATGGCATCTGGTCCCATCACTTCATGGGGAAACAATGGAAACAATAGGCTTTATTTTGGGGGGCTCCAAAATCACTGCAGATGGTGACTGCAGTCATGAAATTAAAAGACACTTGCTTCTTGGAAGAAAGTTATGACCAACCTGGACAGCATATTAAAAAGCAGAGACGTTACTTTACCAACAAAGGCCCATCTAGTCAAACCTTGATTTTTCCAGTAGTCATGTATGGATGTGAGAGTTGGACTATAAAGAAAGCTGAGCACCAAAGAATTGATACTTTTGAACTTAATTTTACAATACGCTCAACATTCAGAAAACTAAGATCATGGCATCTGGTCCCATCACTTCATGGGGAAACAATGGAAACAATAGGCTTTATTTTGGGGGGCTCCAAAATTACTGCAGATGGTGACTGCAGTCATGAAATTAAAAGACACTTGCTTCTTGGAAGAAAAGTTATGACCAACCTGGACAGCATATTAAAAAGCATATTAAAAAGAGACATTACTTTACCAACAAAGGCCCATCTAGTCAAACCTTGATTTTTCCAGTAGTCATGTATGAATGTGAGAGTTGGACTATAAAGAAAGCTGAGCACCAAAGAATTGATACTTTTGAACTTAATTTTACAAGGTGTGTAAAAGTTCCAAGCCTTTAATCAAGGATTTGTCTTTCTAGTAACCAGTCTACATCTCAAAGCTCTCTCAGTTCAGTTCACTTCAGTCACTCAGTCATGTCCTACTCTTTGCGACCCCATGGACTGCAGCATGTCAGGCCTCCCTGTCCATCACCAACTCCCAGCATTTACTCAAACTCATGTCCATTAAGTTGGTAATGCCATCCAACCATCTCATCCTCTGTTGTCCCCTTCTCCTCCTGCCTTCAATCTTCCCCAGCATCAGGGTCTTTTCAAATGAGTCAGTTCTTTTCATTAGGTGGCCAAAGTATTGGAGTTGCAGCATAAGCATCAGTCCTTCCAATGATTATTCAGGACTGATCTCCTTTAGGATGGACTGATTGGATCTCCTTGCAGTCCAAGGGACTCTCAAGAGTCTTCTCCAACACCACAGTTCAAAAGCATCAATTCTTCAGTGCTCAGCTTTCTTTATAATCCAACTCTCACATCCATACATGACTACTGGAAAATTCAAGGTTTGACTAGATGGGCCTTTGTTGGTAAAGTAACATCTTTTAAGTCTGTCATGCAGAGATAATTATAAGACTAACATCATAGGGTTGTTGGAAAATTCAGCATATATTTAACACAGACCATGGCATATGTAAGTTCTTAAAAATGGTAGATGTAATTTTTTTTTCCTACATCCTCTCTCCTGCCTATTAGGATTCATCAAGCTTCAGACCACAGTCCTCTACCTTTTCTGTTTATATTCATTTAGAGTGTAACTGGGAGAAGGCGATGGCACCCCACTCCAGTACTCTTGCCTGGAAATGAGAAAACGGGAAGGGCATTCTAATCTTAGGATGGTCAGAAATAAACAGAAGGTATTTCCTATGTTATGTCCTAAGGTTGGTTTAAAATGTGCATGAATAGATACGCTAATGAGAAGGTCAAGATGGAGGAGGAGATTTGTGAATCACCAAACAATGTGCTGGTCAGGGTCAGTTACACTTAAAATCAAAGGCAGAAAGAATATAAATTCAAGTGTATTTAGCTAGTAAACAAGAGAGTTAGGATTCAAACTTAAGCCTGTGTGACTCCAGAAGTCAAAACTAAGTTGAATGCAAGTGGTGAGAGTGGCCATCCATGTCTTGTTCCTCATCTCATAGGAAATGCTTTCAGCTTTTCACCATTGAACATGAAGTTAGGTGTGGGTCTGTCATATATGGCCTTTATTATATTGTGGCATATTCCCTCTAGGCCTTCTTTCTGGAGCGCTTTTCTCATAAATTAATATTAAAGTTTTATCAAAAGCTTTTTCTGCTTCACATGGTATGGTCTTAGGAAGCATGGCCTCACCTGAGGATGATGTCAGTCCCAACAATAGACTAACCAGAAGGGGTCTACCAAGTAGAGGTTTAAGTCAATTTTGTGCTAGAAAATGTTTAACAGGCATTAAAAAAAAATTTTACACATATCTATATGTATATAAGTTTATGTTTTGCTAATATAAAGAATGTGAAGCCCACAATTTATTTTCTATTCCATAAGGCCAACTGGCGCTCTCAAAATGCTTTAACTTTTTTTATATCAATTTTGTATAGATGTAAGTTATAGATGGGGAAACAGTGGAAACAGTGTCAGACTTTATTTTGGGGGG
>SJXQ01002085.1:0-108258 GCA_006408695.1 Aepyceros melampus
GTCCCTTGGACTGCAAGGAGATCCAACCAGTCCCTTCTAAAGGAGATCAGCCCTGGGTGTTCTTTGGAAGGAATGATGCTAAAGCTGAAACTCCAGTACTTTGGCCACCTCATGGGAAGAGTTGACTCATTGCAAAAGACCCTGATGCTGGGAGGGATTGAGGGCAGGAGGAGAAGTGGATGACAAAGGATGAGATGGCTGGATGGCATCACGGACTCGATGGACGTTGAGTCTGAGTGAACTCCGGGAGTTGGTGATGGACAAGGAGGCCTGGCGTGCTGTGATTCATGGGGTCGCAAAGAGTCAGACACGACTGAGCAACTGAACTGAACTGTCTTACTGATACTGTGTTAGAGTCACAGTTCATTCAATTTATACCTTGATTTGTTTAAAAAAAGAACAATGGCAATTAGTTACCTACTTTTATGTTTATCTTCCTTCCAAAACTGTGAGTTTTTTGAGTAACTGTGTCATATCCATGTCCATAGTTTCTGGTCATAAGCTGAAACAACATACTGATTCTCACTGTGTGGTGAAATGAGGATTTGAAGTGTGCTGTTATAAGCTAATAAGTCTAATATAAAGTTAAGGGGACTCTCTGGGAATCTATGTGAAGCTCATAGACATCTCCTTTGGTATATAGGAAACCAAAGTGTGGAACAGTTAAGTGATTTGCCAAAGGTTACTTAGCTAGTTAATGGCCAGAACCAAGACTGGAATCTCAAACTCCCATCAACTAGTCCAGATGGCAACCCACTACACTGACCTGCCTTTCAGACCCCAACAATTTAGTATATAGCTCTACTACCCCACTCAGCTGCAGTTGTTGCTCCCCAATCACTCTTGTGTTGCTAATCCAGTCAGTGCTTTCCAGCCCTTCATATGTTTGCCCTATTTGTGGTCTCTGACTTTGCTGAAACCATCCTGCACTTCTTTCCCACCTGAGCTTCAGAGAGGCACTCACTACACTCACCTAGTTCTTTTATCTCTCTGGCCATTCTTCCTCAGACTTTGTGCACTTCCATTCATCTGCCACAGCCTTAGTGCTTCCTGGGGATCTATCCTTGGTCCTCTTTATCGTTTCTTCTGTGTTTTGATTGATCTCATCCGACCCCAGGACTTAAGTTACCAAATTATAAATTAACATCCTCTAAGTCTATTTTAACTCAACTTTTCTCCTCACTCACAAATCTGTGTAATTCAACTGTTGATTGGATTTTTATTTCCCTCTGGATGTGAAGGTTCCCTCCATTAAGTCACAGTCACATTGCAGTCATCTCTGAAAGAACCTAATCAATTGCATTCTTTAAGTGAAAGAGAAGGTAGCAGGGGACCACTATCATCTTTATTATGGAATTACTCATTTTCTACTGCTGTTTTAACAACTTACTGCAGAGTTGGTGGCTTAAAACAACATAAATTTATTATCTTACAGTTCTGGAGATCAGAAATCTAAAAATCAAGGCATTGGGAGGGCTGTGTTCTCTCTGAGGGCTCTGGGGAAGAATCTTTCCTTGCCTCTTCCAGCTTCCAGAGGCCGCTTGCATTCCTTGGCTCCATCTTCAAAGCTGGCAGTGCAGATTGTTACCCTCTTTCTCTCTGACCTCTGCTTCCATCATCATCTCTCACTCTGACTCTGACCCTCCTGCCTCCAGCCCAACCAGATAATCCAAGATAATCTCCCCATCACAGATCCTTAATTTAATCCACCTGCAGGACTTCCCTGGGTGGTCCAGTGGTTAAGACTTCATGCTCCCAGTGCAGGGGGAGCAGGTTTAATCCCTGGGAACTAAATCCTGAGTGATGTGTGGTGCAGCCAAAACAAACAAACAAAAACCCAAACCAAAATAGCAAAACAAACAAAAAGCAACTAAAACAAACAAACAAAACCCTTCAAAATCCGTTTTGGCACATAAGGTAACATTCACAGGTTCTGGAGATAAGGGCATGAAAATCTTTCAGGACCTGTAATTCTGTATACTACAACTGAAGAAACTGGTATTGAATATTACCTGTGGACAGAGAGCTTCCTAATGCTAAACTCTTGAATTACACAGGCTTATTAACTCTGCAGCTCTGGACCAAGCACCCTCAACCCCACCCCCAGGCTCCACTCCTGATGAATCAAAGAAGAACACAAAGATAGTTCCCTGATGGAAGCTTTCCTTTAAGAGAGGGGGAAAAAATGGATGGGCTACACATATCCAGTTTCTCCTTTTAAATTCACCAATCAGGAAGTCACTGCTCCAGTGAGGAGTGAGCTAAGGCAGTGACATCTGTTAATAAAATATGTAACATGTGTATGAGTGTAGAATGTTTCCCCAACAAACATGCCCATTTTTTAATACATCATTGTCCGTGCGAGCATGCTAAGTCACTTAGTCATGTCGGACTCTTTGTGACCCAATACACCATAGCCTGCTAGGCTCCTGGAGAATCCCACAGAATACATCATCATATCCCACAAATCCGATCTTCCTACTGGCAGTGTCATTAGCATTATATGATTTCCTGGATTACAAACTGATGGATGACGCAGACTCATTTTTCTTCGCTGCTGGTTTAATGTTTCCACCACCTACCCCAGACATTCTAGAAACTTGGCCTACTCATTTACCCCTCAGTCAGTGCTGTCAATGCTACTACCTTAACAGTGCTCACATCTGTCCCTTCCTTTACATTCCCTCTTCCAAAGCTTTGGTTAAGGCTCTGATCACTTCTTATCTGGGGTACAGCAATGGTTTCATAACTGATCTCCCTGCCTCCAGTCCACTTTCACTTCCATACCTTTACTCAGGAAGCTTCCTTTGGCAGGAATCATGTCCTTTCTAGTCAGTCTCTCCAAAGCCCCACACCCCGGACCTCCAGTAAGCCCAAGGGTCAAGTAGAACTGACCGTCCAACATTCCCGATAAGACTTGGTACTAGGTTTCCCTGACTCCACAGCCTATGCTCTTAACTGCTCTTGCTCGACTGCCTTCCTTATAATAAAGATACTTTAAAGTCTAGTGAGCTTTATATTTTAAAACGCACTTTTGCATACATTATTTTGTTTTAGCCGCACAATTCTACAACGTAGGTTAAGACGGGTATTGTTATCCTCACGTATAAAACGAAGAAACAAGTGTCGGAGGAATTCAAGGCCGGGTCCGTCGCACGTTGCTGCGGAGTTAACGAGTGTCACTAGCCATTCTTTCACATTAACCTGCACTCAGCCCCAAAGATCCCGGTTCCTGGAAAAGCCTTCCTGCACTTCGCAAAAGTAGCCGATGGAATCCGCTCCAGACGGGACAGCAGTCTGGAGATCCTGCCGTCTACCCTACAGGGGCCAGGGCGATCACGACGGGGACCACCCCGTTTGTAGTGACGCTATCGGTGACGCCATACAGTGACGTGAGGTGAGTAACTCACCGGGAGCCAGGTGCTGGTAGGGCAGCCACACCCTGGAGCCCTTTGATCTGGAGGGCAGCGTGTCGGCGGCTGCGGGAAAACCGCAAAAGCCGCGGGACGCGACCTCCCAGCCCTGAACTGGTGTAACCGGCCGGCCCGCCGCCGATCGGTTGCTACGTGACGCAAGCGCGCAGAGGCGCGTGCGCGGCCACGGCGGTGTGCGTGAAAGCGGACGCGCGCCGCGGCGGCGGCGGCGGCGGCGGCGAGGACGGCGGCGACGGCGGCGACGGCGGCCGAGGGGGCGGTGGCTACGAGGAGGGTGCGGAGCGGGCGGAAGAGGCGTTCGTGCGGGCCGTGAGGTCGCAGAGGAACATCGTGGGGGTGAGTAGCCGCGGCCTCGCGGGGGAGGTGGGGCCCGGCCGCACCTGCTGCGCGGGCCCGGGGCGCGGGGACGCGCGCCCCTCCGCGCTCCGCAGCCGCCTACTCTGGGGGGCGGGGAAGGAGCGCCGACGGGGGCTGACGAGGGTCAGTTCCTGGGCGCGGGCGCTCCGGAAACCGGCCGCCTGCGGCCGGCGGAGACTTGACTTCTGGAAGCGTCGGGGGCGTTTGGGGGGCCTCAGGGCGGCACTGCCAGGCTCCCGGGCCGAGGAATCTGAAGCCCGAGAAGTCCGGCTCCCTGAGCAGCCTCGCATCCTGCCTGAGACGAGGCTGCGCGAGACCGAAGGCGAGGAGGAACCGGGAGCGCAGTGGTTGGGATTCGGATAAGCTGGGCCCTGCGGGGGCCCCTCGACGCCCCTGCCCTGGCCGGCTCCGAGGAGGAGCCGGTTGTTATGGAGAGAGTTGTGAATCAGTGCCCGCGCGCCGCGTCAGACACACCCACGACCGGGGGCAGGAGATCTCTCACTATGGAGAGGGGGCGGGCAACTTGTTGCCTGGTGTTTCCAACTTCAGGAGTTGTGTGCACGTGTTTGATGCACGCTGAAAGCTTTGTCGGCGCTTAGCATTTTACCACGCTGTTGCTACAGATTTTGAGGCAAGGGGTGGATAGACATCCTTAGTTCTTCCTCCAAATACTCAAATCAGCTGTTTTATTTCCCTAAACCATGTTGTACTTCTGTCATTATTAGGGCCAAGTAACTGTGGAGGCGCTGCCTTTTATTTTCTTTAAAAGAAGTACAGGCTTGGTATTTACTAGGCAGAAAACACAGATTCTGTTCAGCGTGTGGGCTGGAAATGTTGGTGGACGGATAAGCCTGATTGGGTGCCGCTTATCATCAGCCCAGTGCTTTCTTAGTGCCTTGGACTCCCTTGCCTAGTGACCATGCTCAGGAGAAAGTATTGGAGGTAGGAAGGAAGGAAGTCTTTTCTGATCGTTGATGAAGGCAGTGCCTAGAAACGGTGGAAAGGTAGGCTGTACTGAAATTTAATCATGATTTGTGCAAGAAAATTGAAGACAATAACTTGTAACTTCTCATTCAGTTCGAAAAGTCTGTGATTCAGTTTCACAACTGAGGCTCTGTAATGTTTGTTACTTGAGGTTCTTATATCTTGGAGCCAATGATAACCTTGCTCTGTAGCACTTCAAGTGCTGAGACTTCAATATTTTTTGTGCTCTGGACAATAGTAGCTTTTAGGACAGGATCACATTTGTTTCCTTCAGTGCCGTGTCTCCAGCACCTGCAAAAGTGCTTGCCACAGAGTAGACACAGTAGATATTATATGTGACGCTGTGGATCAGTTGTGTATCAGTGCTTAGCAAGCGTTTAGCTCAGTCCTTCAAGTAGTTAATACATATACTGCCTTTGCCCAGTATTATGCTATATGTGGGAGGAGGATTGTGGGATTACAAATGACATTGAAAGACCTGGCTTTTTCCCCTTAAGAGTGAAAACAGTATAGCTGGGAAAATAAAGCATATTATATAAATTAATTATGAAACCAGATGAGGCAGTCTGTAAACAGGTGCTCTGTGAGGTGCTATACTTTAAGTACAGTACAAACTTAGAAAAGATTGATCTCCTCTTTGGAAAAAGTGGAAACTTTCTTTTAGAGATAATCATATATTTGAGAAAATAGTGTGAATTTGGTCACCAGGGGAATATATTGCAGCGACTTACATGTCCCATGATAGAGGATAATTGGAGGGAGAAAGTTTAGCAGGTTCAGGAGGGAAAGTGTTAAGACTCAGGCAGGCTTATTAGCATCTCACTGATAAACAGAGCCTGCTTCCTGGGAGGGATGGGAGTTGTGTTACTCAGAGTAGAGTCTTAGATAAGAGTAACTGTTATTCTTACTTGAAAGAATATTATAGTTGAACCAAAGCAGGTATACCTCTGATTTCAGTAATAATTTGAATAAATGCCTCACTACTGTGTGCTTATCTTATGTAGTCAGCAGTGCATGCCCTCATTTCTAAAATCTACCTGATGTGCTGGGGCTGTTCTATTGGAAATGTACTGAAATGATGTACCCAAAGCAATTATCCAGCTACTCTCAGTGACACAGTTTTCCTTGGGATTATCTCTTATAGCGGTCTGTGATGTTTGTAGTTCCTGCTGATCCTGTAAAATGTACAAATCATGTTAGCTGGGAAAGGAGTCTATTTGAAGGACACTCAAAAATATTGACAAAAAGATTTTGAGAAAATTGCAGATGCTGCTGCTAAATATTGAACCTTCACTCTTTATCTTTTGTTATAATGTGAGCTTTCTTTTGAGTGTTGCATAAACCTGAACTTGAATTGCTAACCTGTATAATGTTGCAACACCAAATGTTGCATTATTTAACAACTCAGCAAATATTTATTGGGTACTGGCTATGGCTGGGCACTGTTTTGGGTGCAGGGACAGTGAAGGAAACACAGTATACCTGAAATATCAAGTGTTCATCAGAGGAGACAGACACTAGCCGTGACATGTCACAATAAGAGCTCACTATTTTTGGAATAAATAAAATGCTGAAGGAATAGATTACTTTGGTGGGGGAAATAAGTTGATAAGAGTCACGGAAAACTTTAAAAATGATGGAACTTAGCCTTGAAGGTTAATTAGTATTTTGCCACACGGAAAAGGAAAAACATCATTCCGGGCAGAGGGAGAATATAAGCAGAATTGCCACAGATTAAAATTAAGTGGGAGAACTTTGAGTTCTTTCTTGTAGGCTTCTTGTATGACAGAAGTGATGAGACAGGAAAGTTATGGTTGGAGCCAAATCATGAGGAAGTCTTTTATTCTAAAAAGCCTAGACCTGCCAGGACTAATCCTGTGTTGGGGATAAGAGAATGGTGGAAGGTAGAATAATCAGATCAGAAAGTGAAGTGGTAGTTCATGTGCAGAGTTGCTTAGAGTAGAGAGGCAGGGAAACCAATTAGGATGTAGGTGAAAGGTGCCCATATCTTGAAGAGGGACAGTGGGAATGGCCAGCTTGTAAAGATATTTTAGATATTAAAATCTCTGAATGTTATGGACAGCTAGAGCTGAGAAAGACTGAGAAGTCAAAAGTGGCACTGATGATTATGAGGACATTAGATTAGAAAACACAGGAGGAGGAACAGATTTACAATGGAGGGAAGAAATGATGGCATGTTAATTTTAAGGCCTCTGTGTGGAGTTTAGAGAGGTCCATTAGCTAACTGGAAGTTCTGCTCCAGAGTTTATCAGACTTTAGCAGTAATTGTCATATAACTGACAGCCTCCAAGGCTACCATGTAGTAGCATTCTAGGACTTAATATAGTCTTTGGAGTTAGGAAAACCCAAAGTCAAATCTCTTTTGCCTCTGCTGATTAGATTGAGTAACCTTAGTGAAAGTGAAAGTGAAAATCGCTGTCGTGTCCGACTCTTTGTGATCCCGTGGACTGTAGACCACCAGGCTTCTCCTTCCATGGGATTCTCCAGGCAAGAATACTGGAGTGGGTTGCCATATGCTTCTCCAGGAGATCTTCCTGACCCAGGGATTGAACTCTGGTCTCCCGCATTGCGGGCAGATGCTTTAATCTCTGAGCCACCAGGGAAGCCCTTAGACAACTTACTTAGCATCTCTAAACCTACAGTTTTTTTTCCCCTGAAAAGTGGAGTTAATAATACTTGAATTGTTGTGGCAATCAGATAGTATGTACACAACAGGATAGTGCTTAGACGATAAATGCTTAATAAATGACAGCTGTTGCTGTTAGTTGTTGTAATAGTTACAGCTGCAGAGATAGTGGAAGAAGATAATCCTACCCAGAAAAGTTGAGAATGAGAACTGGAAAGAACATGGAGTGGAACTTTTGGATGGTTTCTCAAACTTGAGCATTCATCAGAAATACCTGGAGGCTTTGGTAAAACACAGATTTCTTGGTGTCCCACCTCCACAGTTTCTGATTCAGTAAGTCTGGCAGGGGCTCTTGAATTTGCGTTTTGAATAAATTCTCATGTGACGCTAGTGTTGTTATTCCCAGGACCGCACTTTGAGAACCACTGACTTAGAGGGTTGGTGAAGGAAGAGGGGCCAGCATAGAGGCTAACGAATAGATTGAGTTTGATGGAGAATTCAGAGAAGGTTTAGAGCAAAATAAGGAAGTAAGAACCTGGAGAACCATTATACTTTCCAGTTCCATGAACTTCAACTTATTCTTATTTCTGTTTCATCCAGAATTTGGTATAATGCTTGGCACATAACATTGTTTGAACGAACCTTTGAAGCTTCTTAACAATGTCCTTATGGGTGATTGCAAGTACTAACATTTCTTGATCCTCTTATATCTCTGCAGTTTCACTGAGGAGATACTGTTTCTAATTTTATAGACACATATAAACACAATAACTGCAGAAAATTTCTTTCAGATAGATGAGGCATAACTAGGTGCTTTTGACTCTGAATTAGCTGCCCCTGCCTTCTTTTAAATGTCAGAGAGCCCAGTTAGCAAAATAATTGTCAATAACAAGTGCCAAGACTCTGGCTCAATGTTATGTGGCATCCTGGAGGGGAGGGGAGTTTGGGGGAGAATGGATACAAGATATGTACGGCTGAGCTCCCATCGCTGTCCACCTGAAACTATGACAACATTGTTAATCAGCTATACCCCAATATAAAATAAAAATTTTATTTTAAGAAGTCTGAACATTCTGTCTTTAAAAAATGCAAGATTACAATCTGTATCTTTTATTAGATACTTCGAAGGTTTATAGAATAAGAAAATAATATACTTTGTTTACCTGGGATGTTTACAAGAGGATGGGCAAAATGGGCAAAACTCAAAGGAAAGAAACAGAATGAGATAAAATCACAGAAATGTGGATGGAGGGGAACAGGAACATAAGGACTTCTTTCTTCTCTGGTGATGTACTTGGGCTGACATGTCTCATGTACTCATATAGCACAAATGTTAGTGCTAATATCATAGATGTTAGTCCTACATCTATGATAGGAAGTTATGAGGGAGTTCTTCTGTATTGCTGTTGTTCAGTTGCTCACTTGTGTCCAACTCTTTGCGACCCCATGAGCTATACTATGCCAGGCCTCCCTGTCCTTCTCCATCTCCCGGAGTTTGCTCAAACTCATGTCCTTTGAGTTGGTGATGGCGTCTAGCCATCTCATCCTCTGTTGCCTCTTCTTCTGCCCACAGTCTTTTCCAGCATCATGGTCTTTTCTAGTGACTCGGCTCTTCGAATGAGGTGGCCAAAGTATTGGAGCTTTAGCAGCAGTACTTCCAATATTCAGGGTAGATTTCCTTTGATTGACTGGTTTGATCTCCTTGCAGTCCCAGGGACTCTCAAGAGTCTCCTCCAACACCACAATTTGAAAGCATCTATTCTTCAGTGCTCAGCCTTCTTTATGGTCCAATTCTCACATCTGTACATGACTACTGGAAAAAATATAGCTTTGGCTATATGGAACTTTGTTGGCAAAATGATGTCTCTGCTTTTGACTATGTTGTCTAGGCTTGTTACTGCTTTTCTTCCAAGGCGCAAGCGTCTTTTAATTTCATGGCTGCAGTCACCATTCATAGTGATTTTTAGCCCAAGAAAATAAAGTCTGTCACTGTTTCCACTGTTTCCCCATCTATTTGCCATGAAGTGATGGGACCGGATGCCACAATCTTCATTTTTTAAATATTGAGTTTCAAGCCAGCTTTTTCACTCTCCTCTTTCGCTTTCATCAAGGGCTCTTTATTTCCTCTTCACTTTCTGCCATTAGCATGGTGTCATCTGCATATCTGAGCTTATGGATATTTCTCCCAGCAATCTTGATTCCAGCTTGTGCTTTATCCAGCCTGGTGTTTCGCATGATGTACTCTGCATATAAGTTAAATAAGCAGGGTGACAATATACAGCCTTGACGTACTCCTTCCCCAATTTTGAACCAGTTCATTGTCCCATGTCTGGTTCTAACTGTTGCTTGACCTGCATACAGGTTTCTCAGGAGGCAGTTAAGGTGGTCTGGTATTCCCATCTGCATTTCAAGATATGCAGATGATACCACCCTAATGGCAGAAAGTGAAGAAGAACTAAAGAGCCTCTTGATGAGATGGTTGGATGGCATCACTGACTCAATGGACATGAATTTGAGCAAACTCTGGGAGGTAGTGAAGGACAGGGAAGCCTGGTGTGCTGCAGTCCATAAGGTCGCAAAGAGTCGGACATGACTGAGTGACTGAACAACAACAAATCTGCATGTCTGAAGTTGTTGATATTTCTCCTGACAATCTTGATTCCAACTTGTGATTCATCCAGCCCAGCATTTCGCCCGGTGTACTCTGCCCGGAAGTTAAATACGCAGGGTGACAATATACAGTCTTGCTATACTACTTTCCTAATTTCGAACCAGTCCGTTGTTCCATGTGTGGTTCTAACTGTTGGTTCTTGATCTGCATACAGGTTTCTCAGGAAGCAGGTAAGATGGTCTGATATTTCCATCTCTTCAATAATTTTCTTGAGTTTATTGTGATCTACACAGTCAAAGCCTTTAACATAGTCAATGAGGCAGAAGTAGATGTTTTTCTGGAGTGTGCTTGCTTTTTCTATGATCCAACAGATGTTGGCAGTTTGATCTCTGGTTCCTCTATGTTTTCTAAATCTAACTTATACATCTGGAAGTTTTTAGTTCACATACTATTGAATCCTAGCTTGAAGGATTTTGAGCATTACCTTACTAGCATGTGAAATGAGTGCAATTTATGGTAGCTGAACATTGTTTGACATTGCCTTTCTTTGGGATTGAAATGAAAACTGCTATATAAGGAAATCAGACAATTGTTGTACAAAGATATAAACACATTGAAAAAAGATTTCAGGAGTTAAATTGTAGCTAGACCTGTTAGCTACTCAGCATACTTCATTTGGCTCTTGTTCACTCAATTTATTCTTTATACTAACATTTGTTCATTAAGTATATACTATGTGCCAGAGACTGTGCAGAGTGCTACACACAGAGAAATGCTAATTGCTCTGGTTATCCAGCACTGGCTTTAGTTAGTGATCTGGTTGCTCAACCTGAATCTGCCTGCAATGTGGGAGACCTGGGTTTGATCCCGTAGTTGGGAAGAACCTCTGGAGGAGGAAATGGCAGCCCACTCCAGTATTCTTGCCTGGAGAATCCCATGGACAGAGGAGCCTGGCAGGCTACAGTCCACAGGGTCACAAAGAGTCCAACATGACTTGTCAGGGCATGATATACACCTTTGTGAAAGGAAGATCTGATGCCTGAATTTTACAATCTTAAGACTATATTGTTATGAGTAGACATTAAGAATATTCGTTGAAAGGACTGATGCTGAAGCAGAAACTCCAATGCTTTTGCTACCTGATGCAAAGAGCTGACTCATTGGAAAAGACCCCAATGCTGGGAAAAATTGAGGGCAAGAGGAGAACGGGCTGAAAGAGGATGATGGTTGGATGGCATCACTGGCTTAATGGACATGAGTTTGAGCAAACTCCAGGAGATAGTGAAGGACAGGGAAGCCTGGCATGCTGCAGTCCATGGGATTGCAAAAAATTAGACATGACTGAGTGACTGAGCAACAGCAAATAGTATGAGTAGATATTGAGGACTTGAAGATAAATTTTTTCAGCCCTATGTATGTATGCTAGAGCCATGAGAGAATATAGAGATATACAGAACATTTTTAAAAATTTTATTTTTATTTTTGGCTGCGCTGGGTTTCTTTGCTTTGTGCGGGCTTTCTCTACTACTGTATTGTAGTGTGCCGCTTCTCATTGCGGTGGCCTCTCTTATTGTGGAGCATGGGCTCTAAGTGCAGGGGCTTCAGTAGTTACAGCACACAGGCTTAGTAGTTGCAGCGTGCAGGCTCTAGGGCATGCAAACATAAGTGGTTTTGGCACAGGGGTCTCATTAGTTGTGGCTCTTGGGCTCTTGAGTGCTGGCTCAGTACTGTGGTGCTCGAGATTGGTTGCTCTGCAGCATGTGGAATTTTCCCAGAGCAGGAATTGAACCTGTGTCCCCTGCGTTGGCAGGCAGATTCTTATCCACTGTGCCACCTAGGAAATCCAGAAAATTTTTTTAAAGCAATCAAATAATATATAATTTGGTAGAGGAGAAAAACATATTTCTCTTGGTTCATGAACTGAGAATTCCAGATGTTCAAGCTAAATTTAGAAAAGGCAGAAGAACCAGAGATCAAATTGCCAATGTCTTTTGGATCATTGAAAAAGCAAGAGAATACCAGAAAAACATCTGCTTCATTGACTATGCTAAAGCCTTTGTGTGGATTACAACAAACCGTGAAAAAGTTTGAGAGATGGGACTACCAGACCACCTTACCTGTCTCCTGAGAGACCTGTATGCAGGTCAAGAAGGAACAGTTAGAACCAGACATGCAACAGCAGACTGGTTCAAAATTGGGTAAGGAGTACGTCAAGGCTGTGTATTGGCACCCTGCTTATTTAACTTATATGCAGAGTACATCATGTGAAATGCCAGGCTGGATGAAGCACAAGCTGGAGTCAGGATTGCTGGGAGAAATACCAATAACCTCAGATATGCAGTTGACACCATGCTAATGGCAGAAAGTGAAGAGGAACTAAAGAGATTCTTAATGAAAGTGAAAGAGGAAAGTGAAAAAGCTGGCTTGAAACTCAACATTCAAAAAATGACTAGTGGCATTTGGTCCCATCAAGTGAGTGAAAGTTGCTCAATTGTGTCTGACTCTTTGAGACCCTGTGGACTATACAATCGATACAGTTCTCTAGGCCAGAAAACTGGAGTGGGTACCTTTCCTTTCTCCAGGGGATCTTCCCAACCTAGGGATTGAACTCAGGTCTCCCGCATTGCAAGCAGATTCTTTACCAGTTGAGCCACAGGGGAAGCCTTGGCAGTCCCATCACTTCATGGGAACTAGATGAGGAAACAGTGGAAACAGTGACAGATTTTATTTTCTTGGACTCCAAAATCACTGTAGATGGTGACTGCAGCCATGAAAGTTAAAGGCGTTCATTGGAAGAAAACCAATGACAAACCTAGACAGTATATTAAAAAGCAGAGACATTACTTTGCCAACAAAGGTCTGTCTAGTTTTTTCAGTTTTTCCAGTAGTCATGTATGGATGTGAGAGTTGGACCATAAAGAAGGCTGAGTGCTGAAGAGTTGATGCTTTTGAACCGTGGTGCTAGAGAAGACTATTGAGAGTCCCTTGGACAGCAAGGAGATCCAACCAGTCCATCCTAAAGGAGATCAGTCCTGGGTGTTCATTGGAAGGACTGATGTTGAAGCTGAAACTCCAATACTTTGGCCACCTGATGGAAGAACTGACTCATTGGAAAAGACCCTGATGCTGGGAAAGACTGAAGGCAGGAGGAGAAGGGGATGACAGAGGATGAGATGGCTGGATGGTATCATTGACTCGATGGACATGGGTTTAAGCAAGCTCCCTGGACCTCGCTGGTGGCTCAGATGGTGAAGTGTCTGCCTACAAAGTGGGAGACCTGGGTTCAGTCCCTGGGTCAGGAAGATCTCCTGGAGAAGGAAATGGTAATCCAGTCCAGTGTTCTTGCCTGGAAAATCCCATGGATGGAGGAGCCTGGTAGGCTACAGTCCATGGGGTTGCAAAGAGACACGACTAAGAGACTGAACAACAAAATAGAATATAATATGTTATATAAATATTGATCACAGTCTAGGTTCTCTAATATTCGAACACCCGAGTGTTTAGTTTCGATTTCAGCTTGTAAGCTTCTATAATATTCCAGAAATTATAGTGTGTCATAAATCCTCATTAATCTCCTGGGCTACCTTTGGGTCTTTATGTGATACAGGAAATATTCTGGCAGTCTGTGTCCTTGTTTTCTTGGTTTGGAAATATAGTTGCTTCTGCTGCTGCTGCTAAGTCACTTCAGTTGCATCTGACTCTGTGCGACCCCATAGACAGCAGCCTACCAGGCTCCCCCGTCTCTGGGATTCTCCAGGCAAGAACACTGGAGTGGGTTGCCATTTCCTTTTCCAGTGCATGAAAGAGAAAAGTGAAAGTGAAGTTGCTCAGTCGTGTCCAACTCTTCACAACCCCATGGACTGTAGCCACCAGGCTCCTCCATCCATGGGATTTTCCAGGCAAGAGTACTAGAGTGGGGTGCCATTGCCTTCTCCACTGGAAATATAGTGCATATAAGCAAAAACAGCCACTGTTTATCAAGTGGCTGCATTATTCTAGGCTTTTTCTACTCATAATTGGATATTATCCTCATTTTATTAATTAGGCAGCTGAGTTTCAGAATGGTGAGGACAGTTTGCCTGTGTTTGTTATCAATGAGGTGGGACAAGTCTGCAGCCCCACGTTTGGTCTCCACAGCCATACTCTTCAGTGCCGTCAGCGTGGGACTCTAGCAGGGAAATATCTAGATGAAGAAATCCAATCTTGTGTCTGCTGATTTGGGGGAAGTTGTTTGAGAAGTAAGACTTTTAATAACTGCCCGAATGATTGAAGCAATTTGATAATATTGTTAGAAATGGAGAGGAAAATGAGTTAGAAAATTAAAGGCCCCCATGCAAATTTTCCTAGAAGACCTGCTATATTTGACCCAAAAGTTTTTGGTTGACTGACAGGCTATTTTACATAAACATTCAGATTTCCCATTCTCTATGCATAGGTGCAGTCTTCTGGAGGAAGAGTTGTACTTTTCCAAGCTAATGACATTTAAAGTAAATTCAGAACTTCTTTTTTATCACTTAGTGAAAAATGTCTTGGTGCTTCACTCCAAATTGAAATTTCTCAGCTAATCATCTTTCTTTCCACACCACTTATTCCTTTCACCCACTCAAGTGTTATTTTTTAAATCTATTTACAAGCTAGATACTTGTGTATATATTCTACTTCTGGTTTGATGTTCTTATTCTGATACCTTTTGAGTCCCAATTTTATGCATTCCTGGAATAGTGACTATAATTATCTTTGTAAAGCATAGTTGATTTCCACTAATTTATAATAAACTTTTAAATAAAATTAAAATTATAAAAATGGATAAATATTAAACCCTGTATTTGTTATCTATTGCTCTGTGACAAATTGGGGCTTTCCTGGTGGCTCAGCTGTAAAGAATCTGCCTGCAGTACGGGAGATGCAGGTTTGATCCCTGGGTCTGGAAGGCCCCGAGGAAGAGGAAATGGCAATACATGCCAGTATTCGTGCCTGAAAAATCCCATGGAGAGAGGAGCCTGGGGTTGCAGAGTTGGACAGGACTGAAGCGACTGAACATGACATGTAACAAATTACCTCTAAATTTAGCAGCTTAAAATGACAAATATTTCTTATCTAACAGTACCTTAGGGTGAGGAATTTAGCTGGGTGGACTCTGACTCGGTTGTAGACATTCTGTGACAGGCCATCTAAAGACTTGCATGGGGCTGGAGGATCTGCCTCCATGATGGCTGCAGCCTCAGGTCTTCGTCGGGCTGCTCGATTGTCCTCACAGCATGTCAGCTGGCTTTACCCAGAATAAGTGATACAAGAGGAAACCGCATGCCTTATATACCCTATCTTGACGACATGCCACAACATTCTGTTTGTTGTAAGTGGGTCACTGAGTCCAACCCACATTCAAGGAAAGCCTTTTAGGCTCCACTGTTTTGGGGAGGATGTCAAAAAGTTTGTAGACATGTTTTGAAACAACCATGAATCTGTCATATGGAGTCATTTTCTCAGCTGAAATCGATTACCTTTGTTGTAGCACATGCTATAGTGTTTCTGACTTGTGTATTCACCATATTTTCTGGAAGGATGCTTTGGAGAAAAGGTAGTAGTTTTTGAAATGTGAAGCAAGGTTTTGTAAATTAAGTTTTGTTGGTGATTTTCTTTTTTCCCCTCAGTTTCTTTTTTTTAAAGTTAGTTTATTTATTTGACTGCTGCGTCTTAGTTGTGGCACGTGGAATCTAATTCCCTGGGCAGGGGTTGAACCCAGGCCCCTGCATTGGGAGCGTGGAGCCTTAGCCCCTGGACCACCAAGGAAGTCCCTCCAGTAGCCATTTGACTTTCAGAAGCCCTTCCTGGCCTTTCAGCTTATGAATTGCCCGACGTGAAGCATGGGGGCTGCTGCTTGGGGAGGCCCAGGCCCCATGGGCATAAGTTGTAGGTAGCAAGGTGGCCCATCTGTATCATCCGGAACTGAGCTGGAACCAATGTGCCCAGACCAGGACAGTGTCCCCTGCCCACTCTTGGATAGTTTTAAAATTTTTGCGTCTTAATTAGCTTTATTTCTAACATAGCTGGAATCTATTCCAATTAAGACGTTATTAATGACTTTTATAAGAACAGTTTCAGTGGAGCAGTGGGCTGATAATGAGACTTCAGTGGATTCAGGAGTGAATTGCAGGTTAGGAAGAGGTGACTGCGGGTAAAGATAATCTTATGAAAAGTTTGAGTAAATACTGGAAAAGGAATTAGAAACTATGTGTAAAGTACAGTATTGAAAAACTGACAAGATTTCCCTGGTGGTGCCGTAGATGGAAAGCCACCTGCCAGTGCAGTAGACGTGGGTTT
Source organism: Aepyceros melampus (assembly GCA_006408695.1). Classification (NCBI taxonomy): domain Eukaryota; kingdom Metazoa; phylum Chordata; class Mammalia; order Artiodactyla; family Bovidae; genus Aepyceros; species Aepyceros melampus. The sequence continues at coordinate 16,355 of SJXQ01002085.1, forward strand.
GACCCCTGGTCTGGGAGATTCCACATGCTGCGGGCAGCTAAAACCTGTGCAGCACCACTACTGAAGCCCAAGTGCCCGGAGCCTGTGTTGCACCGCAGGAGAAGCCACTGCAGCGAGCAGCCCGCGCACCACGACCAGAGAGGAGCCCCTGCTCACCGCAGCTAGAGAAAGCCCGTGTGCAGCAACGAAGACCCAGCACCACCAAAAAAAGAAATAATTTTCAGAAAACTGGCCTGTATGCTGTCCACCTTCGCTAAGCTGGTATGGGCTCAGTCCAGCAAGCTGAAAGTATTTTAAACCGTTGAGGGGTATAGGCTTAACTCCTGAGGCTTGAGTCAGCTGCTTCCTCTGCAGCCTCCTAGTGAGTCCTTCTGTTCCTGAATGAAATATATAGTTTGCTCTAATTTGTATATCAATGCAGTATACCTCGGAAAGGGCAATGGCACCCCACTCCAGTACTCTTGCCTGGAAAGTCCCATGGACAGAGGAGCCTGGTAGGCTGTAGTCCATGGGGTCGCTAAGAGTCAGACACGGCTGAGCGACTCCACTTTCACTTTTCACTTTCATGCGTTGGAGAAGGAAATGGCAACCCACTCCAGTGTTCTTGCCTGGAGAATCCCAGGGACGGGGGAGCCTAGTGGGCTGCTGTCTATGGGGTCGCACAGAGTCGGACACGACTGAAGTGATTTAGCAGCAGCAGCAGCAGTATACCTGTCAGAAGAGCATCGCCAAATGAGCATCGCCAAATGTACATCATCCTAAATGATATTTTGGTTAAAAAAAAATAAAAAATGTGACAGGTCAAATTAGTGGAGGAAACCCAGGGCAAGAAAATGATGGTTCTGGGTGTTACGTGTCAAGCATGTACATATCCTTCACGTGTTTCATATTATTCCACTGCATCTTCGTGACCACCCTGCCAGGGTTGTGGTTATCCCCATTTTCTGGTTGAGATTCAGAACCCATAGCCTTATCTCCCCTTACCTTATCATAGTTTCTGCCACTGATGGCTGTAAGCTTGGACAGGTTTCTCAGTTTCCTCATTTGTAAAAACCCATGGTTATGATCCTTAAGTCCTTTCTAGCTCTAGGCTCCTGGGAATCTGTAAATAGTTACTAAATAGTGTTGCTATTGGGTATGAAAAAAGGCTATTCAGGATATTTCCCCCTCTCAGTGAATTAATAACTTAGTGGTAACACTGTCCAGTTGTCCAGACTAATTTATTTTCCCATCACACAGTGTGTACCCATTATATATGTGGCCTTAGAAGGCTACTGTAAAATAAATCAAGTAAATGGGCTCGGTGACAGGCTCTCCATCAGTTGTTACTAGCCCTGGGCACAGAGGTACAGAGCACCTGCGAGACTGTGTGATGATTTTAAAGTGTGTTATAGGTTAAGTACTAAGTATTTTTATTAATTTAGAGAGTAGTTTGGCATGTGGCCTTTAAAAATTACATTATTATGTTATCATAAATCTTGATTAAGGCAACAAAATGTATTTACTATGGCCAGCTTCACAGCTGGAGTGAAATATTTTATAGTGTGTATAATGAGCCGCTAGATGATGGTGATTCTCTGTTCACATCTAAAAAACGAGAGTTGGGAAATTAATTAGAAGCTTTAAAAGTCTATTTAAGTGTGAAAATTAATTTCAAGTAACAGTATCACGTGCCCAGTGAGTACTAAATAATTGAGGAGGAGGAGGGATAAAGGGAAATTATGAGGCTTTCAAACCTTAAGTCCATTTTGGGAAAAGGTTAGAACAACAATATTATGCTACTGTGATTTTCAAAGACATCCTTTACAATATGATGTGTAAAGAAACAAAACTAGCAAGTAGTAAGCATTTTAAGATTAAATATTCTAATTTTGAGTCAGTGTGTTCTAGATACAGTGTCCTGGCAAGCAGAAGCTATAGTTATGGACTCTCTCATCAGAAGGCATTATGAAAATTTATAGAGACAGTTTGGTTTTCTAATTTGGTTGAAATGCATATTATTTTATTATAAATTATTTAAAAATCTCTCCCTTATAGCTAATGTATTTTTTATAAGTAACTAATAGGTTCTCAATCTATGAATTTTATTACAGAACAGTAGGCAATATAGGAAAATTTTTGTTATAAAAACTGGGTGTTGAGTCTGATAGGGTTGATGGCCACTGCATTAGTTTTCTGTTGATGTGCCACAAACTTAGAGCTGGAAACTGCAGCCCTGCATGATAATTTCTGTAGGTCAGACGTCCAGGCATGAGACAACTATATTCCCTGCTCTGGGTCTTACCAGGCTGAATTTGAGGGGACTGCAGGGGCTGTGGTCTCATCTGAGATTTGGAGTCCTCTACCAGGCTCTTTGGTTGTTAGCAGAATGACTGAGTCCTCATTTTCTTACTGGCTGTCTGCTGGGGGTCCCTCTCAGCGCCTAGAGGCCACTTTCAGGTCTTAACTACAGGGCCCTCTCACAACCTGACAACTTCTTCAAAGCCAGCAGGAGAACCTCTCCAGCTGACTGGAGTGTCTCATATAAGGTTGCCTGATTATAGGATTGACTATAACTATACCAAAGCCCTCTGGCTTGAGGGAGCTTATCATGTGCCAAGGAACATTAGGGAAATGACTGTGGAGTCAGAAGGGAGCCAGACTCCACAAGCCTCCAAGGCCTAGTTAAGTGTCTTTCCTTCTCTTGTGTTAAGAGGCTTGGGAAGCCATTGAAGGTATTTAAGTGGGGATGAGAGTGATGGAGGGGTTGAGGGAAAGAGTTCATAATCAGCTTTAGAATGTGACATTCAGTTTGGTTGCTGTATGGAGATAGTTTGGAGTAAAAACAGAGAGATGGGTTAGAAAGATGGTCTGAGTGAGAGGCAGGGGTGGTGTGGACTAGAATGGGAGTTGCCAAAAAGTAAATGAGTTTGAGAGCTCATTTAGGAGGTAAAATTAAAGGCTTGCTGATAAATTAGGTATGGGAGGTAAGGTTGAAGTAGATGTCATTCTGGTTTCCATAATTGGGTTCACAGAGCTGGGGAACATTGTAGGGCAGATTTTTTAGTGCCAGAGAGATGTTAAGGAGGACAGAGTGAATTTTGAAGTACTTTTGAGGTAACCAAGTTAGATAAACAGGGCATTGGGATGGAATTCAGGGAAGAGAGATGTTAATATCTATATGGACTTTTTTGGTTAATTTTGAGGGCTTAAATATGCTAGAAACTGTATTAGCTACTGAGAATGTAAAGAGGACTAAGACATTAATTCAGTATTTGTTGCATGAATTCATATTATTACTCTGGAAGTTTGCTTACTAATAAGACAAATCACTAACAAGATCACTGGATGTTGTTGATGGGGCAGTGATGGAGGAAAACAAGCTGATTTCAAAGCACATAAGAGAGACACCTGACGAAGTTGGCAGTATCAGTGGAGGCTGTTGCTGAAGGGTGTGAGGTCTGTTCCTGAACCTTGAAAGAGCAGGCGAATTTAGCCAGATGAGGAGAATATAAGAATTTCCAGTAGTAAAATCTTGGTTGTATGAGAGAAGACAATGAAATCTCAGAAGAGCCAACAATTCTAAATCCCTGGTTTTCACTATAGGCTGGACAAGTGGTGGTAAGGCAGCTAAGTTGGATGTTTATGTGGTGGTCTGGACCTCTGATGTAGCTGGTTTTGCTCTGCAACCATTTTGGAAAGAGAGAAGAGTGTTCAGTAGTTGGAACGGACTTCAGGGAACTTTAACCCTTTCTTCTCATTTATGAATGAGGTTACCGCTACCTTGTTAGCAGATCTGTCCCCCGGCGTCCAAGCTAAGCTTCTTCAAATTGCTGCAGTAGTGGCCATGCCCTTTGAACTGTGTGTTTCCATGTCCTCTGACATATTCATGTGGAAGAAAGTGTGCTGGAAACACTCAGGTGCTGCCGCTCAGTGGTGTGAGTCTCCATGGGCGCTGTGTCTTTGGAAGAGAAACGCGAAATTCTCTCTGGACTGTGTTTGTGCCCTCTCTCCATTTTTTTATCCACTTGTCTCTGTCCTTTCCCCCCTCATGTATTAGCGAATAGTAATAATAGTATAGTGGAGTGATAATAGTGGTCAATACTGAACATTTATTATGTGTCAGGCACCATAGTAATTGTTTTACCTTACTTAATTCTACCGGCAGTCCTGTAAGATACAGTACTACCACATTTTATAGAAGAAAACATGGAGGCTTAGAAAAGCAAGGCTTAGAAACCCACTGTGTCAAGGGTTATACAATAATAAGTATAACTATTGTCAAGATTTGAATTTGGGCAGTGTGACTCTGGATACTTTTTACTCCCTTTTCTAATTCAATTTATAAGCAGTTCTGCCGGGAGAAACATGATTGGAGCTACAAATGCAAGCTATGTTTGTAATTGAAACTTTTTAGTAGCCATGATGAAGGAAAGAAAAACGGTCAAATTAATTTAGAGGTATTTTTATTAAGCCCAGTATATCTAAAGTATTGTCATTTCAACATCTCAGTGTAAAAAAATAAGTAAGATGTTTTCATAAGTCTTTGAAATACAGTGTTTATATTATAGCATGTCTCAACTTGGACTAGCCATGAATTCAAGGGTTCACTGACTAGGTACCATTTTGGCCAATGCAACTCCAAGAGGGCAGAAGAGTGCGTGAAAATTCTGTCATGCTGAGTGGAGAGAGGGAGAACCTGCTGAAAAATCTGCAGATGAAACCAATGAAGAAGGCAGAGTGGTAATTCCTGGGTCTTATCCAGCAAGCACGGGCAAGTGGAGAAGAATTTTCTCTATCGCCCTGAAGCTAAATGAGGTATTTTTTTTTTTTTTTTCTTCCCACATTGAGACTCAGCATTTTTATATAGTGTTATGGGTAGTTTCCGTAGTGGTCTGATCCTTAAGTACTTTTGGGAATAAAGATGCATTTGTGACTGGCCACCAGATGTTGGAATGTTGTTTCTTTGGGAAAGACTTAAGAATTCTAAAACTTGTTTTTGGAATGTCATCTTCTGTTAATTGTGAAAGGGTTAAGATTGGAGAACAAACTGCAGTGATCACTTGCTGTGTGATCGCTTTAAGTTACAGGTGTTACAGCACAGGAGAAAAGCAATTTGCTCTTCAAGTTTGTATTTATGGGTAATGCTCATCACCTGTTACTTTCTTCACCCTGTAGCTAGTCTACACTCAATTGCTTGTTGAGTTGAATATTAGCTGAGAAGCAAATATACCTGGAACTGAGCTGTGTGAATCATTTCCTTTGTGAACTTTTCATTCTTAAACACTTGCTTTCCCTCAGTCCTTCCCCTTAGAAAAAGCAACACGGGCTTATCCCAACGAGCTAAATAATATTGGCATGTAGAAAGAACAGTCCTATCCTTCCTCTGTTCTGAAAATGCAGACCTGTGCACCAAAGAGCTTGTCAGCTGATGTTCTACGTTTTTGTGGATGGAAAAATAAAAAGTGATATAGCAAAGATTTTTTACCAGGATGTTAACTCTAAGGACTGGTACTGTTGTTAATGCTTGTTTATTTACATTCTTGAAGTATCTATAGAGTTTGCAATTGAAAAACCATAAATCACGAGACGCTTAGGAAGAGAACACCAAGAAAGGTGCTGCATAATAATTGTGTTTTAAGTTTTAAAATACTTGAAAAATATGAGAAACATCATGCAAAGTGTGATACAGGAACATAGCCTTGATTAGCGAAGTGGAAATTTGGAAACCAAACACCTGTTGAATATTAGAGGGGGGCAGAATGTTTTAATGAAAACATTTGGTTGTAAACTGTTGAGAGAGATTTTTAAGATGAGCATGTGTATTTTAATAATCAGCTCCTGAGAGTGACATGGAGTCCCAAGTTTGTGTCTCCAACCTGTGCTTGGATAATTTCATTCCAGTGTGATATTTATTTGTTGAATACTCTCCTTGTGGGATGCGAGAAAGACCTAGTCACTGCCCTCCAGGATTTTGTTTTGGCTTATTTTAGCTATTAAAAATCTCTTATTTACTAAAAATCTGTTCCATCAGTATTTGCTCTTTTCTTCTCACGTTACCCCTCAGAAAAGTACAAGCAGGTCAGAGATCATCTATATCAGTGTTTTCATCCTTTTGTTTGGTGGTGGGGGTAGGGGGGAGGCTTCCTTTAGATAAACAGATATTTCATCAGTTTTTAAAGGTTCCACTTCTTAAAATTTTTTGAAATATTTAAATAAAAGATAAATTCATTCTTATTTTAAAAGAAGGAAATACCACAACAATGTAAAGCTGTTATACTCCAATAAAAAAAAAAGTCTACTCTTCAGAAGTGCATTGAGTTTAAACATAAACCTTCCCATTTATTCCCTTCCATCCCCTAACTCCCACCCCCTCCTGGGAGGTTACTTACTACTGTTAATAGTTGGTGTGTGGCCTTGCAGTTCTTTTTTCCAATATGAGTATTTACTTAATTCATTCAGTAGGTATTTAAGTGCCTCCTTAAAGTATACATACACTTACATATGTTTATGTAGTTGAATCCTATTGAACTAAAGCCTGTCCTCTTTACTTACTGTGTTATGGAGCTCTGGTCAGAACTTTTGATCTGTTCCCTTCTTCTTAATGGCTGTATTGTGTGAATGCATTGCAATTTATCACCCTTCCTCTCACCTGTCTGCTGTTGCAAGCAATGCTGAATTAAATATTCTAGAAGCACAGTTGCTGGATTATAGGAAATACATATTTAAAAATTTGACAGATTATGCTAAGCTAACCTCTAAAAAGCTGAACCAGTTATACTTCCGACAGTCACATGAGATCACTGATCCTACATATATGATTTAGTTATATAGAGATTTAGAACTTGAAGGGACCACAGAATGTGGCCTAACTCCATCCACTCCTTTTCTAAGATAGAAGATGAATCTCAGAAACTTGAAATGATTTGCCCAGATTTTACCCAGCAGAACTATGTCCCAGTCTCTGATCTGTGTTCCCTTGAAGGCCTCTTAGTTTAGACAGATTTTATAGTGTGAGATTCTGGAGAAGGCAATGGCATCCCACTCCAGTACTCTTGCCTGGAAGATCCCATGGATGGAGGAGCCTGGAAGGCTGCAGTCCATGGGGTCGCTGAGGGTCGGACACGACTGAGTGACTTCAATTTTACTTTTCACTTTCATTGGAGAAGGAAATGGCAACCCACTCTAGTGTTATTGCCTGGAGAATCCCAGGGACGGGGGAGCCTGGTGGGCTGCTGTCTGTGGGGTCGCACAGAGTCGGACACGACTGAAGCGATTTAGCATAGTGCGAGATTCTACCATACTGTTTGTCTGTTTCTGTTTCTTTTCTGTTGTTACTCAAAGCACACTTCCTTTTCAGTTTCACATTTTCTGATAGTGCCCTGAGATTCTTGCCTTTGCCATCTTGTCTACATGGAACAGCTTTCATTTAATATCCTTAAAAAGCTGCCTTCTTCCATTATTTAAAGCCCTCCTCCTCCACAGGGCATATGGGTTACTTTAGATTTCCCATAGGCATAGCACAGCAAAGGAAGTATTATATGAGTGTTCCTTATCAGCAGCTGATGTCAGCCTGTTAGCCAAGTAAAACATAAGCTGCTTTTATAAACTTGGAGAAGGAAGTAGGCATTTGATTGCAGGCATTTGTCTATTGCGGGATTTCTGCTACATTTGATCATTTTATGTTTGTCAGATAATATGATGGCATTAAACTAAATGAACTCCATCTTAACATGATAAGTTTTATTAATTACAGTTTATTTTTTCTCTTAGAAATAGCAATAAGAAAGTAGTCTATTGATATAAAGTATAACTAGCATCTCCTCCTCTTGTGTTAATATAATTATTTCTAATTATATTCCTAAACATGTCTGCATTGGAGGCTTGCTTCTCTTATAAAGGCATGGTCCTGGTAGCTTTTCTTGATGGGGTATGAGAATTTGTGTCAGTGACATCCCAAGTTGGTACTGTGGTTGAGCTGGTCACATACCAAGATTATGACTTTAGGTAAAGAATCAACTGATGGAATTCTAAGAAACAGAGAACAGCCTTGATGCATATTTTGATGATGATAAAAGAGGTAGAATTCAGTATTAGATGTGAATTAAATTTGGCCTATGAATATTGTTCAGAACTGAGAATAGCAGTCTAATCATAAGCTTATCAATTATTCAGTAGCATCTTGGGGGTATTAGTGCACAGAATACAGAAAGCCTATCCACTACCCTTTAGAGTTTTTGTTCTGAGACAGAAGGGGAGAAGCATGCAGTATTCTCTTCTAATGTATTTTATTCTTCCACAGGCGGGTAGAGTTTACATGTGCACCAGAAGAGCGCATATACAGGCAGGCCACATGGCTGTATATTCACGGGGGCTTGTGGAAGATCTGGGGGTGGGATTAAGTTTGGATCATGAAAAGGTGACAGTTTTGCAGGAAAAGTCCATTTTTTCCCTAATTGTAAGAGATGTGGATTTCTTGAACTCTCTGCCTAAATTTTTTGTTCCTAAAATGAGTCATTTTCTTGATATGGCTATTCATCCCCTTATTCTGTGTATATACTATAAATTTGGCTTTGGCTGTAGAAGGGCTTCCCTGGTGCCTCAGCTGGCAAAGAATCCGCCTGCAATGTGGGAGACCTGGGTTCAATCCCTGGGTTGGGAAGGTCTGCTGGAGAAGGGAATGGTTACCCACTCCAGTATTCTGGCCAGGAGAATTCCATGGACTGTATAGTTCATGGGGTCACAAAGAGTTGGACAGGACTAAGTGACTTTCACTTTCACGTGGCCTAAGCCATAGATTTGGGTCAGTGGTTCTTATTTTGGACAGTAACTACTAGACTGCTGCTGCTGCTAAGTCACTTCAGTCGTGTCCGACTCTGTGCGACCCCAGAGACGGCAGCCCATCAGGCTCCCCTGTCCCTGAGATTCTCCAGGCAAGAACACTGGAGTGGGTTGCCATTTCCTTCTCCAATGCATGAAAGTGAAAAGGGAAAGTGAAGTCGCTCAGTCGTGTCTGACTCTTAGTGACCCCATGGACTGCAGCCTACCAGGCTCCTCCGTCCATGGGATTTTCCAGGCAAGAGTATGAGGATAATTATCTCTGAGTTTTATTCTTTCTTTTCATTGCAGTAAAGAAATGGTATGTTGGAGGAACAAAGACAATGCTCATAAAACCAAAGGGTAGGGATTATATGTAGCGGAGAGGTGGGGATGCAGAAGGAAGACTAGTATAATTTGTGAACATGTCCTTTAGATTATGTGCTAGAATGGCAACAAATACATTTGTAAATCAAGGTTTGTAGGTGGACTGATTTCTCAGTTGATCTTTTTTTATTTCCGTTTTCTCAGAAGACAGCCAAGATAGCAGGGTTTAACAAACTGCGTCAAAGTATGCACAGCAGAACATTTTTATAACATCTACAATGAAAAGCCAATTTCCTTTACCCAGAAAATAATCCAAATGTTCACAGTAGCTTCACTACAAGGAAATTAAATTGTTGCAATTGAAGATTCCACTGCTTTAATGGGAGTTCATGCTATAATAACCTTTATAATTAGGAAAATATCATATAATTTAAATCTGGGCAAGAATATTACAGACCCATAAGGTGCCACTGAAGAAATTAAAAAGAAATGGCTGTCCTGTATTTTCAAATATTATTACAACTAATAACCTCTGTACTCATCATGACTTTTTCATTGTTTCTTTTGGGCTCTTGGTGCATATATTTTTCTGTTCCTAGTGTACAGTTCATGTAATTTTCAATAGACTTGAGATCAGTAAGGCTGATAACCCCAAAAAGGGTAATTATATAAACTCTGAGATCTATAAATGATAGCCAGTTGGAGTCTGTGACTTGTCATTTCCATCTTACAGAGGGTTGTCTTATAGGGAGTTACACAGTGGCACAAATAAGAGCTGAGAGACCGAGGGTAGGTTGGTGACTGAATAACGTAGGTCTTTGGGTAATAGGTTAATAAAATCTGGTGGTGAGTTTCTGTACCTTTAATCCCTTTCTGAAGCATAAACTCAAGAAGGTACTCTAGGGAAGAAAAAAGAAACAAGCGTCACTATTTGGGGAAACATAATAATATTAAAGGAATGAAACTCACTGGGGTCACTTGTTATTTTGTTTTAGGATACCTGATTTGAATGCTTTTGTTTGAATTTGGAAAAGATTGTTTTAATTAGAAACTGGATTTAGAGAAACTGAAGTACTGAATAGAAAATTAAAATAATACTGCAAATTATTGTATATTTTGGGCCATATTTGCTTTGGGAGTCTCATATATTTTGTGATTGAATAATAGAGTAGCTTCTCGCAGCCACCACAGAATTAGATGTCATTGCCAAACTAAGCCAGGAGCATTGCCCAGTCGAGGAAAACGCTTCTTAAAATATGGCCCAAGGTCACTGGTAGGCCTTGATGAGAAAATACCAGCAAATGTTAGGAGATCTCATAGTCTTTCGTTTACATAACTTTTGGCACCTTGTTAATGACCATGCAAGGGAAGCATTAAGAATATGCACAATGTGGCATTCATAAATCCATGTTCACATAATACTAGAGTTCTAAAAGATTCTGATTTGGTGTTCTACTAAGAAGTCTAACTTAACTAGTCTGTGGCAGCATTATAGAACTCCTTTTCCACATGTGAACATGCATAAGTTACAATTATTTTATATTTTTGAAAAGATACATCGAGTTGGTTGTGTTTTTCAAGTTGTTTCTGTTCTTCCCTTATAAGTTACTGTTTAGTCTTGTCATTATCAATTTAATTTGTTACAAGTTGTTTAGCTAGTTAACTATAGTGTATATTGATGCATACTTGTGTGAATATTCTTGGTCTGTAATTTTTCAGTAGAGTTTTAAAACATTGTAGTTAAAAAAGTTGTATTGAAAAATGACACTGCCTTTTTTTTTTCTTTTTAACACCATGGCATATTTTACCTGTCTGAATAGAGTGTATTAAAAAAAAAAAATTCAAGAACTGCTAGTCTGAGGAGCTAATTAGCAGGTCTAGTAGTCAGAGAGAGAATCATTTCTGACTTCTTCGGTATTACTACAGCATAACTCTAATAAGTTCAGAACTTTGACAGACTTTGGTTTAAATATGCTATTTATTGTCTGTGTCCTTGGACTTGTTGCCTAATCTTGTTTGTCCTTTAATTTTTCCTGTCTGTTAAGTAAAAGAACAGTATGTGCTTAATCCACTTGTTTGAATACTGGGTAGGATGGTGTGTGTAAAATGCTAAGGACTCTGTCTAGCTTATACTTAAGTCCTCAATAATAGTAACCATTATTATTTGTTATGGTTCTTGTTATTCAGTCCTGTACTACTTTTTTGTGACCACATTGACTATAACCAGTCAGGCTCCTCTGTCCTTGGGATTTCCCCAGGAAGAATACTGAGTAGATCACAATTTCCTTTTCTAAGGGATCTTCCCGACCCAGGGATGGAACCTATATCTCCTGCATTGCAGGTAGATTTTTTTCTTTTTAACCACTGAGCTACCTGGTATAGATAACCATTATTAGGTAAGAAGTACTTACTGTGTTCCTTGGAAGAAAAGTTATGACCAACCTAGGTAGCAATTGAAAAGCAGAGACATTACTTTGCCAACAAAGGTCCCTCTACTCAAGGCTATGGTTTTTCCTGTGGTCATGTATGGATGTGAGAGTTGGACTGTGAAGAAAGCTGAGTGCCAAAGAATTGATGCTTTTGAACTGTGGTGTTGGAGAAGACTCTTGAGAGTCCCTTGGTCTGCAAGAAGATCCAACCAGTCCACTCTAAAGGAGATCAGCCCTGGGTGTTCTTTGGAAGGAATGATGCTAAAGCTGAAACTCCAGTACTTTGGCCACCTCATGTGAAGAGTTGACTCATTGGAAAAGACCCTGATGCTGGGAGGGATTGAGGGCAGGAGGAGAAGGAGATGACAGAGGATGAGATGGCTGGATGGCATCACCGACTCGATGGACGTGAGTGTGACTGAACTCCGGGAGTTGGTGATAGACAAGGAGGCTTGGCGTGCTGCAATTCATGGGGTTGCAGAGTTGGACACAACTGAACAACTGAACTGAACATGACTGAGCAACTGAACTGAACTTTCTGTGTCCCTAGTACAAAATTGTTAATTTGTTACTATTTAATAGATTGTTACTTTGTTTTAATTTCCTGCCTTTAAAATAAATACATATATCAGAGTATACTTGATTTACTATATGTTGTGTTAGTTTCAGGTGTACAGCAAAGTGATTTAGCTGTATATTTACATATATTCATTATTTTTCAGATTCTTTACCCTATAGGTTATTACAGAATACGGAGTAGGGTTCCCTGTGCTATACAATAGATCCTTGTTGGTTATCTATTTTATGTATAGTAGTGTGCATATGTTAATCTCAAGTTCCTAATTTTTCCCTTCTCCCTCACATTTCTGCTTTGATAACCATAAGTTTGTTTTCAAAATCTGGGAATCTTTTTGTAAATAGGTTCATTTGTAAAAATTAAATTGCACATGAGTGATATCAGATGGTATTTGTCTCTCTCTGACTTAGTGTGATGATCTCTAGGTCCACCCATTTTGCCACAAATGGCATTATTTTGTTCTTTTTTTGGCTGAATAATATTCCATTGTATATATGTACCATATCTTCTTTATCCATTCCTCTGTCAATGGACATTTGGTTGCTTCCATGTCTTGACTATTGAAAATAGTGCTTCAGTAAACTTTGGGATGCATGTATCTTTTTGAAGTATGGTTTTCTCCAGATATATGCCCAGTATTGGGATTGCTGGATCATTTGGCAGTTCTGTTTTTAGTTTTTCCTTTATTTTTAAGGAACCTCTGTACTGTTTTCCAAGGTGGTTATGCTAATTTGCATTGCCACCAACAGTGTAGGAGGGTTCTCTTTTTTCTACCCCCTCTCTAGCATTTATTGTTTGTAGACTTTTTGATGATGGTCATTCTGACTGATGTGAGGTTATGCCTCACTATAGTTTTCATCTGCATTTCTCTTAAAATTAATGATGTTGAACATCTGTTCATATACTTGGGCCATCTGTATGTCTTCTTTGGAGAAATGCCTATGGAGATCTTCTGTCCTTTTTTTTTTTAAGATTGAGTTGTTTTTTGACAAAGAGCTGCATGAGCTGCTCATATAGTTTGGAGGTCAATCCCTTGTTGGTTGTTTTGTTTACAGATATGTTCTTCTAGTCTGTTGGTTGTCTTTTTTTTTTTTATGATTTCCTTTGCAAAAGCTATAAAGTTTAATTAGGTCCCATTTGTTTATTTCTGTTTTTATTTTCATTACTCTGAAAGGTGAATCAAAAAAGATATTGCTACCATTTATGTCAAAGAGTGTTCTGCCTATGTTTTCCTCTAAGAGTTGTATAGTGTCCAGCCTTAACATTTAGGTCTTTGATCAATTTTGAGTATATTTTTGTGTATAATGTTAGATAATTTTCTAATTTCATTCTTTTACATGTAACTGTCCAGTGTTTCAAGCACTGCTTATCTTATTGAAGAGACTACCTTTTCTCCATTGTATATTCTTACTTCTTTTTCCATAAATTAATTGACCTTAGGTGCATGGGTTTATTTCTGGGCTTTCTATGCTGTTTCATTGATCTGTATTCTGTTTTTACTCCAGTACTGTACTGTTTTGGTTACTGTAGCTTTGTAGTATAGTCTGAAGTCATTTTAATGTCTTTAATATGAAAGTTTGTTGTTAATAATAGAATATGTTTCAAATGATCTTGCTAATTTCAAAATTGAGAGTTATTTTTATTGAAATATATTTGACATATAACTGTAAATTCAAGATGTACAACATGTTGATTTGCTACATTTATTTATTATAATGTGATTGCCATGATACAATAATTAGGACCTCTATCATGTTACATAGTTATTTCTTTTTAGTGGTTAGAATAATTAAGCTTTAGTTTCTTAGCAAGTTTGACTATAATACAATGTTGTTGTCTATGTTCAGTATACTGTGTATCAGCTCTCTAGGACTTATTGGGGGACAAGTCACCTTATAAAATCTGATTACTAGGAGTAGAGTTGTCATAATGGCTATTTTCTTGTTGTCTGCTTGTGTTGGCAATGTTATATTATCTTCAATCAGTGGTTTCCTTGTAGGAACCTTTTAAAATTCACTTGTCATTTTGTAAGCAATAACTTAAACTATATAATTTTTGGTAAATTCAGGTAGCAGGCCCAGGTAAACCTGATATTTTCATTCAACAAAGGAGGACAATTCCTTTTAGCTCATTTTCCTAGGTTAAAAATATATATCAGCATAAGTGTTAAGAAGGGCTTCCCAGGTGCCTTAGTGGATAAAGAATCCGCCTGCAATGCAGGAGATGCAGGCAGATGTGAGTTCAGTCCCTGGGTTGGGAAGATCCCTGGAAGAGGGTGTGACAGCCCACTCCAGTATTCCTCCCTGGAGAATCCCATGGCCAGAGGAGCCTGGTGGGCTGCAGTCCATGGGGTTGCAGAGAGTGGGACATGACTGTGTGACTGAGCACGCGTGCAAGTGTTAAGATTTCTCCCCCAATATCTGTGGTTTGTATTCCACTCCCCCTAGGATGTGAATGCCCCATTTTTAGAGAGCAGTTAGCTCCTTATTTGAATATTAACTCTTATTCTGATCAAGAGTATAACAGTTTTTTGTATATGTTTTGCTACAGTACCTATGGAAGATAACTGTCTTTGACTTTCTACAGATCATAAACTCATGGCTAGGTCTAGTGTTGACTTTACTTGTCATCTGGTCCTACTTTCCTCAGTGGACAGTGAGTTCTTCAAAGGTAGCAACTTCCTTTTATTAATCTTTTGTGTTTATATCACCTAGCACTGTATTGTAGTGAGAGCTCAATAAATATCTTGTGGAATGAATTATATATAGCTCCAGAAACTAGTTTGTCCTTTGGCAAACAAGTGGTAAATACATGTGGTGACTGGTAAATGGAATTACTTACACTCTCCATAAAGTGATCTCATCAGATATTTTATGATACAGTCCCTAGTGTTCCAAGCTGAGGATGCCTGTAAATATTTATTTACAAACACAAAATCATAGAGTGACAAGAATTTGGAGCTGGACTGGATGTTAGAAACCATTTAATTTTTCCCAAAGAAAGACATGTCAAGAATCCCAAGACAAGAAAATGCCCATGAACTCCAGTCATATTTCTCACTGTAGCACTTTACTGCCTGATGCTGCTGCTCTTCTGCAAGGTTTAAAAATGGATCTGCAGAATATCAGAACCAAGGTTACACCTACCAGAATTGTCAGTCTACACCTGTTTATTCAAACTGTTGGATGACAAGGGTAGAGTATATTTCAAAAGAAGTGGGGCCTCCTTCCCATGAGAAATGAGAATGTGATTTTTTGTGAGTGTTTTAAGATGCAGACAGGACATCATTTATCTCCCCAAGTGATATTAATTTAAAGTTTAAGGATTACTACTTCAAATTACACACCACATGGGTACTAAGCGCAGAAAGAAATTGCTAAACCATATGCTTGTAAATACCATCTCTTTCCTCAAGAGAAAAATCATTTATATTTTGCAATTAAAGAACAGGTCTCTTTTCTCATAAAGTTCTTTCAGTCAAGAAATACATGGGCACAGAGGGCTTCCCAGGGGAGATTTATACAGCAGTTCAAGACTCTTTGGCATCTCCACCTGGTGGAACTTTGGTCTTTGTCTATTTCCTGATTAGACTCTGGAGAGTAAACTTTAAGTTCAAAAATTATAGTAAATCCTTGTTAAAGAAAAATTTGTAAACAGTTCTGTTGGAAGTGACTTTAAGTAACTAAGCTGATATTTAGGTCAGTTTCGTTTTTTCACAATTATAGCATTACAACATTGTGAACTACATATGGTGCTCTTGCTTTATTGATGGACGTTGTTTCCTATTTCGGTGAGAACAAATGCATGTGGGTTTTTTATTGCATAATAAATAGTCAATAACCCTTAGAATTTTATTTCTGCAGCTTTAGCAGTTTTTTAAAAAAAATTTCTGATGTCTTTGAATCCAGGAAAGTTTAACCAACCACATACACAAAATATGATAGTTTCTATACCACCATCCCTGATAAATGAATTCATATGAAGTCTCAGAACCCTCAACTAGTAATTGATTATGATACCACGAATGGTATCATTTCCTCTCTTAGAGTAAGTCTCTGTTCCCCTTGCCATCCTACTCGTCTCTTTCCTCTTACCTTGAAGGAACAGCTTGAGTGAATAGATTACCCTTGCTCTATTCCTGTGAACGTCAGCAAGTTTAGACTCTGGGACTGTCAACAGCAGCAAATTTCAGATGACTTTGTTTACGTCTGAGAAAATATGCTGTAAATTGATAAAAGTCATACTGAAAATCTCTTAAGGTGAAGATGTTTATAGTAGGCTATGCTACACAGGTATCTGATATTCATTACTTTTTACCTATCTTAGTGTAAATGAACTTTTTGTCCTTGCCTTCAAATTGTTAATTATTTTTTACTTGTAGTGTAATATATAATCCTTCGATTGACCATTCTGTCTTAGTCACTAAGTCAGGTACTACTGGATGTGGCAAATTAAAACACTTGCTGTCTTATACAAAAACTAGTTTAATTTGTAATTTTAGTGGCTAAATTTATTGAAATATTTGTGTATAGTTTTATTACAATAGAACATGCTTGTATAAAAATTTTAAACATTACAGAAATAGATTTTATGCTGTGTAAAATTTTCCTCATAGCCCAATGGTTAATCCATTGGGTTAACCCTTGTTAACAATTTGGTGTGTGCTTTTTATGTGTTTAACAAAATAAGGTTATATTATTGTTTTGCAGCTTGCCTTTTTGCATGTAAACATATATTTAAGATTTTTCAATGTCAATAAGGTATTTAACTTTATTTTTAAAAATCATTGTACAATACTCCATTGTATAGGCTTATCATTGTTTATCCAGTTCCCATTAAATGGGCATTTAAGGGTTTTTTTTTTTTTTTTTTTACTGTTACAGAACACACACACACAATACTGAGGGTTTTTTTTTTTTACTGTTACAGAACACATACACACACACAATACTGAGGTTTTTTTTTTTTTTTTTTTTTACTGTTACAGAGCACACACACACACACACACACACAATACTGTGTCTGTTGTTGGTATCGTTCACTTGCTAAGCGGTGTCTGACTCTTTGCATCCCTGCAGACTGTAGCACGTCGGGCTACTCTGTCTTCTACTATCTCCCTGAGTTTGCTCAAATTCATGGCCATTGAGTCAGTGCTGCTGTCTAACTGTCTCATCCTCTGCTTCCCCCTTCTGCTTTTGCTTTCAGTCTCCCAGGATACTGAATACCTCTGTATATTTGGGTTAATTTCTGGACTAATGTTTTAATGTTTAATTTTATGTTTAAATTTAATGTTTAACGTTTTAATGTTTTAATGACATTGCTTAATTGTTCTAATTTATGATTTGCTTTCTCATCCAGTAACCCTGGCCTCCTTTCATTGCTCTTCCTTTTTAGAGTATATGTGAAATCACATATTTATTCTTTCATATTAACTGCTTTACCCCAATTTATTTTAAAAACTCAGTTGTGGTTCTGATCATTATTACTTTTAATTCCTGTATTAATTAGAACATTCTCTCAGCTTTAAAAATTCTTGTAAATATAAAATTCTCATTTTTCCTTCTCAATTTACTAATATTGTGCCCATTTGTCAAATTATTGTTTTTAACTGTATCCCTACCAAGAACATTTTGGTGAGTTTTGATTTCTACTAAAGCTTTGTTTTTGTTAACAACATGAAGGACAAGAAAATATCAAATATTCTTTTCTGTAGGGTGATTTAGAGATGATTGGTATCTTTACAACATCTCCAAACACTGTATGTCTTTTCATTTATTTTTCTTAAATCCCTTGGAAGAGTTTTATAACTTCCTTTACATGTTTATGAGTTTATTCCTAGATATTACAGTTATAGATTGCAGATCTTTCCCTTCAGAGTTTCTATCTGGTTGTCTCATATTTTCTATCTGGTTGTTTTGGACATGAAAGGGTACTATATATTTTCATACGCAGTCGACTATTGAACAATACAATGGTTGGGGTGCCTACCCTCCGCACAGTTGAAAATTCAAATGTAATTAGCCTTCCATGTCTGAGGTTCCTCTGTATCCTCTGTTCCTATCCATCTGTTGTGGCTCATCTAGTACTGTGGCATTTACTATGAAAAACTCCAAGTATAAGTGGACTCATGCAGTTTAAACACATGTTCAAGGGTCAACTATAATAATTTATGTGGTCACCTCAGTGAACCTTGCTTATTTTCTCACATTTTTTTCAGTTGATTCTCATGGATTTTTTTCATGTAGGCAATGAGATTATCAGCAAATAGTGATTACTTTGCTTGTTTGTTTCCTAATCGATTTACCTTTAACTTTCTTAATTGCATTGTCTTTTGCCTCTGAAAAATGTTAATAATGGTGAATAGATATCCTTATCTTATTTCCAAACTTTCTAGGGATGTTTCTAGTGTTTTTATTATTAATAGTTTCTTATATCTATTATCCTTGGAGAAGGGAATGGTTACCCACTCCAGTATTCTAACCTGGAGAGTCCCATGGACAGAGGAGCCTGGTGGGCTACAGTCCATGGGGTCACAAAGACTGAGCGACTAAACACACACATCTATTATAGTTAGGATGTGTGTGTATGAGGTTAAGAAAGACTCATTTATCCCTATTCAATTAAGACTTTAAAAATAAACTTCTTTAATGATTGTTTAAAGGGGGATTTTAGCTTGTATTGAGCTAATACATGATTTTTTTCTCCTTTAATCTTTTGATGACAGTTATTTTTGCTAATATTCATATCTTTCTTGGAATGGACCAACTTTGTCATGGCTTCTTTTGCTTAATTCTGTTTTCCAATATTATGCTGCTACTGCCAAGTCCCTTCAGTTGTGTCCGACTCTGTGCGACCCCATAGACGGCAGCCCACCAGGCTCCCCCGTCCCTGGGATTCTTCATGCAAGAACACTGGAGTGGGCTGCCATTTCCTTCTCCAGTGCATGAAAGTGGAAAGTGAAAGTGAAGTCGCTCGGTCATGTCTGACTCTTAGTGACCCCATGGACTGTAGCCTACCAGGCTCCTCCATCCATGAGATTTTCCAGGCAAGAGTACTGGAGTGGGATGCCATTGCCTTCTCCGTATTCTTCTTCCAATATTATACATAGGATTTTTTCATTTTTACTAATTTCTGAGTGTGTGATATGATCACATCTTCATGTCAGGGTTAAATTGCCTTCATAAGAAGAAGTAGAAAACTCATGTGCACAGGAATAGTTTAAATAACATTGTCATCATCTGATCCTTAAAGTTTTGAAGAAACCTGTCCGTGAAACGGTTTGGATCTAGCATATTGGGAGGTCAGGGGTTAGGGATTCATTTAGGCAGATGGGGTAGGTTATTTACTTAGTATCCCTTTCTCCTATCCAAATCTAAGGTTAAATCAGTATATCAGATAGGTTTTTAGGCTCTTTGTTTTCAGTGCTTATCTGTATCAACATCTCTGATTTAGCACCCTGAGTACTGAGTCTCTAGGAAGCTTCTTGGTGGGCAACGTGCTGTCATAACTTCCTGGGGGAATTTAATTTAGCACATTCAGTGTAACTCCATTGGGAGAGGGGTCTTGAAAGTTTGCGTCTAGTTTCCCCCAGACTTTGCCTTATGTACTTTTTCAAAACCTTTCTGATTTTGCTTTGCCTTTTTTTTTTTTTTTGCTGTAATGAATCACAATCATGAGTCCATCCATATGCTGAGTCATGAGAGTCATTTCATATGACAGGACAAAACAGTGGTATTAAAATGTGGTGGCAGAGTTCTAAAATACAACTTTAAAAAATGTACTATATCTTTGTCTTTACAGGTATGGAAATAATCTCATGAAAGTTAGAACACTTGTCAAAGACCACATATGTTCTTAGTAGCAGAATAAGTATTAACATTAAAGTATAAGAAATATGTCAGTAAATAGTTTTACTCCATGAGCTTTACTTTTTTCTTTATTTATCAAATTTAAATTGATGTTTTAAAATGCTAACTTTATTGATGTGTGGCTTTTAAAACATGCTTTTTTTATGGCAAGTGGATGGACCCAAGCTGTCACTTCATGGATAAGCTAGGGCATTGGGTGAAAATATTTTCTGCATACAAGCTATGACACTAGTAACTGGGTTAGCATCATTTGCCTCTTTGCAATAAGATTAAAAAATGGAATCGTATCCTAAATGAATTTTCTTAGCAGAAATTTTGTTTGTGTATTTATATACCTGAGAAGGGATGTTAACCTAGAACAGTAGAGTCTAAATAAATGAGTGTTTTCTAGGCTGAGCATTAGAATCACTTCAGATAGTGGCCAACTGCATCAGAATTTCTGGTGGGTGGAGCTCAAGCATCTTTGTGTTTTAAGCTCCTCAGTGATCCCTGTTGTGGCAAGCTTCACTGAGAATCACTGGTCTAATTAAAATTATTTCTGTATGCCAATGAAAATTATTGTTTTGTTAAAATTTCTTTACTAAGTGTCTGTTTCGTATACACGACAATCTTTGCTTCATGCCTCCAGTTGGAAAAGCATAATTAGAATGTAAATTTAACAAAAGGAAATTTTATGTATTAAGTACAAATCTGGAGAACTTATTAAAATAGATATTTATATATGTAGCATTAAAGTTTATTATGCATCAGTTGAGGAATTATAAATTTGCCTTTGACTAGTTAACCAAGAATCTATCATTGTCCATCAGGAGTCATTAGTTAATCATTTGAGTCTCATGGATAACCTAGATAAAATTTTAAGATAATATACCAGAGAACATACTCATTGGATATGTACATGGCATCCTTTCTGGTAGGGAAAATATCTATTTTGTTTGGAGTCGTGCATCATCGTTGAACTATTGGATAGTGTTCTTGTTGAAGGAGAATGGGATTTTGAAATCAGGTACCAGTGAGTTTTAGAATTTCATGACTGACATAGGAAATGATCGTGATATTTTGAACATTGTTTGAATAACCAAGCCAGAAATCAAAGCAAAGAGCAAAAACAGTTTGATCCGTTATGTAGAATATAGTCAGTCCTTGATCATTTCTTAGAGCAGGGATGGCAAACTATATAATCTGAGGGTTAAATCCAGCCCTTCTCTGTAAATAATTTTATTGGAACAAAGCCTTGTTCATTCATTTACTTGCTGTCTATGGCTACTCATGATAGGGTTGAATGGTTGTGACAGAGGCTATATGGCCTGCAAAGCCTAAAATATTTACTCTCTGACCCTTTGCAAAAAGTTTGCCAACTTCTGTGTTAGACTGTTGTATCACATATTAAGGGATTGAATTTCACATGTTCTGGGGACACTCCTAAATGGATCCTTTTAAGCCGAATTTGGTCCTAAAAACAGAGGTAACTGGAGATGATCCACTTTTTAAGGCTTTTCAGGTACAGGTTGCGGTTGAGGGAGAGGGATTTGCCCTGAGAATGAGTATGCTGCTAGCGCTCTGATAGTCCTACTTGGGGCCAGGAGCTTCTTTTACTTATCTTGGGTGGCTGTTCCCTTGCCTAACTCATCCTCCGTGTTTCTCTACATCACATTCCTTGCTGCTGTTCCCTCGGTTGGGAGTGGGCATGGAGTAGCAGGTAACTGGGGAAACTGGACTGTGAGGGTATTCCACTACAGTCTCTGGGGATAAAGACAGTTTTTTCACATAGCTTGTTTTATCTTTTAGTTTTAAAAATTTTTTATTTATTTTTGGCTGTGCTGGGTCTTCAGTGCTGTGCGGGCTTTTTTCTGGCTGCAGTGAGTGGGGCTACTCTAGCTGTGGTGCTCGGGCTTCTCACTGTGGTGGCTTCTCTTGGTGCAGGGCACAGGCTCTAGGGCACGTGTGCTTCAGTAGTTGTGGTGTTTGGGCTCTAGAGCACAGGCTCAGTAGGCATGGGCACGGGCTCACGTTGCCCTGTGCAAGTAGGATCTTCCAGGACCAGGGATTGAACAAGTGTCTCCCACACTGGCAGGTGGATTCTTGACCTCTGAGCCGCCAGGAAAGCATCACATACCGTGTTGACAATGAACCTGAATGTGGAAGTGTAAAGGTTAGGAGTGGCTTAATCTTCAATCCTGGTATAAGCAGAGAGTTCAAGAAGGTGTGGAGGAGGGTCTAGTGGAGACAGAATATCTGACTCAATTCTAGTTTCAGGTACAACGCCTCTGAGCTGTCTCACCTCCGAGCTGTCAACCACATCGTCACTTCAGACACCTGCACTCTAGTGAGGGCTTTCATCCACTTGCTGGGTTACTTACATCTGGGAAGTACAGTAGATACTTAAGAATATAACCATTTTTAGCTTTCGAGGATAATTACTCCCCTTTCTAATATGTAAAGCTGTTAATCAAGTTTTAAGCTTTTGATTTTCAGTTGCATTTGTAGGAAAGAAAAGCAAGGAAGTAAGATTAAATGTAATGATATTGTGATAAACACAGGCGACCTGCTTATCAGGGATAAAAGTTTGAACTGGAAGTTACAGTCTTCAGAAAAGTACTGGAGTTTTTCTTTCTTAGAGGGAAATTAGGTGCTTACTACAAGCTTCCATTAATAAATGTCCATTTCTTTTTGTGACTTCAGAAGATTATAATCTTTTAATAAAGTACTTAAGATGGTTTCAAATCAAAACTTTTGTAATTATTTGAAATCGGATTTAGTTTATTCTGTTTGTGATTTAGGTCTAGATCTATGCCTGAATGAGTTTTCCGCTGGGTTTAGTAGTTATACCCACCTTAGTAAATACAGCTCTGCTAAAAGAGGAACTCTTCTGGTTGTTGATTTTCTTTTTCCTGAGATACTGAGAAATAAAGGACCTAAACACAGTTTGAACACAGTTTTGTAGATTGTGATGGATCCAAGTGCTGTTAATGTTTGAAGATCCTGAGTTTTGGTGTGATAAGGTGGTAAGGATAGTGGAGTTAATGGAAATAGGCTGAACTACTTCCCAGAATAGATGGGTTACTAGAGATACCAATGATGATGATAAAATCACTCTCTTTTGTGATTTTTTAGAAAATACATTTTTACCTGTGTTTATAGTATGTGGTTTTTGAAGTGTACTCCTCTTCTCTCACTAACTCTCATCCCTTCTTTATATGATAGATCAACGACTATCACCTCTTCTACAAGATGAGTAACAGCCACCCTCTTCGCCCCTTTACTGCAGTGGGGGAGATTGACCATGTGCACATTTTGTCTGAACATATTGGTGCCTTGTTGATTGGGGAAGAATATGGCGACGTCACATTTGTTGTGGAAAAGAAACGTTTTCCTGCCCACAGGGTAATTTTAGCAGCAAGGTGCCAATATTTTCGGTAAGTGTATATTACTTTTTGAGGATACAAGTCACTTGTAGAAAACACTGGTATTTTCCACTCTATGAAAAATATGTAACAAAAACAACAAATTCTAGCAGTCATTCAGTTGAACATCTATAAGCATTTCATCTTTGTTGACTTTTTGTTATATTTTTGAAAATACCTTTTCCTTTCAGGAGTCCTCATCATAGGGCTGGAAGGCTTCTCAGGCCGGAGTGCACCCCATCAACCATTTTCCAGGTTCTCAGCAATGTTTCTCAGGCTGAGTCTTCTTTTCCCTTACTCTCTCCTCACAGTTGATGACTAATGGAACTTAAACTGATTTATTGGCAGACAGTCCTCTTGTTGTATAGGCAGAATGACCTTTGGACTTGCCAATGAACATGTATACCTCTTAGTTTCAGATCACTGAGGTCCAGGACCATATGTAACCGAACAGATCTATCTCTGAGACATGTAATTCGACAACCCCAAAGTAAAGGAAACTTAAATATTTACTGAGACCAAGTTTCATAGTTATATTAGCACTAAAACTAAACAAAATGTTAATTTATGTAGAAAGCATGCTTGTACTTATATGTAGCTATTGTATGTTACTTAGACCCCTAATTTCCAGGGTTATAAATATTAAACTGAGGTCTAATTACTCTCTGTCTTACCTAAAGTTAGTTAAAAGGGAATCATTACTGAGTTATTGGCTGATAATATATCCTTGAAAAAATCTGTAGAGTCCATATCCATGAAATTGTGGATTTGCCTGTGAAACTTGATATCTAAAAATTAAGATGTGGAAGGCATGAAGAAAATTTCACTTACCTTTTAGTTGAAAACTACAGTCAGATATTATTTATGAATATAATTAATTGAGAAGCAAAACCTACACCTGGAGTCACACACATTGTAGTAGAGTATGTTTCTTGGAAATATTTACTATTTAGCTAGAACTCTTACTACAGTGCTTTATAAACATGTTTAGAACATTCTATCTTGTACATATAAAATGCCAACATAGAGACAGCCAGGAGCTTAGAGATAAGAGGAATTTGTTAAGAGTTCTAGCTAACATGCTCCTGTCGAGGTGAGGCAGCTCGCCTTGGTCTGGTCATTATTTTTACCAGTCTGTCCTCTGTATACTTTTGTTTTCCCTTTTCTTTCTTCCATTTGTTACTGTTAAAGTGTCTTATGAGAGTCCAGTCTTTATTAAGTTAGAACTTTTCAGCCTTAGGTTTAGTATTTATTACTATTATATATCTTTCCTCTTTCAAAAGAATTTGAGACAACTGTATCTGGGTATCTTTTAGGTGATCAGTATATTTTTAAAAGAAACTCAAGTATCCTTAGACATTTGAAGAGCATATTGAATGAATGGAATATACTCCCCTCACTTACTGACCTTGTTCTTGCTATCTCTTTGTGGGTATTGGACCTTTATAATATCTGGTGGCCACTAGGTTAAACTCAGTCATTACCAATGCCAGCTTAGACCGATTCTCATTGCTGATACTGTTCTTGTGCAAAGGAAAGTTAACTGTTAGCCATCTGGAGAGGTCTTATGCATGTGGTCATAGAGCCTATCAGTTTCCAGATAAGGACAAGCTAACTGTACCAGAGGGAACCTTCCACAATTTGGGGGTTCATATTTGAGACTTCCCAGGAGTCCTTGTCAAAAACACTTTTAAAGCATTGAGAATTCAAGTAAGCACCATGGATTGCACTGGAGTGAGAATAGGTCTTGGCAAGATCTCCCCAGAAAGGTGTTCTTTAATCTGTTAATAGTAACTTTAAGGTCATTGATTGGATGTGCTGTGCATTAATGGAAACCTTCACAAGTGTTTTTAGGCAGAGTGTAACCCAGTGAAGAAGTATGCTCAAAATATTCATGAATCTTTTGGTGGGTAGTTTTAGATGTTTCTTTGAGGCAAACCAGAATGTCCTGTGCTGCTTGTCCGGGGGAGGGTGGGAGGAGTTCTAGGCAAGTGTGAGGGGACACTTGGAAATGCTCGTCCTGCCCTGAGAATCACAAGAGTGAGGGGATCTCTCTTTGCCCCCTACTCTCTTGCTCTCGCTTTGTCGTGTTTCCTTTCTCACCCATTTCATTACTCTTCCTTTTCTGCACTCTTTCTTTGTTCTTTGCTGATGGATTGGAAGCTTTAATTGGTTCATATTATTTCCCCTAGAGTAATAGAGGTAGAAGTTCAAATTTATTACTTGACTGGATTGTCTTTTTTATTATTTAGATGAACAGATAAACAATAATGTGGGGATTTTGTTTTAATCTGAAAAATACTGAAAGACAAAATAGAAAAGTCAGGTCATCTATAATCCCATCATGAATTTCATTTTAAATTTATAAACTGACAAATGAAGACCCGTTCCTCCCAGACATCTTTTTCTATTCCCTAGAGACAACCACTGTTAACAGTTTAATATGTATTTCTTCTCAATATAAATAGATGTATCTATATATCCTTTGTGCATACAAATCTAAGTATGTGGTATACACTTTTTTCCTATGCTACACGTAAGGATTGCCACCTGACTTACCAACTATGTCCTGGACATCTTTCCAAGACAGTATATATTACTCTCCCTTGATCTTTCTAATGGCTGCATAGAACGTATATATCATAGTTTTTTCCAACCATGTTCCACTTAATGGACATTTAAGGTTTTTTCCATTGTTTCAAGATATCTTGTTATACCTTTATCTTCCTGTGTTATTGAGTCCTAAAAGTGAGATTGCTCAGCTGAAGGGTATGCACATTTTAGATTTGAATAGATATTACTTATATTCTTTTCCAAAAAGGGGTCTCCATTTATACTCTTAAAATAGTGCATGAGAAAACCTCTTTTCCCTCTAGAGTAATAGAGGTAGAAATTCAAATTTATTACCTGACTGGATTGTCTGCTTTTTTATTATTTAGACGAACAGATAAGCAATAATGTGGGGATTTTGTTTTAATCTTAAAAATACTGAAAGTATTAACAGGTTTCTAATTTCTGCCAGTCTGACGGGAAGAATAGCACCTGATTATATTTAATTGTTTTCATCTGATTATATCTTTTCCTATGGAGCTTTACTTTTTTAAACTACCTTCTTGACCTTTAACAGGTTTATATTGATTTCACTGTTCCTCTCAAAAGAGCACTTTCATCTTTCTAATTAATGAATGTCTATTTTATTTCTTGAGCTCTTAAGATTATTCATTAGTTGTGTATAGAATTAATTCAAAATAGTTTTAAAATTATTTCTCTTGCTTTAGAGATCTATTTTAAGTGATTACTATGTATTTCTTCACCTGAATGTTTGTCACTAAACACATTTATGGTTTTTTTTATTATGCTGATAACCTTTATTTCATAATTTTGTAGCAAATTCTACTTGAAGTTTTCCTTATGCGTTTCTCCTCTGATGTGCAGAGCATTACTGTATGGTGGAATGCGAGAATCTCAGCCTGAAGCCGAAATCCCTCTTCAAGACACCACTGCGAAGCATTCACAATGCTGCTTAAATACATCTACACTGGGCGGGCAACGCTGACAGATGAGAAGGAGGAGGTGCTGCTGGACTTTTTGAGCCTGGCTCATAAATACGGATTTCCAGAGCTGGAGGATTCCACCTCTGAGTACCTCTGCACCATACTTAACATTCAGAATGTCTGTATGACTTTTGATGTTGCCAGTCTCTACTCACTTCCCAAGTTAACTTGCATGTGCTGCATGTTTATGGACAGAAACGCTCAGGAGGTACTCTCAAGCGAAGGCTTCCTCTCCCTTTCTAAGGTGTGTCATTGTCTCCAAGTGATTTACAGGCAATATGCATTGTTTTATTCATATCTATAGAGAAGAAATATAGCAGTGGACTAAGAATAAAAATAAAAGCTATTAGTGTGGAAGAGGTGGTCTGTCTAGCCATCTGCCTCTGGCTACTGAGACTCTAGATCACGTAAGAGGGAAGCAGATCGTTGCTGCTTTCTTTTAAGGTTCTTCTGCTAAATTCTGTGTGCAAGAGACTGTGCCGCTGGGTGGTGGTTCTCAGTGATGTCAAATAGACTCTCTCGTGGCGTTGCATACTGTTTTTTGGTTTTGTATTAGTATTTCTCTGACAGTGCAACTGATTCCTTATTTATGACGGGGGAAGTTCATAAAGGAGATAATGATGTATTGTTGTTGTTCAGTTGCTGAGTCATGTCTGACTCTTTGTGACCCCATGGACTGCAGCACGCCAGGCTTACCTGTCCTTCACTGTCTCCTGGAATTTGCACAGACTCATGTCATGACATGAGTCATGCCATCCAACCATGTTACCCCCTTTTCCTCCTTCCCTTAATCTTTTCCAGTATCAGGGTCTTTTCTAATGAGTTGGCTCTTGGCATCATGTGGCCAAAGTATTGGAGGTTCAGCATCAGGCCTTCCAATGAATATTCAGGGTTGGTTTCCTTTAGGATTGACTGGTTTGATCTTGCAGTCCAAGGGACTCTCAAGAATCTTCTCTCGCACCACAGTTCAAAGCATCAGTTCTTTAGTGCTCAGCCTTATGATCTTTAAGTCACTGTTTTGTTTGTTTGTTTTCCTCTTTTGGCACAGAATTCACTATTGTGCAGTGTTTTATACCATATAATAGCTAGAATAAAACTCTTTTTGCCCAGTCTTCCTTTAAACCCTGGTGGTTGTCTTTCCTTTCCCTTTCTGTGTCGCCCCTAGGACCTGAACATTTTGAATGGGAGAACCTATTTGAAAAGCTACATGTCTTGTTTTGTGTGTAACTATGATTTTTACTTAATTTTTAGAGGCAAGGATCTTATAGGGTTACACCAGTGTTGCTGGAAGTAATTTTAGGAACACGAGAACTGAAAATATGGTAGAGCAGTAATACTGTGGAACAAAAGATGTTGAATTTTTTTATTATTAATAACTTTAATATTTATTGAATATTTTCTAGAAGAATACTGTATTGGTTTTGCCATACATCAACATGAATCCGCCATGGGTGTACACATGTTCCCAATCCTGAACCCCTCTCCCACCTCCCTTCCCATACCATCTCTCTGGGTCATCCCAGTGCACCAGGCCCAAGCATCCTGTATCTTGCATCAAACCTAGATTTTGAATTTTAAATAGCTAGATGTATCTTACTGACTTAGAGAAGTAAATTCTGCTAAAGAACATGTACAGAGCAACAGCTTCTCACATTGCCATTTTTCTTGTTATTTTATTAAAGATAGGTGCACATGTATTGAAAAGAGTAGGTACCAGATGCCTATAGCTGTTCACACAGCCATAATGGGCAAGAGTATATGGCACAATGAATAAGGAAAGAAGATGGTCAAGAACAGTTAATTGCTTAAATATAAGTGATACTTGCAGTTCAGAAAACTTTTACTTATTGATCAAACACATGGTTGGGTTCCATAATAACTGGAATTTTTCCTTTTTATCCTTTTCAGACAGCACTTTTGAACATCGTATTAAGAGATTCATTTGCAGCTCCTGAAAAAGATATTTTCCTAGCCTTGTTAAATTGGTGTAAGCAAATTCAAATGAGAACCATGCTGAAATCATGCAGGCTGTGCGTTTGCCTCTGATGAGCCTCACTGAACTTCTGAATGTTGTGAGGCCTTCGGGACTGCTGTCTCCTGATGCCATCCTGGATGCTATTAAAGTTCGATCAGAGAGCCGGGACATGGACCTCAATTATAGAGGCATGCTCAGTAAGTACCTATTTATGCCAGTCTCACCAAAAAGTTTTGTTTGTATCCTATGACAGTCTCAATGACAAAACTCCAGCTGCCAAGTCGTAGTTCAGGGGTACGTGTGCCGGTCTGAGAACGTAGTGCTATACGTCCTGTGGATTGCCTTTCCTGTCCTCCTCCTGCTAACCCTCCTAACATTGCTGAGCCTTTGTAGACCACAGAATATGTATTTCTTGCCATTTCTACTTCTCTAGTGCTCCCTAGAATGTCAGAAATTTTATACTTTTTGTGAGAAGTTTCTTCTCATGTTAAGATCTTTCCTCCATCAAATCAGTACAGAATACATGCTGTATACTTATTATTTCAGGTACCACGAACATGGAGATTCTAAATATTAATAACTAATAATGGCTAACATTTATATAGCATTTCCAATACTTACATGGTGTTTTTCTGATAAATAAAAATAATAGCAGTGAACACAACATTTAAAACTAACATTTCTCAACATTCAACACAAGTCTGCAGCAGATGCTTGATGAATTAATACAAGAAGAACTGACTAGAAGCAGTGGAAACATATTACTGCTGTATAGAAAGCAGTCAAAGCCAGTGATAAAAGAATTGAAACCTGGGCTAGAGTATAGAGAAAGAAGTGAAAATCTAAAGTCTGAGACTTGGAGAAGACCTTTGGCCACGGGTCCAAAGGTAGAGAAGGAAGAATTAAAGGTAGGAAGAAAACTGGCGAGAGTTACAGAAGAGAGAGCATTTCTATGGAGAAGGGTGGTCAGTGGTATCTGGTGGTGCTGGGAGGACAAGAAGAAAAAGAATTGAAAGAAAATTTTTGGATATCAATTGGGTGATATAAATTGGTAGTAGTCTGGACAGAAGCTTAACTATACAGAGAATTAGGCCATAGGTTTGAGAATACAGTAAATACCATGTATGACTACCCGGTGTGTATGTTGGAGTAAAGGTAGTAGAGAAATAGTATGGTAGCTAGAGTGAACAGGCCAGGAAAGATCGGGTAAGAAATTAGAGGTGCTGGAAAATAGTACTGGTTAAGGGTCAGCCTTTGATAAAGGGTAGGAGGAGGGAGAGGGGTGAAGTAACAAGAGGAGTAATATAGTTTTAGCTTTCGTAAATCTTCATTGTTGGATCCTTTCTTACATAATCTCCTTTTTCCCCTTTCTTGTCCTAGTTTTGGCTGAGGTGTTGATAGGGCCCCGGGCCCAGTTTCATTATTGCTGTAGGTAGACTTGGGACATGGCTGCAGAAGTGAGGAGATGCTTTGGACGTTTCATGTAGTTACTGGAAGCCTGGAATTGATCGGCTGGTCAATATAGGTGTCAGACCTGGGTTACAATAGGCCCATGAAATTACCAAGAAAGGGGGTGATCAACCAGTTGAGCATTCAGTTTCAAAATTATATACTGCTTATAAATGTTAAATTCTTCATTTTGGAATAATTCAGTGGGAGCTCAAGGAGGAGATTATACAAATGCTTAGGAATCTTCTAACTTAGAAACTTGGAAAAATGACTAAGTAGCGGACTCTCTTTCTGACTTTTTCATTATATAAATAGTAAATTAATAATAGAAATACTGAGCATTTCACTTTCCTCTCATATCCTAAAATATAGGATAGTTATTTTCTAAGTAAATGTTATTCAAACATTCATTTTATTTTTTAAAGATCCAGTTTCTTCACTGTTTGGGGAAAAGAGGTCTAAAAATCAGAACTGTTCCTGAGCTGATGATCTAGAAAGACAGTTCTGCTTATTTTGAAATTATCGTTGAGATTTGTTTGTTTCTTTGTTCTTCCCTGGGTATAAGTTCGGAGTCTTCGGGGATTTCCCATGAAACATTGAGAGGTTCTGTCCTGGACTAGGGAATTAGTATCTAGGGGCACAAATACTAACTCCTTTTTTTTAGTTCATTAATATTGGTTACTGCATGGTTTAATGCTTACAGTTGCATATCAAATTAAAGCAATTTCCACCCACCCCTTTAAAAAAAAAAGAGAATCCAAAGGATTTTTTTTTTAACTTACCAGTGGTCTGTCTGTTTGAGAATGTGCTATAGATGTAGTTGTGTGCATATATAATGATGAGCATCAGTCTATATATCTGCGGAAAAGGAAAGTAACTTTTTTTTTTTGGAAATTAACTTTCTAGTTAATTTTTTTCCTTAGGATATTTAAACTGCTTGTGCTCAGACAATTCCTTAATACTTAGTTTTGTCCTAGCTGTGGAGCTATTTCTTCCTTGAAAGTGCTTTTTCTCTTCCGACTGAGTTATTCTTTGTTTTGTATATCTCAGGTTTTAGGCTTTGGGAAACAGAACAGTAATTTCTTGTTTCTTCATGCTTATAACAGATAGCATATCACAGCTTCTGTCCTTAAGATGTTTTTTATTGGCTAAAAGTTGATGTGCTTTCTTGGCCTGCTAATTTATGGTATCATCGGTTTGTGTTTGGGTGTGTGTGTGTTTAAATCTGTGCTGTAGGTACATGGTACCACACACCTATGCCCATAGTTTTCAATAACTAGACTGAGGGGCTTGCCACTATGAAACTATAATTGTTGCTTTTCTTGCCTACATTCCTACTCAGAGTGAGCTTCTTGAGGACTGTAATTATATTTTTCCTCCTGTCTTTTCCCAGCACCTAGCACAGGATCTGAATCTAGACTTTTCCAAATAAATGAATGACTGAACCCATCAGTTGTTTCTAAACTAGAATTTAAAATTTGTCTCATCTATCACATAAAGACAGTAATAACAGTGAACCTTTAATATTTTGAAAATTCTTTAACTCTGTTAGTATTGCCTTCCCAATTGTAGTTTTCATTATCTTCGTCTTTAAACTAGAGGATTCACGAGTCATATACTGAGGTTCCTCCACAGAGCATTTCGTGTCTGATACGCACTCTTGTCTGCAATAGATGGTGCGCTGCTGAAGGGCTGGAGGGCTGAGTCCAGCACAGTGAATAGCACCTAGAAAGCAGCTTAGGAATTTATTTTTCCTTTAAATTAATTGGACAATGATCCCTTTCAGCTCTTGAGTGTTTTTATTCTGTGATCTTTGTAAGTAACTTGCCTAGAGTTAAAGGGAAATTGATGCCTGAGCTAGATCCAAAGTGCTCATCTGACTCAGGAGGCCAGTACTCGTTGACAGTCTCCCGCCGGGTTATTTTCTGTTTCTGTTTTGTGGTGTGTTTGAATACAAGTACTGTTAGATGTGAAGATGAGCCTGCAGGAAGTGTAGATAATGAGGAAGGTTAAGGTAAGGAATGGTCACGAAAGTCATCTGTAATGCTTCACTTGCTGGCAGGAAGGGTCCATACATTTTTCAGGAAAGTCAAGTTGGGGAGTAGAGTATGATTTAGGGGACAGAACTGGGTAAAGAGATTGCAGGGGGCAGAGAACTAAATGTGGGTCCAAATGATCCATCAAGGGTTAACAGCCATCTCAGCCTAGATGCAATAGAGGGTTCAATAAAGGATGATTAAGAACATGAAGCAGTTAGAGAGAAACACACAGGATAATTAACCCAGCACCATTCAGATTTTGGCACTGTGTAGCTAGGGGCTGGTCCTGCTCCATTTCTTCTTAGTTTTTCTTTCTAATAATTCGCTTTTTTCTGCCTAACTGTGGAACTTTAGAGTTTCATTTTCTTTCCTTAGTATTTGTAAAATGCATCAAAAATTAGAAATATAAAGAAAACAATTATTGTTGTCTACCGCTTACTCCTTGGAAGAAAAGTTATGACCAACCTAGATAGCATATTGAGAAGCAGAGACATTACTTTGCCAACAAAGGTCCGTCTACTCTAGGCTATGGTTTTTCCAGTAGTCATGTATGCATGTGAGAGTTGGACCGTGAAGAAAGCTGAGTGCTGAAGAATAAATGCTTTTGAACTGTGGTGTTGAGAAGACTCTTGAGAGTCCCTTGGACTGCAAGAAGATCCAACCAGTCCATTCTAAAGGAGATCAGCCCTGGGTGTTCTTTGCAAGGAATGATGCTAAAGCTGAAACTCCAGTACTTTGGCCACCTCATGCGAAGAGTTGACTCATTGGAAGAGACTCTGATGCTGGGAGGGATTGGGAGCAGGAGGAGAAGGGGACAACGGAGGATGAGATGGCTGGATGGCATCACCGACTCGATGGACGTGAGTTTGAGTGAACTCCGGGAGTTGGTGTTGGACAGGGAGGCCTGGCATGCTGTGATTCATGGGGTCTCAAAGAGTCGGACACGACTGAGCGACTGAACTGAACTGTCTTATTTAATCTCTACCACCCTATTTTTTTGAGAGCTCTTTTATCTACTGATAGACAAATAATAGGCAGTAAGAGTATTTGTGGCTTGAATTATTTTGTTATAATGTGAACTTTTTTTGGTGATCATTTTCCCTTTTAAATTCATCATTTAACTATGGATTCTGGGGAAAAAAATAATTGGAGTTGTATTTTTAATCCTGTGCGATACTTGGATTATAGTTACCATGAGAGAATTTCCATTTTTGTAAATTTCCCCAATTTTGAAGTGAAAGATACTCACAGGGAATCTATATCAAGAACAGTTAGATAAGTTCTCAAGTCCTTTTGAAATAAACTTCAAAAGAGAACTTAGAATTGTGGTCGAAATTTTATTTCCATTTTAGACATTCAGCTACGGCCACTCAAAACTCTTGTGCCTGATATGTTATTCTTTGCTTGATAAATTTTAGAAGTGAAAAAGCTTATGTTTAGAGAAAATCAAAGGATAGCAGCAGGCTCTACTTCTGAAAGCTTGAGTGGCCCCTTTGTCTTGGTCTTGCCTAGTGGTGTCAGAGCTGGAGGATATGCTTCCAGTGGTGAGCAGCAGCAGACTTTGGACACCCACATTCTGTACACAGCAGTAAGGGAACAAAAGTTTGTTTTTACCAAGTAATGACACATCACTGATACCTGAAATCACAAATTTGAAGCCTTTGTTTGTTTGCTTTATAAAATGCTTCATCTCAAGATTGGAGGCCTCAGCTTCTCTCTGTTTGGTTCACTGAGGGACCCCCAGTGCCTCACATGGTACAGAATTGGTCCTTAGTAAATGTTTTTTGACTCATTGAATGCTTATACTTATATAGGACTTTAGTATATATTTGCAGTATAATTTTTACAGTAGCTCTGTGGGTGGGTTGGGTAAAATTATTATTGGTTTTAGATGAGAAAACAGATTCAGAGAGACTAAGAGACCTCATCAGGGATAATAAGTGGTAGAGCCTGAGTCTCAAACTTAGATTTTCTCATTTTAAGTCCAACTTAAAAACAAAAACAACAACAAAGTTTTATCAGACTGTTTCTTTCCTTTGGGACTTAAGTAACCTTAGAAGGAGGAGCTAGTAAGGGGGGGAAATATGGTCTTCCCGTGAGAAACCCTTTATGATGGTAGTAGCAGGGCAGGGGCCCTGGTAACAGACCACCTGTGTTCCAATAACACCTCTGCTCCTTGCTGACTGTATAGCCTTGGGCAACAAAGTCCACCTAACCCTTCTCTGTCTCCACTTTCCCGTCTGGGAAATGAATGTAATAGGAGTCCTACACTCAAAGGATTATTATGAGAACTAGGTAAAAGGCATTGATAATGTTTGTCAGATAAATGAAAACTAAATATGAACATTATGTGTGATTTCCATGAGCTAATAGAACTTTTTTGTTGTTCAGTCATTAAGTTGTGTCCAACTCTTTGTGACCCCATGGATTGCAGCACACCAGGCTCCTCTGTCCTCCACTAATAGGATTTAGGAAGTTATAAACTGAAACTGTCTCTTGGACAGGGAGATCAAACCAGTCAATACTGAGGGAGCTCAGCCCTGAATATTCACTGGAAGGACTGATGCTGAAGCTCCAGTATTTTGGTCATCTGATGCAAACAGATGATTCCTTGGAATAGTCCCTGATGCTGGGAAAGATTGAGGACAGAAAGAGAAGAGGGCTTTAGAGGATGAGATGGCTGGATGGCAGCACCGATGAAATGAGCATGAACTTGGGCAAGCTCATGGTGAGGGACAGAGAGGCCTGGCATGCTGCAGTCCGTGGGGTCACAGAGAGTCAGACACGACTGGGCAACTGAACAACAACAACCTGAAACTGAGCGCATAAGCCTCTGGTGGTAAGAAGTTGATCATGACTAGGTTTTATTTTCATTTGGTTTGGTTTCTGAGTTGCCTTAGTCTTTTGCAGGTTAACTAAATTCAACCCAAACCCTATTTTTCAGCTGCATTTTTTATCAGCTGGAGCCACTCTTTTTACCTGTCTTCATTTGAAAAAAAAAAGTTTTTAAATTTGCATTTTCCTAGAAATCTGCAATGATAAATTGCTCCTTTTCCCTAAGAGCCTAGTTATAGCCCATACTTTCACCTGGTCAGATATATATATTCTGTGAGAATTCAGCATTTACTTATATCTGTAAACTTGGCCAGTGCTCTTATTGTGTGCTTTTTTACACATGTTTTGTAAAAATAATGGCAGTTTCTTAGAGTTTAGTCTGTGCTTTGCAAAGATCTTTTCATTTAATTCTTAAACCAAAACACCTGTGGGATAGATGATGCCCTGTTGAGAAACTGAAGTTCAGAGAATGTGACTTCCCCAAAGTGACACATCTGGTTAAAGGTGGCAGCATTATTTAAACCCTGACTTCGAAGCTCAAGATCTTAACATCTATTTTATGTTGCCTCTTATCACTCTATGGAGAGAGTGTCAGTATTAGAATGTTAGTACCTAGAAGACAAGTTTCCAGATGTGTGAAGCAAAATTTGCATAGAGAACTTCAGAGTCTTAGGAACAATTAACTGTTAGTACAGCTAGTGTTGGAGAGGGGAAGAGGAGGGTTAGTTATAATCATAATATTAATTTTGATAACAGGCTGAATTTTTATTTTTAAAAGTATATCTTCTTTTAAACATATTCTTGTTTTTTAAATAATTGATTCAGCACGTCCTTGTATGACCAACAGCTCGCCGTACTGGAAATTTTCTCTTTTCTGTTTTGTCAGAAATTGGGCATACCTGCTTTGCTTTTATATTTTGTGCTCAGTCCAGGTGGCAGGTATAGGTCATTTTACATGCTATTTTTGTCAAGTAGATATTAAAGCTTCTAATAGAATGAATTCAGCAGAGCTGATTTGTTTGTCCTAGAACATAGTTTTCCTAGTATTTACCACTTTTTCTTAATCATAACTAGTCCCAGGCACTTAGTGGCTACGGTGGTGTCATTAAATTTCAACTGTGATGGTATCTTAAAACTCACAGACATTCCATATCTCCTTTCCCTTGTTAAATTAAATGCATATACTAGAATCAACTAGAATTTTAATCTTTTCCTTCCAAAATGGAAAATTTAATAAGTAACTGTTAACTTTGCTTTTTCTATTTTTCACTTAGTACCGGAAGAAAACATTGCAACTATGAAGTATGGAGCCCAGGTTGTGAAAGGGGAGCTGAAGTCTGCCTTATTAGATGGCGACACTCAGAACTATGATTTGGATCATGGATTTTCTAGGCACCCAATTGATGATGACTGTCGTTCTGGCATTGAGATTAAGCTAGGTCAGCCGTCCATTATCAATCATATACGGATCCTCCTGTGGGACCGAGATAGCCGGTGAGTCATTAGCATGACTTGGAGAGAAACTGACATGTTTGATTGAGATGGCCTAACTTTGTGGTCATCAGCTTTGGTTTTACAAATTTGATGTTTTATATCGTTGTCATCATTTTGCTGTTTCTCTTAAAGTTTAGTTTTAGGGGAAGAATTAAGTACACTTCTTTAAAACAACACTTTTTGTTTCTTTTCTGCATATGAAAGTAATGAACATGTGTTTATTGTGGAAAACATAGAAAATATAGAAAAGCACAAAGAAAAAAATAAAAATTACTAGTAATCTCACTGCCTATTATTAATCTTTATACTAGTCTAACTAGCATTTTTTGTTATGCATAGTGATATAAACACACACAAAACAGAAACCTGTAAAACCACCATAGTTTTACAAAATAAAGATCAGATATACAAAAAGTAACTTCACTTTTTAATGAAAACATTGTGAATATTCTATGCTTTTAAAATGTTACTTAAAACAATTTTTTTTTAGGGACTTCCCTGGTTTTCCAGTGGCTAGGACTCTGAGCTCCCAATGCAGGGGACCTGGGTACAATTTCTGGTCAGGGAACTAGATCCCACATGTTGCCACTATAAGTTTGCATGCCACACTGAAGATCCTACATGCTGCAACAGAGATCAAAGATCCTGTTTGCTGCAGCTAAGATCCAGCACAGCAAAAATAAATAAATAAATTTAAAAATTTTATTGAAGTATAGTTTATTTACAGTATTGTTTTTAATTTCTGCTGTACAGCAAAGTGATTCAGTTATATATATATACACACACACATATTTTTTTTTCATATTCTTTTCCATTACAGTTTATCATAGGATATTGACTATAATTTCCTGTGCTATACAGTAGGTCCTTGTTTATCCATGTAAAATGTTACTTTTAATGATTGTTTGGTATTTTCCACTATTTGGGTTACCACTATTTATTTACTTGATTGATTACTTTTAGATATTATAAAAACTTAAAAAATCTATACTGTGGATAAAGAAAAAGTTGTCTTTTAGTGTGGATAAATATCATTATCAAAACAAAATTGTGAAAAAGATTTGGTGGGGTCCAGCCTAGAAACCCACCAGTTTCAAAAGTTGACCTTTCTTTCCAGCCACTCTGGTTTTCACCCGCTGTGGTGTCTGGGTTCAGCCATGATGGCAGAAGTACCAGAGCAGTAGGGTGACTAAGAACTGAATGGTCTCCCTCATTACTGCTTATCTTTAACTTAAACCCTACATACCCAGACACTGGTGTGCAGTCTCTGAGGCCCTACTCATGTTTTTTATGTCTAGGCAAGAAGGGCTTAATAGTAAGGATGATGAAACCCTGCAGATCTTGCTGGTTAATTCATTTTTCTTGTTAGCACCACTGACCACCGCGCTGGGCTTTCAGGCATTTGAACCAAGTGTGAGGGAAGCTTTATGAAGGGAGAGCCAGCATTTCCCATGTGTGTGGATGTTGGAGGTTATCTCTTGGTTGTCTTTTCCCTTTATATTAAGGATGTATTTCCTGATATGTATCTTATTGGATATAATATGTTTGTTTGGAAAAATGGAACACATTCATGTATTATTTCCATGAGTCTCTGATTAATAATAGTAGTAGGCACTGTTCTAGAAATTTTACATATATTCATTCATTTAATTAATGATTAAATTAGTATAAAAATAATAAAAGGAAAAAGGTGAGCACATTTGAAAGTAGTTATCAGCATTTCCAGGATGTTAAATATTTATAGGCCACTTTTAGTATGTGCGTTACATTCACAGGGGACTTACCTTTACCACGTACCAGTTGTTATCTCACAGAAGTTGTTATCATTCTAAGCAAAGGTGAAAAATTCAGAATCTTAAGCCAAAAAGATTCTGACATGTGTTGTAAAATTATATCCTACATTGCTGATAACCTAGAGAGGTTCAATAAAAGGTTATAACCAGTTTGAGACTGAGCGATAAAATGAATGGGAGTGAGGGGACAGCAGAAAATGAGGGGATGACACCAAATAAGCTGAGCTTTTCTGGTCACAACTGTTGGTTGCAGGCTGACATTTATGGTCACCTAAATCTTCCGAGATTGTTCCCGTTGATATTACAGTACAAGTAATAACTGCATCTCAGATTTAAATTTGGCTTATGACAGGGGAATATAGATTTGTTCAGGATGGGACCAGCATGTAATGGTCCAGGGTAGCTGACCAGGGGAGGATGATAGGCTGTTTTCATTACTGGCAGATTATTAGCTGCCAAATTTTAAGTTGTATGGAAAAGAAACACGTAATATCTCTTCACCCATGTCATTTATTGTTCTGCAGGCTGCGTTTGTGTGTGGGATGGTAGGAGGCTGGGAGGGATCAGGAGATAAGCTGGCCATGGTGAGGAAATGTTCAGAGTTGCCTTTCCTCCTGAGAGAGTAGGGCGAGCACCTAGGCCGATGAAGGCAGGAGGAAGCACCCTTCTCTATTTTCTGTCCTCTCTCTGTCATGGCTTTATTAATCTGCTGATATGGTGTGTGCAGGGCATCCTGGTCCTGTTATGTTTTCTATACCTGATAACATGCCAAGCACCATGCTAGACCCTGAATATCTGCAGATAAATATGGCATGGTACATGTTCTTAAGCAACTTGAGACTTTCCCTGGTGGCTCAGCGATAAAGAATCTGCCTGCGATGCAGGAGACTCAAGTTCAGTCCCTTTG
The DNA here is from genome assembly GCA_006408695.1 of Aepyceros melampus. NCBI lineage: Eukaryota > Metazoa > Chordata > Mammalia > Artiodactyla > Bovidae > Aepyceros > Aepyceros melampus. Next base: position 55,802 of record SJXQ01002085.1, read on the forward strand.
TCAGGAAGATCCCCTGAAGAAGGAAATGGAAACCCACTCCAGTATTCTTGCCTGGGAAATCCTATGGACAGAGGAGCCTGGTGAGCTACAGTCCATGAGTCACAAAAGAGATTGACATGGCTTAGTGACTAAGCAACATGTTCTTAAGCAGCTTGAGATCTAATAAGGCAGACAGACATGCAAAGAGATAACTTCAATACATATTGTAAATACTGTGTTAGGGGGATCTATACAAATATCATCATCAGGATTTGGTCATTGTTCAGAAAACCTAATTCATGAATAGTGTATTTTTTGTACCTTTTAACATTTTATTAAAATACTGCTTGTTATTTTAATATAGTCCTTTTTTTCCTGCCTTTTTCCTTTTGATTCATAGGTCTTATTCATACTTCATTGAAGTGTCAATGGATGAACTTGACTGGATCAGAGTGATTGATCATTCGCAGTATTTGTGTCGTTCCTGGCAAAAGTTATATTTTCCAGCCCGTGTCTGCAGGTAGTTCTCATGGCTTATAAATGATATTGATGTTTATCTAAAGAGATATGAATGTTGAGAAACAGATTTTGTTTTCTGTCTCATAGAAGAAAAGTTTTTCAGGGTATCAGCTACCAAATGCATTCCAACTAAAACACTTAGGGAAACTGTGGAAAATTAAACATCTTAATATTTATAGTGTACTGTGAAACTGTTTTGTACCATGTTTATGTAGTAGACCTGTAAATAGATGAGAAGGAACACTGGATGTGGAAATGCTTTTTAAATTCCATGCTATACCTTGAAAGCAGAGCTATTGTTAGTGGGTGCGTTCTTTCCACAAAAGCCAGGAGAGATATTTTTGGAGGCTTCCTTGGCAGTCCTCAGAGCCAGGAGATTTTTGAATGCCATTGTGTATGTTCTGAATATCTTTGTTCTTTTTCTAGGTCAGTGAATATCAGTGGGATTTGACAGAGCAGGTGTTTCTAAGTGGGATTGTGTTTGGGGCATAGGAGGCTGAGCTGGTGGGGTTCTAGACTCATACCCTCCCTTCAACCAGATCACCTTAAGTATTATTGTTGTTATATATTTTAGCTCCATGTAAGTTTGTTTTTTTAAAAAAGTATTGATAAACTATTCTAACGTTTCATATTCTTACTTTAGGTATAAGCCATCTTTAAAGCTTTCTTTCTGAAATTCTGTAAAACCAGGATGAATGATGAATTGAGTTGGGAAAAGTGGTTAAAGACCCCTGAAATTCTGTTGTCGTCGTTTTTTTCTGTTGTGCTTTTCCCTTTGGAAATTGCCCTTCAGATATCACCCTAACTCAAGAGATCAAAGGCAGAAAGTGATTGGTTTGTTTAGTTAGGTGTGACAAGAAGAGAAGGGAAGGGATATGGTGGGTATAAGCCAGGGAGCATGTGGAGCAGGCCTCCTTACCCCCAACCCTAACTCCCCTCCACACCCTTACTCATGTTCCCGACTGACATCAGTGTGGCTGAGTTGGGGCAGATGGGGCTGCCCCACAGCATTTACTCTCTTGGTCAGAAGATACCCTTATACTTACTTAACGCATGATCTAACAGCATCAGGCTGAATTCTTACTCCCACCACAGGAACACCACAAAACCTTTCAGCCTCTGGTACTGTAACAAATGTTACCTACATTTTTTTTTTTTATTATGGGTATGACCAGACACATTATTGTTACCCAAGAATCTTGTGTGGAAATGAAGAAAATCAATTTCATGTCCCCAAAGAGGAAGTAAAGTGTCTCAGGTCTGGCAGCGCTCTTTTATCAGAGGGGTTTTGAATGTATTAAAATGAGAGGGACAAGAAATTGAGTGAAGATTCTGTGTCTCAGAACTGCCTAGGGATACTTTGAGAGTGACAGACGTGCCCTGAAGTGGAGGACGGGATTGAGTCTGCATCAACTCACATTATTATGGTTGTATCAGGTTAAAAAATAAGCAGTGTAACAACCAGAATGTCTGATGTGGTCCAAAGGACTCTGAGTTTGTATTTAATTTGAAACCCTAGAAACGTGACTCCCAGGACGAATTGTTGTACCTGTGATACCAGCTGTGACAAAGGCCATGTGCTTTACTCACCTGAAAACTCCTGCCTTGAGGAGGGAGACATGTGCCCTCAGTCATGATCCGTGGCTTTTAGAAAATGTAATTCTCTTGTTCACTAATGGACCTTATTTATGCTTCCTTTTCCTTATTTTGTCTCTTCTGCGTGGCCTTGCCTTTGTTGTTGGTTTTGTGTGCTATAGAGCCTGGCTGTATTCGCGATGCTAATTTTTGTCCTGTTATAGCCACCTCCCAATGCTGGTAGAGAAAACCTGAGCAAAGGTGGTGTTAGAGATAGTGATAACAAGAAAAGGAGTCCTGTGTGCATTTTAGTGAGAAAAATATTTTAATATTTATAACCACTTTAACTTATCATTTATTTTTAAAATATTTATTTATTTGGCTGTGCCGAGTCTTGGTTGCGGCACGTGGGATCTTTAGTTGCAGCATGTGGGATCCAAGTCCCTGAGCAGGGATCAAACCTGGGCCCCCTGCATTGGGAACGCAGAGTCTTAACCAGTGGACCACCAGGGAAGACCCCTAACTTATCATATTACTTAATACATTCCATCATAAGCTCTGCCTTTTGTGACAGTTTGGAATTTTGGTAGTATTTTAAAATGAACTTAGTGAGCCCCTATTGATTATCCAAAGATGCCTTGTGATTGGTGTTTCTTATCTTCACAATCATTTATTGACTACCTAACTCCGGTGTTCTTGCCTGGAGAATCCCAGGACGGAGGAGCCTGGTAGGAGGCCGTCTCTGGGGTTGCACAGAGTCGGACATAACTGAAGTGACTTAGCAGCGGCAGTAGCAAGCAGTGTTATAAATACACTTCTTCCAGAGACTTTACTGGGCACATATACATTCTTTATTTCTTTAGCATGTAAGTGTTTAGTTTGCATTATGTTAGTTAATTTGCACATTTGTATGTCACCTTTGTTCTTCAGCGTCCTTTACATGTTTGTCTTATTTCTGATACCAAACTATAAACTCTTGGGAGTAAGGACTATGGATTCTAATCTTTTAGTATTCTTGTGTAGTATTCAGACTACATAGGTATGCAGTAGGTACTCTTGTATGCAGTAGGTACTCTGTAAATGCTAGCAAGAGTTTGGGGTCAAGGCACTGACCAGGTAATGACAAGAGATTAATTCAATATTAGTATGTATATATTTTCATCGGTGTTTTTTATCCATGTCTTTGTTAAAATGTATATCTGTGTTGGAAAACTTTGGATTGGTAAATGCTGTGACAGCAGTGTAAGGAAGTGGTCTGCTCTTTCTTTCTGGGCCCTTTTCAGGAATGCATGGTTGGGCTAGGTGGACTGCTCAATGTAGCCAAAAGCTTAGACTAAGCACAGCCCCCCTAGCCCCCAGCTGGAGATGAAAAAAAGTGACTTGTCAGTTCTCATACAGTTTTCCATACGGTTCAGTTCAGTTCAGTTACTCAGTTGTGTCTGCCTCTTTGTGACCCCATGGACTGCAGCACTCCAGGCTTCCCTGTCCATCACCAACCCTCAGAGCTTGCTCAAACTCATGTCCATTGAGTCGGTGATGCCATCCAACCATCTCATCCTCTGTTGTCCCCTTCTCCTGCTTTCAATCTTGCCCAGCATCAGGGTCTTTTCAAATGAGTCAGCTCTTCGCATCAGGTGGCCAAAGTATTAGAATTTCAGCTTCAACATTGGTCCTTCCAATGAACACTCAGGACTGGTCTCCTTTAGGATGGACAGGTTGGATCTCCTTGCAGTCCAAGGACTCTCAAGAGTCTTCTCCAACACCACAGTTCAAAAGCATCAATTCTTTGGTGCTCAGCTTTCTTTATAGTCCAACTCTCACATCCATACATGACTATTGGAAAAACCATAGCCTTGACTAGACAGACCTTTGTTGCCAAAGTAATGTCTTTGCTTTTTAATATGCTATCTAGGTTTGTCATAGCTTTTCTTCCTAGGAGCAAGTGTCTTTTAATTTCATGGCTACAGTCACCATCTGCATTGACTCTGGAGCCCAAAAAAAGTCAGTCACTGTTTCCACTGTTTCCGCATCTATTTGCCATGAAGTGATGGGACCACATGCCATGATCTAAGTTTTGAATGTTGAGCTTTAAGCCAACTTTTTCACTCTCCTCTTTCATTTTCACTTTCTGCCATAAGGGTGGTATCATCTGCCTATCTGAGGTTATTGATATTTTTCCTGACAATCTTGATTCTATCTTGTGCTTCATCCAGCCCAGCATTTCGCATGATGTGCTCTGCATATAAGTTAATTAAGCAGGGTGACAATATACAGCCTTGATGTACTCCTTTCCTGATTTGGAACCAGTCCATTGTTCCATATCCGGTTCTAACTGTTGCTTCTTGAAGACTTGCATACAGATTTCTCAGGAGGCAAGTATGGTGGTCTGGTATTCCCATCGCTTTAAGAATTTTCCAGTTTGCTGTGATCCACACGGTCAAAAGCTTTGGCATAGTCAATAAGGCAGAGGTGAGGTGAGGTGAGGTGAAGTTGCTCAGTCGGTCCGACTCTTTGCGACCCCGTGGACTGTAACCTACTAGGCTTCTCAGTCCATGGGATTCTTCAGGCAAGGATACTGGAGTGGATTGCCATTTCCTTCTCCAGGGGATCTTCCCAACCCAGGGATCGAACCCGGGTCTCCCACATTGGAGGCAGATGCTTTAACCTCTGAGCCACCAGGGAAGCCCCCAATAAGGCAGAAGTATATGTTTTTCTGGAATTCTCTTGCTTTTTCTATGATCCAGCGAATGTTGCCAATTGATGTCTGGCTCTTCTGCCTTTTCTAAATCCAGCTTGAACATCTGGAAATTCTTGGTTCATGTACTATCATTACTTTGCTAGCATGTGAGATGAGTGCAGTTGTGTGGTAGTTTGAACATTCTTTGGCATTGCCTTTCTTTGGGATTGGAATGAAAAGTGACCTTTTCCAGTCCTGTGGCCACTGCTGAGTTTTCCAAATTTGCTGGCATCTTGAGTGCAGCACTTTCACAGCATCATCTTCCAGGATTTGAAGCTCAGCTGGAATTCCATCACCTCCACTAGCTTTGTTCTCAGTGATGCTTCCTAAGGCCCACTTGACCTCTTACTCCAGGATGTCTGGCTCTAGGTGAGTGATCACACCATCGTGGTTATCTGAGTCATGAAGATTTTTTTGTGTCGTTCTGTGTATTTTTGCCACCTCTTCTTAATACTTTCTGCTTCTGTTAGGTCCATACCGTTTCTTTCTTTTATTGTGCCCATCTTTGCATGCAATTTTACCTGATAGCTCTAATTTTCTTGAAGAGATCTCTAGTCTTTTCCATTCTATTGTTTTCCTCTGTTTCTTTGCACTGATCACTGAGGAAGGCTTTCTTATCTCTCCTTGCTATTCATTGGAACTCTCGATTCAGATGGATATATCTTTCTTTTTCTCCTTTGCCTTTGGCTTCTCTTTTTTTCTCAGCTATTTATAAGGCCTCCTCAGACAACCATTTTGACTTTTTGCATTTTTTTTTTCTTGGAGATGGTTATGATCACACCCTCCTGTACCATGTCATAAACCTTCATCCATAGTTCTTCAGGCACTCTATCTGTTTTATATGGTACTCAGAACCATCTTCTATCTTATCAGCTTTGTCTTTTTCAGAAAAAGACAATTTCTGCCATACCCATAAATTTCCCTACCTTTGCATTGTCTTCTTGGCTTTCTAGGAAGCTCTCTTCAAGCTCTTGCATGGAGTTTTAGATGGTGGAGCCTGGAACTGAACAAAAAACACTAATAAGTGGAAATACTGAGTGCCCTGAGATGCTTTAAATTTTTTTTCTGGCTATTTCTCAACATGGTGCTAGTATATTGGCAGCTGTGTAATGTTGCTGAAATATGAGAAGACTTGAAAACATGGATGTGACTGTGTGTAGAGGTAGCCTGCATGTGGCTGGTAGCTAAAATTACTAGAGCCATCTTGGTGTAAAACATGAGAGTTGAAGGAGAAGAATAGTTGGCTTGAAAGCCAAGTTCTTAACAATGTACCTGTTGAGAGAGGAAAGGAAAGAATGGGTGGCAGATAGGTTTACTGCTGGTGCTGATTAGAGAAGTGAGAGGAGAATGCAGAGGAGCCAGAAAGGGTATTGAACAGGGTGCAACCTGGCAGTTCAGAACATGACAGAAGGGTTGAACTCAGTTAAAACTAAACTGGGCTTGTTTCTTCCTTTCCTTTTGTTTTTAATTATCAAAATGGAAATTTCATTTTATGACATTTTAAGTATTAAATTATAATATAGTGTTAGTCGCTCAGTTGTGTCTGATTCTTTGCAACCCCATTGACTGTAGCCCACCAGGCTCCTCTGTCCATGGAATTCTTCAGGCAAGAATACTGGAGTGGGTAGCCATCCCCTTCTCTTTGACCTTCCCGCCCTAGGGATCGAACCTGCGTCTCTTGCAGGTGGATTCTTTACTGTCTGAGCCACCGGAGAAGCCCAAATTACAGTATAATATACATTTCAAATACTGATGAAGCCTGCCCTCTGATAAGGCTGTACTCAGTTTCTACCAATAGCACATAGAAATGCCCCCTCTCTGAGCCCTCACCAGTGCAGGCATTGTCAACATTTGCCAGTGTGATTTAAGATTTGTAAAAAATTGCCATATTTTAATTTGGATTACCTTTATCATCAGTGAAGTAGGATATCTTATAGTATTTAACATTGATTATTTTTCATTTATAAAACGCCTATTTTTGTCTTCCGTATATTTTTCTTCCAGTGCAATTATCTTTTTGTTTTTGGCTTGTGAGAACTTTATGTTGATATATGCATCTTGATATAATGTATACTATAATGTATATGGGACTTCCCTGGTGGCTCAGAGGTTAAAGCGTCTGCCTCCAATGCGGGAGACCCGGGTTCGATCCCTGGGTCGGGAAGATCCCCTGGAGAAGGAAATGGCAACCCACTCCAGTATTCTTGCTTGGAGAATCTCATGGACTGAGGAGCCTGGTGGGCTGCAGTCCACGGGGTCACAAAAGAGTCGGACACGACTGAGTGACTTTACTTACTTACTTAAAATGTATATGTGTGGTATATATATTTATACTTATTTGTATATGTTTTATATGATTATACTTTTGCCTGTCATGTATATTTTATTAGTTTTTACTATTTTATTAATACTTTTTATCACATGGAATTTTATGTTTAAAAAAAGTAATCAACTGTCCCATCTTTTTTTATGGTTTCTGGTAATCTGATATTATGTTTAGAAGGGTGTTCCTCACTCCAGCGTTAGAATGTTATATTTTTAGAAGTTTTTCTACTTGTTATTTTTATCCTTATATCTAAATATTTAGTCCAGCCAGAGTATTTTTCATGTATATTTTCAGATAGGGAAAGTCAGCTGACTAAGACCATGCAATAATTGTTCTTGCCACATTGGTATGAACAGCCATATTTGTCATGTGCTAAATTCTAACATATCCTCTACTCTGTTCATTGATTTCTTTGACTGTTAATGAAAGCGTTTTAATCATTGTGGTTTTCCCTTCCCTCTTTTTTCTTCTTTTCTTAGAACTAGAGATAATAATGTGCCAAATGCGTCTTGGAAAAAAGGGTGTCGTAGAGCATCTGCTGGCCTTGTCTCTTAGCCTCACTGGTCATAGTAGAGGTCACAAATGATGAAAAACATCTCACTAGAATGGTTCTGCTTTCACATACAGTAAGACATTTAGGTGTGCTTCACCAGCTAAGAAAATAGATTTTTCTTTATCTATTCATCTGTATATTCATCCATTACTTATTCATTTCACAAATAATCTCCTACTTTGGGCTATGCATTGTATTGGGAACTGAGGCGTAACACGGAAGAAGACTGCCAAGGTTTCTACTCTCATAGAATTTGGGAGGAACAGATATATACTGTAAGAAAACATCTGGTAATATTAAGTGTTGTTAAAATGGTGCTGTGATGGTGACCAGGGTCGAGGAAGTGAGTGGTTATTTAAAATAGGAGATCGCTGAAAGCCCGAGAGGGGAGCTGGGTGTCTTAAGCAGAGATTTAAGAGGATGATATTCTCTGGACGTTGTTGTAGATATTTGGGCTTTCTTTGGTGTGCACTGAATGTTATTCAGGAGTAACTGGTCTACTGTAGGAGACCTCATTAGATGAATACTAAAACTGTGCTGCTTCTTGGTTTAGGGCACTTTAATCTCTTTTATTGCTACCATACATTCCGAGTCCCCTCTCATCCCTGCCATCATTAGATGCAGCATAATTTTTTCTACCCATTTTCATTAGATTATAGTACCTAACAGTGCTATAGATCTACAAGACATAAAACAAATTAGAAAATAAGCATTGCTATTTATGGAAGCATCCTTTCCCTACCATATTAGCATTGTACAAAAGCATGTGCGTCTTCCATTTTTTCTCTTTTGTTCTCCCCCAACCTAATACCTGGGCACTGGTGTATGTATTTACTTTTAAAGGCAGACAAGTTTACATTAATCAGTGGTTCTCATCAGGATGCTTTATAATCATACCTAGAATTATGCTGAGCCTTTATTTATATGATTCATGTCTTCAGAATTCAAGAAATGCCTTATTCAGATGTAAAGGAAGAAAGGAACAGTTTCATTTTTTAAAAATAATCATTTTAGTTCATACTTTAATAATAATTTAGTTTGAATTTTACCTCCACCTACAACTTTGATATCATAATTGAACTAATACAGAGTGACCTGCAAGCAGAGGAACATTCTGAGAGTGCAAAGCAAAATGTAGCCACATGGTGTCACTAAATCATAACAGTTTTACTTGGGGCTGAAGAGAGATTAAAATTGCTTTTTTTAAAAACCATATTTAAATATAAATTGTCTGAAGTCTGTGATTTGTGAAATAACATGTGAAGCTATTTGTACTATTTAAGTCTTTCTACTCATGTGGAGCATTAATTATGCCTGAAGTCCACAGAGGTACATTCAGGTGCTAGCCAGCCCTTGACTCGTCATCTGCCAAGTATAGCAGATATGTGGGCTTCTGTAGTACAGCTATTCAGTTTTATACAAATAAGTTCTTTTTTTATCTTCCTTTCAAACTTTGAAATAAATAGAAGAATAACTCAAAGGAAATAGATCCATTAAATATTTATAAGGAATCAGGGAGCAGAAGAAAGGAGGAGTGAAGAAAAGAGAGAGAGGGCTACAGGACCTTAGAGGAGAGACAGGAGAACAGTCTTAACATTTATTGAGTGTATGTTGTGGGCCAGACACATACTGCTCCTTTATCACTGATTCTTGTGATAGCTTGAGGAGAGGAACACCACTAACTACCGTAATTGTACAAATGCGGAAACTGAGCCTCAGAGAAGTTTAATATGCAGGTCTGTCGGATTACTGTTAACATCACAGTCTAACATTGCCTCTGCGGACTGAGGTGAAGCCCTGCTTAAGGGTAGGGGGAGACACGGAGCCCTGGACAAGCTCTTGCTGCCTCTTTGGGAGGAGCAGTGTCCAGGAGTGCTGGAATAGAGGGCCTGGGGTGGCCACACACTGCTCATGCCGGCCATAGTCCCCGTCGTGACAAGGGTACTGAGGAGGAGGAGGAGGCAGAACAGTTTCCTCTTTTAAAATGCCCCAAAGGGAGTGTGGCAATCCTTTATGTATGTTTTGTCAGTTTTTCAATAGACCTTTGAATTTTCCTGCCCCTTAGTTCTCCATGGCTTTATTTTTACGGAGTGCAGCTGATGTTCTTAACTGTTGATTTGTTTTGCTTCAGTTGTGTTTAGAAACAAGTTTCATATATTACAGAATTTCTCTTCACAAGATCTTTTTACATCTTCAACTGTTTCTTTTTTAGTTGATGAATTTTATGTTATTTTCACTTAAGATCCTTTTATAGGCCAAAAATATTTTCCACTGTGTTTTTTATTCAGTAAGACCTTTGAGACATGGCTATTTGTGCTAAGTTTTTCAATTGAATCTAGGCTTTTTGTTTTATTTAGTTTAAAGGATAATAACATGTTGAGCTGCTTTTGTGTGTAGTGGAGGAGTTGTAACATGAGAAAATAGAACAGGAAAATACAAAATTTTCCTTTGAATTTTATCTTATAATTTTAGAGTATAAATTAGCATCTTTTGATAAGTGTGAGATGAAGTTAATAACACCAATGACCTGTCATTACTACCGCAAACAGCCATTGTCTGTTTTTTATTCTGGAAGGGCAAGAACTATATTTGGTAGTAGTACAGTTGCTTCCCAAGCAATTTCAGGATTAAGTTCAGATAGTACCTCCCTGCTGCTGCTGCTGCTGCTAAATCGCTTCTGTCGTGTCCGACTCTGTGTGACCCCAGAGACGGCAGCCCACCAGGCTCCCCTGTCCCTGGGATTCTCCAGGCAAGAACACTGGAGTGGGCTGCCATTTCCTTCTCCAATGCATGAAAGTGAAAAGTCAGAGTGAAGCCACTCAGTCGTGCCCGACTCTTCGCGACCCCATGGACTGCAGCCCACCAGGCTCCTCTGTCCCTGGGATTTTCCAGGCAAGAGTGCTGGAGTGGGATGCCATCGCTAGTTGATCATTAAACATCCTTTTTTCCCCTTGTTTTCCCTCTGCTTATTGTTTCCCTCTGCTTAGTCGCTCAGTCGTGTCTGACTCTCTGTGACCCCATAGACTGTAACAGCCCGCCAGGCTCCTCTGCCCATGGGGATTCTCCAGGCAAGAATACTCGAGTGGGTTCTATGCCCTCTTCCAGGGGATCATCCCAACTCAGGGATTGAACTCAGGTCTTCCACATTGCAGGTGGATTCTTTACCATGTGAGCCACCAGGGAAGTCCTTCCCTCTCCTTAATTATACTCTATTACTTCCAGGACTTACTCATCAGACATTCATCCAACAAACAGATATTTATTGAATACCTGTTTATTGCAGGCACTTAGTTTAGGTTCTAGCATAAAAGGATGAACAAGGCACAGTTGCTGCTCTCACAAACTTCATGATATAGTGAGAGTGACAACTTTCTAATGATGGATAAAGTAAAATATGATCAATACAATAATAGATGTGTGTATATGTATGTGTGTGTATATATATATATGTTATTCTAGAACGTAGTCATGGGAGGTCCTACAGAAGAGAGAATTTGGACAAAGGGATCCAAGAGATTGAGCAAGAAAAAGTATGGGAGAAAGGATGCTCTTTGTTCTTTTGCCAAAGGGAGAATCTGCAGTGGACTTGGTCAAATCTAAACTCTTTACCTATAGCTTTGCATCACTGGGCCCTTCTGCTTCTCTAGCTTCTTTTTGGTTCTTAGTATAAATTCCGATTTTGGTCTCACCAGTCAAAATCATCTATTTAATGGGAGTTCCCTGGCAGTCCAGTGGTTTGGACTCCGAACTTTCACTGTTGAGGGCGTGGGTTCAGTCCCTGACTGGAGAACTAAGATACCACAAGTCATGCAGTAAGGCCAAAAAAAAAAAAAAAAATTATGAATGTGCCATCTGCTTATACCTTCTACCTATGTCCCTAAGCTCAGAGACTATACATGACTGACACTTCTCTTTTCATGTGACCCTGCATAACTGTTTCAGGGATCTGGAACTTGGTTTCATTTAGTTTTTGTCTTGTTTTTAATTTCTTTCAATAAGACTAGACGATTCCCTATGAAGAACCATAAACTAGATTAATTTTCACAAAGAATATTCAGAGAATAGTAAAACTTCCCAAGAAGTGAAGGAAAAAGAATCCCTCTTTTGGAGCCAGGATTTGAGTCAGTGTGTCTTTTGCTTAGAAAAATAAGGCACTTTTGTAGGTACTTTGTGTTCGGTATATGTTGTCTATAAGGAAGTTGACATGAGTATACCAGTTCTCCAATTTGAGATCTCCTTTTGGAATATACTGGGCTTGGCCAGAAAGTTCATTTGTTTGTAAAAACCTGAACAAACCTTTGGCCAACCCAGTATTTTGGCACTGACTTTCCCCACATGTATTTATGGGACTCAGAAAATCCTGAATCAGGAACACAGGTATTGAACTGTTGTGCATGGGACTGGGGGTCTGTCAAGGAGAAAACAAGGAAGGAATGGAAGACAAAGTCATCTGGGACTTTAGTCTCCTTTATATGAGCCGGGTGCCTCCAGCATAGGAAATACAGGCAAAGGTGAGCTATAGAAATGAGAGCAGAACCCCAGTAATTAATGGAAATGGTGGGGAAAGTGGTTCTAGGACCTCATCCCAGCGTCTGGAGTGAATGAGGAAATAATGAACTTTTATTCACTTTTCTTTTTGGAAGTTCGAGAAGAAGGAAGGACTGCTAGATCTTAGAGGGTAAAAACAAACAAACATGGACATGGGCTTATTTGTGAATTACATAGTTGTTTTCCAATCCTGTTTACTTTGGAAATGGTAATCTAAAGAAGATACTGGTTAAGTAGTTAATAATTCTCTCAGTGGAGAATTAGCCTTATGTATATTTAAATTTTACTCCACATTGCCTAGCATTGATTGCTCTGACCTTTCATAACATTTATAGCTTGAATCACCTAATTTTGCCATTAATTACATAGTAGATCTTATATGCCCCTCTAATTTTTTTTTATGGTTCCTAGACCTCACTGTATATTCCATTGGTAGTATTTGCTTATCAGATATCTTGTTGAATCCATTTAGCCCTCTAACATCTCTGAATTTAGGTGGCTGGAAAATAGTCATTTTTTTTTCTGGAGAAATCCTTTTAACATTTTTTTCCCCAGTGTTAGAAGGAGATACTAGGAAATGAAAATATTTTATTCTTTTTCCAGAAAATACACTTAAAGAGAACTGTATGTACATGTCCCATGGTTAATAAAATCATCAGAGCTTTTTCAGTCATCATTATAAATGGTACAGGTTCTCTGGATCAGGGTGTTTTCTGTGGATACAAGGTTAGCTCAAGGGACACTGGACCAGAAGTGAAACCAGATTGCTTGCGGCTGCCAGAAATTCTGGGCAGAGTGCCAGACTTGGTTCACCTTTAAAAATTCATCTCCCAGTATGAAAATAGAGGGCTTGATCCCTGCAAGGAATAGTGGTAGCATGAATACTTGGACTTCCTTTGGCCCAAAGTACTTTCACTGATGCTAGGAAAGGTGGGGGCCACTGATTGTTGTGGACCAGCAGCTTTGACTTCATCTAAGAGCTGCAATATTTTCTCTAGCAGCCTTACTTCATTATGTTTCAAATTATAATTTCATAAGTTAATAATTGTACTTCCAAATAATGTGGGTCATACATACACATTGAATGTGTTCTGCCTGATAGGAAGCTGTAGGTTTAACTTCTAATAGTCATAGAAATTCTATGCACATTATGAAGCTATTAGGATGTAACAGCTGTTTTAGTTCATTTCACCCTGCAAAAGAAATGTGATGCAGGCTAAAATGATCAGTAATTATGTATTTTGAAAGCTAAACCTCCAGTTACAGAAAGAGCTAATTTACACATTAGTTACTGATAAAACTACAGTAAGCTATGAGTTTGAAAGTTAGTGTTATCTCCTGCCTAGGACTATGAAAGAGAATCTGTGCCAAAAGACAGTTTTTTCCTCTTTGAAGTGCTCTTTTACATTGCCTATTGTAATTTTGAAGTTGCAAATCAACTGTAATGAAGAACTGCTTGATATCTTTCTAAAGAAAAAAATTAAAGGAATGTTAGAGGGAGTAGGATTTAGAAGGATTTCACTTTATTTCTGTTGATCAGGGCCTACCATCTGCCTCCCATTTAATGTTGTAGAAGCATGTGTGCGTTTCCCAGTTCTGAACAGACGATGTGCATGATTTGTTGAGATATATGTGTATTCTGGATGTGTGTGTGTGTATATATACCTACGGTGCTTAAAATCACACTTGAAGTGTAAAACAGATAATGAGTCTCCATTTTGGGCTAATTTGCATATTCATCTCTTATACACAAAACAAAAGTCTACAATGATACTGATTTTCTTTTCTACTTTGAATCAGCACTAACCAGCTGTCAACAAATATTTTGATTAAACAGTCTTCTTTATTGGGGAATTTTGGGGCACATTCTTTATATAAACACATTGTTTTCTTTGATTTCAAGGGACTTATTTTCAGTATGATTCATAGATGCATCACATCGGTAAGCTGTCATGCACAAAAATATATTTTTCTCTGTAAACTTCCTTTTTACCATTGATTTCTCTAGGGCAAAAATATGGCTCAGAACAGAATATTCTACCTCAGGATATTTGCCTGTAATAAAGGTGGTAAATAAATATATAGGCCTGCTTTAAGTAAACTGAAAAATTTAAAGTAAAAGCTTCACAAGCTGGACTTTTCCAGGAGATTTTTAAAGATAATTTAACAGTTCCTGTTATACATCTAAGATGTGATTGGACTACAGAAATTTTGTTTGTATTTTGACATGTATTCTAGTCTTCTCTGTGTAACCATACATAAATACGTTATTTATAAAAACGGTATCATGTAGTGCATATTATTTTGAAACCTTGCACATATGTATATTCATTGTGGCCATTGTTTCATGTCAAGACATAAGTATCTGCTTTATTCTTTTTAACCATAGCACAGTGTTCTAAATACACTATTGTTTACCTAAGGTCCACTATTGAGGGACTATAAGAATATTTTTGGTTTTACTATTATAGAATAATATAGTCTCTGCATGCATATTTGATTATCTCTTAACATAAGCAGAGTCAGAAGATATTACCATCCTAAAATATGACACATACTGGTAAATGCCATACAAAGCATTATACCAGTTTATCTTGACCAGTAGTTTGATAGTACCTATTTCCCTATGTCTTTGTCAACAATGAGTATTATTATTTTAAAGTTTTTTATCAAACTGACAAGTAAATGATAGTCTCACATTTATTCTATGGTGCAGATTTTTGATGATTTATAAAATTAAACAACTGTGCATCTATTTGACAAGCATACATATTTTCATAGAAAAGACGAGGTTTGAGTTGATTTGAAAGTGAAATGAAGTTGCTCAGTCGTGTCTGACTCTTTGCAACTTCATGGACTGTCACCTACTAGGCTCCTCAGGCGACAGTCCATGGAATTTTTCAGGCAAGAGTACTGGAATGGGTTGCCATTTCGTTCTTCAGGGGATCTTCCCAACCCAGGGATCGAACCTGGGTCTCCCACATTGCAGGCAGACGCTTACCATCTGAGCCACAGGGAAGCCTGAAAGGATGAGTTTTGTTAATTCTTTTCCTCTGGCTGCGATGAGCAGGGCCTACTGTTTGTTGTGATGCACTGGCTTCTCATTGTGGTGGCTTCTCTTGTTGCCGAGCACAGGCTCTAGGCATGCAGGCTCAGTAGTTGTGGAGCATGGGCTTACTTGCTCTGAGGCATGTGGAGTCTTCCTGGACCAGGGATTGAGTCTGTGTCCCTGCATTGGCAGGCAGATTCTTAACCACTCTGCCACCAAGAAAGTCCCATGAGTTGAGTTTTGATTGGGTACTTTTAGAGGATTTTTCTCATGAGATCATCTGGGAAAGTGATTCTCAGTCAGGGGTGATTTTTGTTCCTCAGAGGACATTTGGTGATATCTGGAGACATTTTTCTGGAGGAAAAATGGAAATAGTGACAGAAACAGTTCTTGGGCTCCACAATCACTGCAGATGGTGAGGACAGCCATGAAATTAAAAGACACTTGATCCTTGAAAGAAAAGCTATGACCAACCTAGACAACATATTAAATAAAAAGCAGAGACATCACTTTGCCAACAAAGGTCTGTCTAGTCAAAGCTATGGTTTTTCCAGTGGTCATGTATGGTTGTGAGAGTTGGATCGTAAAGAAAGCTGAACACTGAAGAACTGATGCTTTTGAACTGTGGTGTTGGAGAAGACTCTTGAGAGTCCTTTGGACTGCAAGGAGATCCAACCAGTCCATCTTAAAGAAAATCAGTCCTGAATATTCATTGGTAGGACTGATGCTGAAGCTGAAGCTCCAGTACTTTGGCCACCTGATGCAAAGAACTGACTCATTTGAAAAGACCTGATGCTGGGCAAGATTGAAGGCAGGAGGAGAAGGGGATGACAGAGCACGAGGTGGTTGGATGGCGTCACCGACTCGATGGACATGAGTTGGGGCAAGCTCTGAGGGTTGGTAATGGATAGGGAAGCCTGGTGGGCTGCATGCAATCCATGAAGTCGCAAAGAGTTGGACACAACTGAGCGACTGAGCTGACTGACTGACCAGTATTCTTGCCTGGAAAATCCCAAGGACAGAGGAACCTGGCAGGCTCTAGTTCATAGGGTCTCAAAAGAGTTGGACATTACTGAGCTGCTGCTGGCATTGGTAGCCTGTCAGGGTCCTCTGTTCATGGTATTCTCCAGGTAAGAATACTGGAGTGTGTTGTCATTCCACTCTCCAGGGGATCTTCCCAACCCAGGGATCAAACCCGGGTTTCCTGCATTTCAGACAGATTCTTTACCATCTGAGCCACCAGAGAAGCCCAGGATAAAGTCAAGGATGCTGCTAAACATCTTACAATGTACATAACAGCCTCCTACAGTAATGAATTATCCAGCTGAAAAGGTCAGTAGTGCCAAGAGTGAGAAACCCTGACTTAAGAGAAGGTTGTAGTAATTTTATATGTGAAGAGGGCTTGAATTAGGTTGTTTTTGGTTAAAATGGAGAAAAAGAATCACTGTGGAAGACATTTAAAAGGAAAAACAGTCAAATTGATGCCTGATTGGATACAGAGAGAGAAAACAAGAAATTGAGTCACAAAGTTTAGAAGCTAGATGGCTGGGATGTGGGATGGCATTAGTGGAGAGAAGTTGTGAGAGAGCCAGTTTAAACTAGTTACAGAATTGTTACTTAAGAAGTAAATGGTGACACTCTGCTATTTCATCTACTTTGCTTTCATGTAGTGAGATTTTTATTTTACACTTGGTGCCAGGATTGTTTTGGATTTTTGAATTAAAAAATCACTAACTAGTACCAAACATTTTGTTGCGAACAGTTTCTTCTTTCTGAAATGTGCTTCTTTCATCTGTCCTACTATTTTGTCTTTTCTAAAGTGTTGTTTCCTCCAGGAAATCTTTGATCTCTCCAAATGAAATAAAAATACTTTTTATTTATTCAAAAAATACTTACCAAGTGCCTGCTATGTGCTAGGCAGGCAATGTGCTAGGTACTGGAATTGCATTGGAAAGCTTTAACCACATGTCCTCTTCCCTTATGGAGTTTAAAGCATAATAGGAGAGTCAGATATTAAACAAAATAATTACAAGTAGAGGAAGAATCATAGGTTCTAATATTAAAAAATGCAAAGAAGGAAAAATACAAATGAGCATTAGTGCCAAAGCAGAAGAATACAATTTCAACTGGACAGTCAGGGAAGATCTTTTAGGGAGATGATGTTTAAGTAAAGACCTGAGCGATGACTAGGAATTAATCAGATAAAGGCAAGAGGAGAATGAGGGGAAAGTAATTGAAGTAGAGACAAATAGAAAACCCTTGAGGGGAGAAATACCTTGGTTTGAATAAGGATATGAAAAGAAGTTCGTATGGCTGAAAAGCAGTGGTAAGGTAGAGGGGAAGGTGGGTAATGACCAGATTGTTTAGGCCTGGAGGTCCTTGTTAAAGAGGTTGATCTCTGGGTTAAGGTGGATGGTAATAAAGGCAGGGAGATGAGTAGGAGGCCTTTGTTATAGTTCAGGAGGTAAAGTGGTTACTTGTGTAAGGATGGTGCCAGGAGAATTAGAGAGGAGTGGATGAATTTAAGATATGTTCTTCAGCTTGTGAGACTTCCAAGGAGTGGTGTATAGCTACAGGCTTGGAACTAAAAAGGAGGTCTAGATTGGAAATAGAAACATGAGAGTTGTCTTAGAGGATGGATTTGAAGTTGCGGGTGGAGTTGGTTAGATTCAAATGAGATAGAATGTAGTTGTATGAAGAAGGAGAAGAAAAGAGGACCTCGAACGGAGTCCAAGGTGCTCTTGAATTTGATCAACTAGAAGTCAATGAAGTAAATGGGGAAGGAGCAGCCAGCAAGAGAAGGACAAGCAGGAAAGTGTGGTTTCAAGAAAGGGGGACAGGTCAGTAATGCCAGATGTTGCTACAAGACCAAGCAGATGAGGAATGGAAAGCATCAGTTGGCCTTGGCAGCATAGAGTGCACTGCTTACCTTAGAGATAGCAGTTTTACTGACATAGTATGATGCAGTAGGGGCAGAAACCAGATTAGAATTGTAATTTATAGTAAAATTGAAAATGCATATATGTGTTCTAGCAGCAATCATCTTTTTGGTAAAATTTATTCAGAGAAAGGATGTACATAAGGACAGTTAGTGCAGAGTTGTCTGTAAATTTTAAAAGTTGTAAACTACCAAAATGTCCATCAAAAGGGGAGTTCAGTAAAATTAGAAATTAAAATCCTTCTATGAATTATCCTAGAAGGATTTCCATAAACATTGTTAGATGAAAACATGATTTAGATAATGCTTTTTTTGTCAGTAAACTACCGTATATACATAGATATGTAAATATAAATGTTTATATGAATGTGTATGAGCATAGAGAATGGTATGGAAGGATGCACATCAAACTTTAATATTGATTATTCAGGAAAATGAAGTTGGAGTAAGGAAAGTAGAAAGATACTATTCAATTTTTATTTATCTTTTGTTATACTTGCTGTAACGCCATTTTTTTTAAATTAAAAAGAAGATTGAGGATTGAACTTTTTAAAGAAGAACTGCAGGAGATGAGGAAATGGAGAAAGAAAATTGAGTAACTTAAGAAAGTTTGCTGGGAAGGTATATAAAGATACAGGATGGCGTTTTTTTAAGAATGAGAGGTGCTAAAGCTTGTTTAAATGTTGAATAAAAGGATCCAGGAGAGAGAAATTGAAGAGGCAGAGAAAAAGATAGTCTATGAAATGGGACACCTTAATTATGTGTGATGGGAGGAAAGAAAAAAGACTAATCTGGTTTTATACTGTGAGTGCTAGTGCGGTGGCTTCTGTTTTCTTTAGGATGAATGGAACAGAGTCATCAGCTGAGAGTAAGAGGGAAGTTGGGAGTCTGAATAGAGTGGAGAAAAGTGGGAACTGGTGTTGCAGCAGTGGGAGGATAAGCTTTCTAGGGAAATGCTGTGTCATTGCGAGGTCTGGTTGACTGCTTATTTGAGATTGGGCAGCATGATTCCATCTGCCTTGTGTGTGGTTTTCTCTGGTGCAGTTCAGTTTCTTAGGTTCAGAGAAGTAAGTAGTCGAGGAATATGTGGGAGTTTGGCTAGTCCAGCGCATTGGAAGATGGGAGGGGCAGGAAAGTGGAGAGGATTTGCAAAGACCCAAAAGAAAAGTCTAGAGGTAATTACCCCTGGGACACTAGTAATAATTGCACACATCCAGGTACCGTTTTCTATCTTTGTCTTATGTTGACCGCACTGCCTTGACCACCACTGGCTGGTGGGCTGTAGTTTGTGGGGTCGGAGAGAGCTGAATGTGACTGAGCATGTGAGTGGGCACAGACCCATGTGCACGCATGCGCGCACACACACACACACACACACACACACACACAACCCCTCTTTTGCCGTGACTGTTAACTATGAACAAGATGTAACTATTTTCTAGTTTTCTTATGTCTCTTGAAAACAGATCCTGGGGCTTATCTTTAAATATAAAACTTATGTAAACCTGTGTGTGTGCCCAGAATCTGGAAAGAAAGCAAACTAAGAAAAAGCAGTAGGTTTAATTGAAGCTGAGAATGTGACCCAGGTGATTCCTGTTGCCATTGCCCACATCATACCTAGAAAGATGGTGCGTTTTTTTGCAAACTTTTCTATGGCTTGGTCAATTGAGAGATTATTTTGAACCTTGTCATTGGACAGTACTCATTATTTGACTGTTATCCCATTGGTTTTTATCAGTTTGTTATTTGTGTTGTCATCTTAGAGATGACATCAGTAGATGTGACATCTTAGGAACAGATCTCAGGAATATGTTTTATGGCTATCATAACAAAATATACCCTGCAGAATCTGTCTGAAGTGTAAAGCAAAACAAACTAAAAAAATAAAAATTAATTAAAAAAAAAATCTGTCTGAAGGACTCTGACTTATACATATTGTCTTTGGAGGTTTGTAGTTTTTGTTTTCCAAATACAAATTGTAGATGTCTTAATTTTAAAATGACATTATCTGAGAAGTGTTGGCGATCAGATGGCTGCCTTCTGAGTACTGAGTGCTTTTACATAAATTATTTTATGTCCTTAAACACCTTAAAGAAAAAATTAAATTCTTAAAACATCTCTTGGAGATAGGTTTGATTATTCTCATTTTACAGAGCCTCAGAAAGGTTAAGTGCTTTTCCAAAGATCTCAAAACCAGAAAGGCCTAGAATTCTAGCTAGATATGTCTAGCTTTAAAGACAGTTATATCATATCATATAATATCACTGAGAAAGAACCCATTCATGTACCTAAATAACATCTTCCCTCTTACTTTGTAAGGCTTAGCAGATACATGCTTGGGGCTGGGACCTCACTGTTTCTGAGAAGCCTTATTTATCATACTGCCTTTATCAAGTGTTTCTGACAAAGTCCACATGATGATATCCTAACCTTGTCTTTGTAGACAGCTAGAGCCTCATCAGAGACTTTTTGGAGGCTGTATACTGTCATGCTGTCAAATGCCTAGAAAAAGAAGGGAAGTTATTGTTTATTAGCTTCGATATGGTTTACAGCACAGGTAATACCCACAGTTTTCCACACATTTTAAATATTTCATTTGGTCTTATTTGGAAGCTAAGCATTTATTGCCCAGCTATTGTATTTCACAAATGAGGAAAGTAAGACTTGGATAGCGTAATGAACATACAATTACACAACATCTGGGATTGAAATCCAAGTCTGTTTGACTCTAAAGTTTTGTGCTTTTTTAAAAACACACAGTGCTGTCTTTTCCATCTCTGCTTATCATCTTGTGGCATTATCTTTATTTTTTTATGAGGTTTCAAAGATATTTAAAAATTGTTTTATTCTGGACTTCAGGATTCTGAAGTAATAGCTCTTACTGAAGGGTGATAAAAACACATTACACATACACTTTATAGGATAAGGAAAATATTCATATGTTATATATTTTTTAATCTATAAAAACAGTAGCCTCAGTAGATCTAGATTCTGGCAGCTGCCAGATATACATTTGGATACATAAATTGATAAGTCAAGATTTTAATTTTGCTGCTGTGGTTAGTGAATGGTGTCAGATTAAACTTACTTCCAGAGAGTGAGATGCATCCTGGTATCATTTTATCCAGTCTGTTTATACTGTGATTACAGGGTATGCAGACAGACAATATTAAAATGTTAGGATGTGCTTCTAGTCCCCTGAGAAACATTTCTAGTTCCCAAACATTTCTATGATGGTCCTTCATATATGGGATGCCCTTATTATCTGAATATTTTTTATTTCATGTTGTGTAGTCACAAAGATTGCATAGGGAAACAAGTTACCATAATGTAAAAATATTTGCTGATTAATTGTCCACATGTAAATTTAGTTCCCACTCAAACACTCATCCTGGATAAATACTATCCCTTGCCCATCCTGTTAGTTATAATGTGTCACCGATTGTTGAAAAGATGTAAAATTATTGTATTCAACTGCAAAGTCAATGGCAGATTTTGCAAAAATTCTGGAGATAAAAATTTAATGAAACCAAGAAGAGTGATGTTGAAGAATTATTGCCAGACTTGCAGGCAGAGCCAGTGGCAATGCAATTCTGACAGCATTAGCCAGTGAACAACTGAGGTAGAGAAAATCCACCAGAATGATGACATGTTATTTCAAAAGAAGGATCTGATTATTAAAAATTAGAGGAAATTTGATGATGTCCAGGTATTTTTGGAAGAATATCTCTCACTGTAATTGTGCTAGTGCTAATTAGATAAATAGTGTATCCGATGTCAGATCAGTATTACTCATCTGCTGCTGCTGCTGCTGCTACTATTACTTTGGTTATTACAATAGTTGCATTTATTATTCAAATTTTATTAAATTGAAGATAAAATACGCTAATATTTGATATTTCAATTTTTTACTTTAATGAAAACATTTTTCCCCCCACATTCACTATGAGACTTTGGTCCCTATTGTAAGTGAATAGATTAAAATCCTTTTCAGATAATTGTTATCCTCACATAATGAGACCCTTCTGTAATGGTTATAAACTTTATGTATTTGTATGTTGTTCCTCTCTTAGTTATGCTGTTAATGAGCAGCAGTTACAAAAACTGTTGTGGTGAGTTAGCTGTGGGGTTGACTCATCCTGAATAATATTGTCTTTTAACCAGTAATTCAAAGAAACAGAACTCAGTGAGCAGTTGTCTCTTCTAGCAGAATGGCCAACAAGCAGATTACAGTTCTATATTGGAGAATGGATTTCAGGTCACTCATTGAATTGAAAAGCATTATGTAAATAAAAACTTCCAGTTGGGGATGGTTGAGGGGAATGCAGTAGTATTGTTTTTGAAGTCTTTTTTTTTTTTTCTGTTCAGTAACATTGCCCATAGTTTTAGTGTTCCTCAGATTTGAAGATGAATACATTTTGCAGCTTCCTCATCCATTTGAAAAGGAAAACGTGCTTGTAATAACTTTACAGTTTGGCCCACTGGTAAACTTGGCAGGCTCAGCTGCAGCAGCCAGAGTGGACTCTAATGTCCCCTCTGGGTGCTTGCACCACAGCCAGGGTTCTAGATACCCATTATTTCTGGAGATGATGTTCTTCTTGCTGTTTTTTTAATCTTGGAGTCTGTGGAATACCCCAAGGTGGTGTCAGTGTCAGAGAGTTAAGTATTTTCTGGGTTCTGAAACTTGTAAACAACATACATTAGTTTAAATTATAATGCATAGTTGGTTTTCTGGTAACCTCTAACAACGTGCAGACCCTTTTCTAAGCAGAATCAGAAGGTTGTTTTTTTGTTTGTTTGTTTTTGAGACCTATAAAGTAATGATACCTTACAGCCATTCTCCAAATAGAGCTCATTCATTATGACCCCCATTTACATTCCTGCTTCCCTTGAACTTAGGCCAGAATATTTATCTGTGCAATTTAAGTAGCAACATGTTAGTTAAGTGCTTGATTTAAAGTAGCTGGCATTTCAATTTATTTTTCCTTTATTGGGAAATTTCTTCCTTTGAAGAGGGGTTGAATTAATCATTGTGTGGTTTAGATAAGTTACTTGATATGGGGACAGAACGTTGCAGGACTTGTGGAGTTGTCTATGGTACCTGTGTGAGAGAGACGTCATGAATCTCTTAATAGTTGTGAAATTGCTTTTCATGAAATATCTGACATGTGACTGGCTCCTTCTCCTCCTTTTTATGGCAAGTCATGCAGCTCATATATCATGCCAACCATAAATCTCAGTTCATATTTGTCCAAGGATTTTACTCTGAGATTCACCTTCTTAGAGCTGAAAAGGTTCAATACCATATGGTTTCTTTTTATTAGTATGATTAAGAATGTATTTTCATCAAACTATACCATCTGTTATAAAGAGAAAACAGGTAGATACATTGATATATTCTCATTTTTTTTCTTCTTAACCTCCATCCAGTTAGCTTATAAGTATAAATCTCTTAGATCGAGTTATTTAGAAAATAAAAAAATTTATGTATTGAAAAACTGGCTCCTTCAGGGCAGAATTTAGCCGCCTTTTTGTCCCACATATAGCTTGTATTATATCACATACATAGTAATGCTTCAGAAAATGTGTTGAAATTATCTGTAACTACAGTGTTGTATGTAATATAAAATTACAGAAATATATTATCTGGTTGAAATTACATTTATCAGACTGAATAATTGATGGTTTCTCATTCCTGGTCCAGTGCCTGGCCCAGAGTTGCCATTCAGTGACTGTTGACTTAGGTCATTAATTAATTAATTGATTCTTGGTATAATTTAGTCTGATGACTAAATGAGATTTATGAGCAGTCATGTAACCTTTATTACGATAATGTATTTTAATAATCCTGCAAGAACAGAATTTGAAGCAAGTTTCCTTTGTAGTAAGTTTACAGTAGATGTATAGAACGGCCTTTTGGACTCGGTAGCAGAGGGAGGGTGGGATGGGTTGGCAGAGTGGCAGTGTAACATGTGTGATATCATAAGTGAAACAAATCGCCAGTCCAGGTTTGATGCAGGATACAGGATGCTTGGGACTGATGCACAGGGATAATCCAGAGAGAGGGTGTGGGGCGGGAGGGGGGAGGTGGGGGTCGGGATTGGGAGTTCATGTACACTCGTGGCTGATCCATGTCGATGTGTAGCAAAACGAATACAGTATTGTAAAGCAAAACAAACTAAAAAAATAAAAATTAATTAAAAAAAGGGTATGAAATATTTTTAAACACAATTTTTAAAAAAATTACTGTTTGTTTATTCTTAAATATTTATTTACTCATTTGGCTGCACTGGGTCTTAGTTGCAGCATGTGAACTTTTAGTTGTGGCATGTGGGAAATATTCCCTGACCAGGGATCAAACCCAGGTACTCTGCATTGGGAGCACAGAGTCTTAGCCACTGGACCACCAGGAAAGTCCCTAAAATTTGCTGTTTAAACTTTTATTGAGTTTTGCTTTTTTTTTTTTTTTCCGTTCTTTCCAGTGAAGCTCATGGGTGATATTCTTCCTGCTTAGATCTCTTTGTTTTTAAGTGACCCTTCAAATTTGCATATTTATAATCCAGAGATCTTGTGAAGTTCCTTCTGGTTCTTGCAGTTTAGGTAAGAGTGCTCAACCCCCACTCAGTTCTATGGTCTTGAAGAGTCCAAAACTTCTGTGCTATTTGGGAAATCTGAGTGCCAGGACTTAACTCTTTATAGCTCCTCTGCCTCTCATTTCTTTTCTTATGTGCTAGTTTTGTGTTATATCACGGTGTCCCAGATATAAAACTCAAGACAGCTTCCAGTTCCTCCAGAAGAGTCCTTTCCACAGGAGCTTTAGAGAGTAATTTGGACTTTCTGGGAGACAGAAGGAAGGGCTTAACATTATCCATCCCATTATCAATGCCTTAAAAAATCTGTATTAGACGTTATTTTTCATTTGTTCACTGACACATATTTAACAAGCCAGGCACTGTGCCAGGCACTGGGTAGTCAGAGATGAGTGAAAAATAGACAGGTTCCTGTTTTCATGGGCTGAAGATCCCCCAGAGAAGGAAGCGGCAACCCACTTGCCTGGAAAATTCCATGGATAGAGGAGCCTGGCAGGCTGTAGTTTGTGGGGTTGAAAAGAGTCAGATACAACTGAGCAACAGACTGCATGCATAGACCAGTAGGGGTGCCAGGTAATCAAGCAGGCATACAAATTGATGTAGAATTCTAACTGTGATAAATGCTATGTAAAAGAGGTACATAGTCCTGGAGAACATTTAATGGAGAGCTTTGACCTTTTGGGGAATGGGGGTGGGTGAAGATTAGAAGGAATCATGTGGCCAAGTAGGGTGTAGGAGTGAGGAGTGAGAGGCACAGGTGAGTTTCTAGAGTATCTTCTCCACAGGGCTGCCATCTCTATTTCCTCTTGGTCATTTCTATCTCTAGGAGCCCAGTCTGGTTGGCTATCTCCTCCAGGACTTTCCCTTAGAATTTCCAAGTTCTTCTCCCTCTCTTAGGCAGAGAACTTCTGCTAATCTTCAGATCCTATTAAAAACTTGAATAATTTTTATACATTAACACTCCATGTTCCTGCCAAGATTTCACCTCTATCTAGATAAGGGAACTATTCTTTTTTAAAATTTTTATTTATTTTTTAATTGAAGGATAATTGCTTTACAGAGTTTTGTTGGTTTCTGCCAACCATCGACATGAATCAACCAATCAACATATGCAACCAATACATATGTACTGTCCCTCTTGAACCTCCCTCCCATCTCCCTCCTCATCCCATCCCTCTAGATTGTTATAGAGCCCCAGTTTGAGTTTAGATTGAGGGAACTGTTCTTAAACTATATGTTGCAGCATCATTATTCATTCTTTTCATTCATTCAGCAAATATTTACTGGACACCTGTCCTCTGAAAGCAAGAGAACTTCACCCCACCTGACTGATGCTGGAGCATTCCCCTTCCCTTTGAAACTTTTCCAGACTAGTTTGAACAACCTGAGCATTGTAAGCATTAAGGATTCAACAAAGTGCAGATTGCACAAAAATGTCTATCTTTATGGAGATTATGTTCTAATGGGGAGAGACAGACAATAAACAAAATAAAGCAGGGAAGAGGGACTAGGATATTTATGGTGTGGGATTTGCAACTTCAAACAGACAAGGCCTCATTATACAGGTGACATCTAAGTAATGACCTGAAGAAGATTAGGGAACAAACCAGTGTGGTTGGAGTGCTCCTGGCTAAAGGAGCGGTAACTGACCCCGACGTGGGGACATGCCTGCTGTGCTCCACAGATGGGAAAGAGGCCACTCGAACTGTAGCAGAATGGAAAGTAGTCTATGGGATCAGACTGTTTGGGCTTGGAGTGAGGTAGGGGAGCCATTGGAGCGTGGTGAGCTGAGCAGTCATATGATCTGATTGATCTAACTGCTGGGTTGGGCGTAGGCTGAAGAGGCATAACAGAATGTAGGCAAAAAGTGGTGGCAGTCTCTTGGATGAGAGTAGAAGCAGTGAAGTGAGGGGAAATGCTTGAGGTTCTGATATATTTGAAAGGAGAGCTAATGGCATTGGCTGTAAGATATGCATGGGATAAGAAAGGAGTCACAAGTGGCACCAAGGTTTTTGGCCTGAAGAACTAAAAGGATGGAATTGCAGTGACTGAGATAGGACTGTGCAAGAGAGGTTTTAGAGTAGCTCTAAAACATTTTAAATATGAGATGCTTATTAGATGTCTTGAGTGGAAATGCTGAAGAGGCAGTTGAATATGTGTCTGAAGTCTAAGGTAGAAATTCTGGCCAGATATATAAAATTAGGAGTTACCAGCATGAGATGTGTCTCAAAGCTGTGAGACTGGATGAAAGCCTAGCATTGGGCTGAGGTTAGGAGAAGGGTCCGGTACCCCAGACCAAGGAGGAGCTGCCAGTGATGGAGGAGCAAAGTCAGGGGAGGTGACTCGGAAGCCAGGGAATAGAGTGACCTATTGTGTGGTGCTGTCAAGGGTTCACGTTTGATCAGGCCTGATAATTGACAGTTTAGCAACATGGAGATCGTGAATGCCTTTGTGGAGCAGTTTTAGATGAGTGATGGGGTGGAAACCTGATTGGATTAGGTTCAAGAGAGAAGGAAGAATTGGAAACAGGATATATCAACATTTTTGAGAAGCTTAGCTGTGAAAAAAAAAAAGTAAGGCAGTGGTTCCCTACTTTCTGGAGGCTTCCCTACACAGTCACTTTTGGTATCATCTGTCTGGGGAAGTCACTTTTGCAGAAACCTACTTATTACCATTAAGGTTTTTTTCCCTCCCGACAGCTGTCATTGTGAGTTGCTTTCTTTCTTTGCTCTGACAGTGCCTAAGTTAGGACCTACTAAAATCTTGGTTTCCTTCTGATCCTCAAATATGATGCAAAAATATTGAGCCAGCCTCTGTTTGAGAACACAGATACTGTCCTCCACAGCAGGTTAACAGGAGGGTGAGTTTGGAGACACATTTCCTAAGACTTGAGGCAGGCAATGCTGTGTGCACAAAGAAGGATAGCTCATATTTCTCGACTGCTTCCTCTGTGGCAGCACAGTCTGCGTGTTTTACATCATTATCCATTTAACTGTAATAGCTACTTGGGGTGATAGAGCTTCATAAAGAAAATCTTACAGGTAAATAACTGGGATTTGTGACAACCCTCTTAGTATTGTGTTTTATCTTACCAACTTTGATAGCTCATTGGAATATCCATGGATGTTTTATGAATGACTTTGAAGTGCCAGGCACATTTATGGAACCAGGCATTAAAAGGAGTCACACTGTAGGTTGCTTTTAAAAAAATATTATTAACTTCTGGTTGAGAAGATAACTTTTTTTTTTTTCTAACTGAGAGGCTAGATTTTGGGAAAAACAGCCAATCCAATGAAAATCCTCCAAAAGATCTTAAATCCTTAGAATTTACACATCCCTTTTACCCATGGGTTCTGTTGTCCTTTTCTGCAGTTATTGATTTTTCCTGGTGCCTTTTCTATAACGTCTGCCCGGCCATATCCATTCCTTATGGATTTATTGCTCATCTTTTTACCCTGCTCTCTTTAGAGGAATACTATATCAAACTTTTATCCCTTCCATCAGATTACAACAATTTAAAGGTAGATTGTGCTCCTGGCCTAAACATGTTGACAATGACCCTTAACAATATTTGAATAATGGTGTGGTTTTCAGGTAAACATTTTAGTTGACTGTTTTCTTTTTATGTGTGGACCTTCTTCTTTTCTCATTTACATATCTCTAGGGAAAGACAAATGCCTGAATTGGGCAAAAAAGAAATTTTGCTTTGAAATTGCTCTTTTTTAAGATGTCATCTAGGAATGCACTGTTTAAAAATTTTTGAACTTTATAGGCACATTTTCAAAGAAGAAGGGAAATACTTTTTAAAAATGTGTTGGCAAAACCTGAAAAGAAAGCTCCTAAAAAAGGACTCCAGCCTGACAAGAGGAAAGGAAGAAATGATTACTGATTATTTCAATTTCCAGTAAATTACAAAGCATACATAATAGGCTTCGAAGAGAGAGGATTCCTATGGCATACTTCATGATGCCTTTACAGATAAGTGTGAAAATGAAAGGGAAATTAATTGTTTCAGCCTGGCAAATCTGTACCATTTTGGTGGAGTGAAAATGAATGAAATTAATTCTGTCACTCTTTACTAAAAATAACACATATTTTTGATGTGTTTCTGAAGCAGTGTACTTATAGATTTGCTACAAGGAAACAATACTGAATCAGAGGTAACTAAATAATTATCAGAAAGTAAGTGGGATAATAGTATTTCATATAATTTACACTACAAAATTTGGAAATTACCTGTGGCTAAGAATGACTTTTTAAACTCCTTAGAACTCCCCCTCCCAATAATATTATTAATAAAACAAAAGTCCTTGCCATTAAGAGCTTATATTCTAGAGGAGGAGATTGATAATAAATAGTCACATAGATAATTGTATCATTTAACTTGTCACATCGTAAGGGGCAGTGAAAGAAAAGATATCTTCCCTGAGGAAATAATGTTTAATTTGACGGGAATGACAGGGGGTAAGCCAAGTATAGGGGAAGGGAAAAGCATTCCCAGCACTGAGAGAAGCAGAGAGTTGGGCAGTGTGGATGGAGCAAGTGAACAGGAGTATAGAAAGACAAAGTGAGGCTGGGTAGTGAGCTGAAGACAGGTCTCACAGGGCTTTATAGGTCATGTTGTGGATTTTAAACTTCATTTGGAGAACAAGGAGACACAATTAAAGAATCTTTAGCAGGTTTGCATTTTCAGATCATCACCCTGGACAAAGGACTCGAATAGATGTCTTTCCAAAGGTTATGTACAAATGGTCAGTAAGAGATGCTCAGTGTCGTTAGTCATTAGAGAAATCTGAGTGAAAATCACAGTGAGTTAACATTTCACACCCAAAAGGATGGCTGTTATAAAAAATGAATGAATGAAAAAGGAAAATAGCAATTCTTGACAAGAACATGGAGAAATTGGAACCCTTGTGCATTGCTGGTGGGAATGTAAAATGGTGCAACTGCCACAGAAAACAGTCTGGCTGTTCCTCAAAAAGTTAAACATACATAAACATATAAAGCTTTTTATTTAAAAACTTTGGTTTAAAAATATATATAAAAGTTAAACATAAAAAAACCCAAAAAGTTAAACCATATGATCCAGCAGTTCTGCCGGATTGGTTCATTTGCTGGTGGACAGATAAACAAACTATGGTCTGTACATACAGTGGACTATTAAGCCTTAAAAAGGGATGAAATTCTGATACATGTTACAACATGGATGAACTTTAAAAACAGTATGTTAAGTAAAATAAGCAAGATACAACAGGAAAATGTACAACAGGGAAATGTTGTATATGAATACCTGGAATAGGCAAATTCTTAGAGATAAAAGTAGCATAAGGTTATGAAGGTCTCAATTGATGAAGTATGGGGAGTTATTGTTTAATGGTTCACTATGTTAAGAATTGTCTTCCCTGGTGGCTCAGTGGTTAAAGCATCTGCCTGCAATGCAGGAGACCTGGGTTCGATCCCTGGGTAGGGAAGATCCCCTGGAGAAGGAAATGGCAATCCACTCCAGTATTCTTGCCTGGAGAATCCCATGGACAGAGGAGCCTGGTGGGCTACAGTCCACGGGGTCGCAAAGAGTCGGACACGACTGAGTGACTTCACTTCATGTTAAGAATGGGTTACTATTAGTTAAGAGTGCGTTTTAGTGCAAATCATAGGAAACCCTGTGAACCACAACTTAAATAATTGGGGTACTATTTCTCCTTAATAGTGAGTCTTGAGGTTGGCAGTCCTGTGTACAGTTCAGTAATGCCTTCTAGAGCCAGGCTGTTTCTTCCTTTCCATTCTGATATCCTTAGAATGTTGGCTCATCCTCATACTCATTCTGCTGGACACCAAAGCCCTTGTCTGTATTCTAGGCAGGAAGGAGGAGGAAGATGAGCAGGAAGGAGTAGCATCTATATTACCTGTATCTGGAAAGCTCACTGGCTAGAGCCTTTGTGTCACCCTACACTTCTTTTTCTTATACGCCACATCTAATCCATCAGCAAATCCTTTTGGTCCTACTCTTAAAATATATCCAGAATTGGAACGACTTTTTGTCATATCTGCTGCATGTACCATGATCCAGGCTATCACTGTCTCCTAGATTGTTATACTGGTCTAATACCTCATCTCCCTGCCTCCGCTCTTGTAGTTCTATGATCTGTTCTCAGTCCCTGGAATGCCTTTTTTTTTTTTTAATGCATAATTCACATACCCCCAAATTCACCCTTTTACAGT
The DNA here is from genome assembly GCA_006408695.1 of Aepyceros melampus. NCBI lineage: Eukaryota > Metazoa > Chordata > Mammalia > Artiodactyla > Bovidae > Aepyceros > Aepyceros melampus. Next base: position 86,835 of record SJXQ01002085.1, read on the forward strand.
ATACAATTCAGTGATTTTTAGTCCACAGCATCATGTAAGCCCAAAGAAATATTTACTTTTGAAATATAAGTCAAAGTCTTCTCAAAACCTTCTAATAAATCATCATCTCATTCAGGATAAAAGTCAAAGTCTTGAGCAATCTACAGGGCCCTGCATGATCTGGGTCCCCGTGCTTATCAGACCTAATCCCCTGCAGCTCTCTCCCTTCATCATTCTGCCCCACCCACATGGGCCTTCTTGCTCTTCCACACCAGACAAGCTCCTGCTTTGAGATCTGTGTGCTTGCTGTTCCCTCTGCCTGGAATGCTTCCTTTCTCACCTCCTTCTGCTCTTTCCTCAAATGTTACCCTTTCAGCAGGCCCTTTCCTGACCATTTTGTTTAACATTGCAGCTCACCTCTCTGTACACACACAGACACACTCACATACTTACTGACACATGTTCACCACATTCCTTATGACCCTTTCCCACTATTTTTCTTTAGTCTTCATCACCTTTTAATATAATGTATAATTTACTGACATATTTGTTTATTTTCTGTCTTTCCCTACTTAATTATAAACTCCTTGAGGGCGGGATTTTTTCCACTGTTTGATTTCAGCACCTTGAATAATTGTAGTATATGCTTGTTGAATAACTGAACCATGATATATGGCACCCCAAGCTGCAGAAGAGTCAGACACGACTGAGCGACTTCACTTCACTTCACTTCAAGCTGCAAAAGAAGCTAGGCTTTAGATTAGTAGAGGGTTGGGGATGGGTGTTGACTGAGCCCATTTAAAGTTGCAAGAGCTATTATAGTATTATTTATTTGATGTGTATTTACTACTAATGCTAAGCAGTGTGGTTACAATGGCAAATAAGACATTTGTGGTTCCTGTTGTTGGTGGTGTTTACATTCTAGAAGGGTGATATATATAATAGGTAAATGAACAAGATAATATTAAAAAAGGGCAGTGGTTGCTGTGAAGAAAATAAGACTGCCTTGTAGAAAATGAAGGTGTGTTACGGGGAGACACTGCTTTATATTCTGTGGTCAGAGAAGACTTTTTTAGAAGGTGACATTGAGCTGAAACCTGAATGACAAGGAGGAAGCAGCCAGGTAGATATCTATGAGAAGTGTCTTCCAAGCTTGGGAATAGGAAAGTGAAAAGAATAGTACAGATGAAACCTGGTGAGTGAGGGGAGTGGCGGGAGATGAAATTGGACAGGTTAGATCATACAGGGCCCTTTAGGTGATGGTAAGCTTTTGCGTTTTTAAGTCAGTTGGAAGTTATTAGAAAGTTTAACCAGGCAAGAGATACCATCTGATTCACGTTTTGAAAGGGAACATACTGCAATGGGTTCACATACTCATTTGCCTTCAGTGGTGGTATAAAAGTATATAGCAGACCCATATAAGCAATAATATTAAAACTATGTTGATAAATGTCAATTTTCCTTTGGCCTCAGTGTTGGGAGACTGTGAAGAGGGGACCAGCAAAGAGACCAGAGGGCAGAGTTGTTTCTTTCCTGAGCCCACCTAATGTAGACCAAGGAGAATTATGTACCTACCCAGTGTTGTTGCCAGATTTTTTAGTTTTCCAAGAGAAGCTAGGAATCCAAATTGTTTTGTTAAATATTTAAATTTATAAATGTTAACAGCTGATCCAAATAGCTTATGAAAATACAGCAAGCCAAACAGAGCAGTCTTGCAGGTAGGATAGGAATCTGTAGATGACAGTTGGCAGTCTCTAGATTAGGATGATGACAGTGGAGATGCTGAAGAGCAGGAGTGATTGAGATGTTTTGAAGGTAGTATCATTAAACATGATGATAGAGTGGGTGTGGAAGATGTAGGAAAGAGGGAGGCCTCATTTTAGCGCTGTATTTCTGCATGAATAGCTGGGTGAGTGGTGCTCCATTTACCAAGGTAGGGAAATCTGAGGAAAGGCAGATTGTGCATGCAGTTAAGACCAAACATTCAGTATTGAGTCTTTTCAGGTTTGAGACGCCTGTGAGTCATCCAAATGGAGATTTCCAGAAAAAGCTGGATGCAGAGGACTGGCACATGGAACACAGATTTGGATTGGAGATAAATTGGTAATTACTGACACATAGAAGCTATGGGAGCCAACAAGCTCTGCTAGGGTGAAGGATTGAGACAGAGCAGAGAAGAGGGCATGTGTCCAGCCTAGAGCCATAACTATTCTCTTGTTAATCATCTCTGTGCTCCCTTTCTATATACGCTATATATAAATTTATGGGTTAAACATTTAGTTAATTTATATGTCTCCTACTTGAGAAAATAAATTCTGCCTTTATCTTTTTTAGTGACAGTGATCCTAGGAACCCCAGGAATTCTAACTTACAAGGAGGAATTACTCATATACAACTGGAAGAAATGTCTGGTTTTATATTAAACTTGCTAGAAAGAGAAAGAAAGCAGGGCTTTGGCTAGTTTCAAGTAGAGGTTTCAGGGTTGGGGTCAATCCCAGAATGAAAGTTTTTACAGTTGGCCTTTATGTCTATGCTCCACTTACAAAATTTCCCTTCTTGAGTTCCTCCTCCTTTCCTGTTCTTCCTCCCACCTTCCTCAGATATTTGAGCACCTACTATATACAAAGCATTGTACAGACATAGGTAATATAATAGTAAAAGCAAACCAAAAAACTGTGAAACTATCTAATGTATGTTCAGGCATTCTATTATTCTGACATCCATTTTGTGACTTTTCCTGCTTTTTATACGGGAGGGGTAGTCTGGGAAGTCTGAAAATAAAAATCAGAATAAATATGAATAATTCACCAGAGGCTACCAGAAACATTATCATTAAGTTTCTATTTACCATTTCACCTTTGCCCAACATTAAGACAGCTATTGTATTTTCTTGGCTTGCCGTCCTTCTGATCCAGCTGTGAATGTATATGAAAGAGAAGGGCCTGCTCAGTAAAGGCCAGGTGAGGGCGATGCTGTGTGCAGCGTTGCCGCTCTAACATTTGGCATCATCGATCACAGCAGGAGACACATCGCAGTGCTGCTTTGCTTTGGAGTTAAATTCAGAGAAGTGAGTTTTATTTTTAAAAAATCTGTGCTTTAATCCTTTAGGTATCTTAAAACTTGCTTCCAGTGAGGCACCACCAAAGCTCTCTTGCTAGTTGGCCCGTCTTTGGTGTCCAGAGAGAACAGTGTTTTCTTGAGATAGACTTTTTTATTTATAAATCTTTATAAAGTTGGCCCTTTGGGTTGACCTTCAGGTATAAGCCATATGGCTTTTGTTTAGTGCTTTAAAAAAGAACAAAAGCAAATCTGAACAGAGCCTGGCTTTTCTTCTTGTTAGAATTTTGTATCTGCTTTTATATCATATGAACGCCTGGAGGCATCTTAAGATGGACATGATTTTATAAATCTTAAATAAAAAATAAATGCTTTATAGGTTTGGGATTTGAAAGTGTGCAACATGCTGTAAGTCAGTGAATCTGTTGTAATACAATAAGGTTTATTGTAATACAAATCTATTTTTCAAAAATACAGCCCCTGGATTACTAGCATAATCCATAAAATGGGCCCCACTGTGGAGCATTTCATGTTTTTAATTTATTATGTCTCCACTGTGTGTCTTATTACTTAGCACTTATTAAATGCTAGAAATTTCTTAGGCATTGAACAAAATCAGAAGATGGAATTTGACCCAAGTCAAAAGGTTTCTAGACACACAGGCCCAGGAGAGAAGCAGTGGAGGGAAAAGGCCTTCTTTTCGGTGCACCTCCTGTTCTGGTGATGACACCCCGGCTACACTAGTGGCTTCTGAGGGATTTCAGGTCCATTTTGAACTTTGGAGCACGCGTAGCAGTGCACATGGTCCATGTGTCCTGGTCTTTGTCGGTATTAATAACCTGTAAGAGTAAAGCACTTGTTGGCATGTCTCATTGGTGGTGATGTTAATTTGATCTCTTGTATTATACGCTGTCTGCCATGTTTCTTGCATTGTAAAGTTATTATTTTTCCTTACTAATTGATAAATATCTTGTACTGAAATACTTTAAAAAATAGAACAAAGCACTAATAGTATTAACATCCTTCAGTCTGTGAGAAACCTTTAAGGCTGGTAGTCCAACCATCAAGGGGTTTCTAGAAATATTTATTTCTCTGAGCTTGTGAACTCTAATATAGCACAGATTTTCTCTTTAGCTATATCTCTATAAGTCTAATTCCATACAGAGCCTAATACAGAATCGTTTTTAAAATATCTTATTTTTAATATCTGTAGTCAAGTCTCATTTATCTCTTATAATTGGTCTGCTTTCCATTTTATTTGTGGTGTGTTTTTATACCCACATTGAATTGGTCCAACTACCCATTATGCTCCTGTCATTTGGCTCATACCCAGGGAATGTAAGTCATTTTTCGTATTATCCTGAGAAAAAGATAATCAAATAAATCTCTTTAAAAAAATTAATAGATATTTCAAAGCCAACTAGAAGTGATTTGCAGAATGTTTTTGATCATCTGTGCTTCTGCCTTCAGTTAACATAAATAATCAAAGTTGGCTGTGGCACAATATAATTTTTGAATGGAACAGTCGTCATGTGGTTGTAAATTCTTTGAAGACCAGCCATCTGTCCTAAAGGAATTGAGGCACTAGAGTCTCAGATTCTTTACTTAACTTCTACCCATCCTGGAAATTAGTGTTAACCCTGAGTTCATTTGGCTAGAGGAATAAATATATTAAATAAGGATGATGTTGGTAATATTCAATTAAGATATGAACAGTTAGAAGTACATTAGTTGTTGGCATTAATAGTTGATATGAGTTAAATGTGATACAAATGATTAGAGAGCTGGTAAACAAAAGGCCCTAAAGTTAGTAAATTTAGATTAAAAAGTGATGTAGCTAATAACTATAGATATTAAAATTATTCCTGCTTATATATAAGAAATGTTAAAAAGAATGTGATGTAGATAATACTTGTCACTCCTAAAATGTACTTGGATTTCAGAGTTAAAATCAGAATGAATACTTTATCATCTCTCCCACTCCTCCCACTCCCATTTGTTTTTTACATTAGCATTGACAATACATGTGCTCCTTAGAAGCCCCTTAATTTCCCTAAAGTATTTATAATTTTCTTGTGTTTTGAGTTTAATACTATGTTCAATCATTGCTTTATTTAATCTTAAGTAATATCACTAATTTTTTTTTTTTACAAAGGGATTATATACTTTTGTATTACTCCAGCACTCTCACCAGAAGGAGTGTGATGGGTGGTATTGTTATCCTTCTTTGTATCACTAATTCTCTAACATTTATCACCTTATAAACACATAATACATGTTTACTAATGGCATTCATGAATAAATAAATGAGAATGCCATTTAATTGAATCCTATTACTGAATCTTATTTTGTTTGCTAATTTAAGAAAAACCTCTTGTGATTCAGCTGGTAAAGAACCTGCCTGCAATGTGGGAGACCTGGGTTCCCTCCCTGGGTTGGGAAGATCCCCTGGAGAAGGGGAAGGCTACCCATTCCAGTACTCTGGCCTGGAGAATTCCATGGACCTCTGTCTACAATGTGGGAGACCAGGGTTCGAGCCCTGGGTTGGGAAGATCCCCTGGAGAAGGAAATGGCAATCCACTCCAGGACTATTTGCCTGGAAAATCCCATGGACAGAGGAGCCTGGCAGGCTGCAGTCTATGGGATCGCAAAGAGTCGGACACGACTGAGCGACTTCACTTCACTTCACTTCATATAGTCCATAGGCTCGCAAAGAGTTGGACACGATTGAGCGAGTTTCATTTTACACTAGTACATTTTGGACTGGTTTAAACTATTTTAACACAATTAAAAATTCAGCCTTCAAGTCAGGAGGTCCATAAAAAAAATGACAATATGTAGGCCTTCTTGGCATTTAAACATTTTTCTGTGCATTTCGAATATGTACATCTTCTTGGTATTTAAACATTTTCCTATACATTTCTAAATGTAATATAATCCACTCAATTATAACCTTTCTTTCTAAGCATAAAATATTATTGTGGGACCACTTTCCTAACTTCCCACAGTTTATGGTATGAGGTAGAAATAGATTCTATTTCAGCATTTATATATAAGAAAATGAAATAGTATCAGCCACACTCAACTTATCATGACCAAAATGTAATTGTCTCTAAGTTTTGTTTGTTCTTTTGTCTTGTGAATTTTCTATTGAGTAAACAGTTGAGGCTTTTGACATTAAATGATGCTTCTTTCTATCTTTCTATTTGTAAAACTGACTAGGTATCAATAAATATTCTGCTATATTTATTATGCCCCCCAAAAAAATAAATAAAGGTGTACCTAAGTGCTTAAAGCTCCACATTCAGGAAATGAAGATCATGGCATCTGGTCCCATCACTTCATGGGAAATAGATGGGGAAACAGTAGAAACAGTGTCAGACTTTATTTTTTTGGGCTCCAAAATCACTGCAGATGGTGACTCTAGCCATGAAATTAAAAGACGCTTACTCCTTGGAAGAAAAATTATGAGCAACCTAGATAGTATATTCAAAAGCAGAGACATTCCTTTGCCGACTAAGGTCCGTCTAGTCAAGGCTATGGTTTTTCCTGTGGTCATGTATGGATGTGAGAGTTGGACTGTGAAGAAGGCTGAGCGCCGAAGAATTGATGCTTTTGAACTGTGGTGTTGGAGAAGACTCTTGAGAGTCTCTTGAACTGCAGGGAGATCCAACCAGTCCATTCTGAAGGAGATCAACCCTGGGATTTCTTTGGAAGGAATGATGCTAAAGCTGACCCTCCAGGACTTTGGCCACCTCATGCGAAGAGTTGACTCATTGGAAAAGACCCTGATGCTGGGAGGGATTGGGGGCAGGAGGAGAAGGGGACGACCGAGGGTGAGATGGCTGGATGGCATCACGGACTCAATGGACGTGAGTCTGAGTGAACTCCGGGAGTTGGTGATGGACAGGGAGGCCTGGCGTGCTGCGATTCATGGGGTCGCAAAGAGTTGGACACGACTGAGCGACTGAACGGAACGGAAGTGCTATGAATTTACATAGAGTGGTTATATGGTCTAATATGCAGTTCTGATGTTTAATTTTATCCATATCTCTATCAATAAGAGTGCAGATTAAGCTGTGTATCAGAGAGACTCAGTGACTTTGATAAATTTTGTTCTATCACTTAACAGTCCAGGGCTGATAGGCACTCTTCCTTATAACTTCATGGGGTGCAAGCTGGCAAAGTGGCTCTGCCAGCCTTTGGATGTGACTTCTGTGATTCTTGTGGTGAACTCCATGGTAGCAGAGGAGTGTACACCCAGTGTATAAAGACCAAAGCTTTGAAGTATAATTCATTGCTTTCATTCACATTCTGTTGGTGAGAACTTAGCTACTGATCGTACCTACCGGCAAGGGAAGCTGGAAAATGTAGTCTCAATTAGGTTGCTGTGTATCAGCTAAAATTTGCTGAAGGATGAAGAACAAGTTTTGAAGGTCTACTACTTCATTTTATTTTTTTAATTTATTTAAAAATTATATTTACTGACTGATTTCTGGCTGTGCTGGGTACTCATTGCTGCACAGGCTTTTCTCTAGTTGTAGTGAGTGGAGGCTACTCTCCAGCTGAGGTGCACAGGCTTCTCGTTGTGGAGCACAGGCTCTAGGTGCACCCAGGCTCAGTCGTTGGGGTACATGGGCTTAATTCCTGACTAGGGATCAAACCCATGTCTTCTGAATTGGCAGGTGGATTCCTAACTACTGGGCCAACAGGAAAGTGCTGCCACTTCATTTTATATCTACTGTTTTCTTTGTTCATAACATAAAATTCAGTGTCAGTTCAAAGTGAAGCACTTTCCCCTGTCTCTCACCCATTCCCACCTCTCAAAAAGAATAAAGAAAGAGATCTGCTTGCCCTTTTGTTGAAATGGAAGATTAACTTGATACATTAGATCTGCAAAATCAGAAGATATTGATAGAATCACTCTTGGCCCTGCAGAAGTCTTTGATAATATTTATATATTTTTAAAAAATATGTCTATCAGAAGACCTGTTGACCACTTGTGGAAGGATAATAAAAAGAAATTTACTGAAGTGAGCATATCTAAGCCCTTTTAGGTGAATGGTTGTTTCTAGTGCCAGTAGTAAGACTGGTATAGTTTGTGCTTTTGTTCATTTGAATCCTGCCTCTCTGTTTTGGAGCACAGACTCATTAAACACCTTTCTGATTTCCAGGCGGTTCTCCATATATAGAGAAAATGCGCCAGTCATGCAGTCCGTAGATATTTCTGATTGTTATAAAAATGATTTCTCATGATTAAAAAAAGTAGTTGGAAATCATAGTGATATATTCCCTCCTTCTCTAGGAAATTAGTTTCTGATTATGATTTTGACTTATATTGAAGTGGCTTATCTACAGGGATGGGATGTGCTTATTGTGCCAGCATATATTATTTCACCCCTGTGACAAAATACTTTTACTATAAATGAGTAAATCATTCTGGGCTTCCCTGGTGGCTCAGGCAGCCTGCAATGCAGGAGACCCAGGTTCACTTCCTGGGTTGGGAAGATCCCCTGGAGAAGGGAATAGCAACCCACTACAGGATTCTGGCCTGGAGAATCCCATGGACAGAGGAGCCTGGTGGGCTGTAGTCCATGGAATCAGAAAGAGTGGGACAGGACTGAGCGACTAACACACAAAAATCATTCTGGTGACTACTTCAGTCTTAATTTCACTAAGGATGAGTTGATTTCTAAGGAATTGATTTCCTGGACAGTGACAAGATGCCAGGCTTAGCTGGCTTGCTCTTGTTTGATACCTACTGCCACTCCATAGAGAGATAGGAAAGGAGGGATGAAGGAGAGAATGAATTGTTCTGATCTCTGTTGATTCATGTCTTCGTTATGAGTCTTGAAAATTTTAGCTAGAAGGCAGAAACTACCCCTTTGTGGCTTATTTTATCATATTTATCAAGCAAGAGTGGCTTTAAGAAGTAGCTGAAAAATTTGCCTAAATACTATCAAAATGAATATCAGCTCTGCCAAAACTAAAACTAGTTTCTGAATGGGTGGAACTTCTGAAAATGTGTACATTTTTCAGAAGACTCATAATGTTGGACTTACTGGAATGTAGCTCTGCATAAAAGTTATGTTCTGTAGGAGACAACTTAGATAATTTTGTGGTCAGGTAGCTAATCCATTTATTAAATAAACATTGATTTAAGCATTGTTATGTGCTCACTATTCTAACAAGAATCTGTTTCTCTACTTTCAGGCAAGACTATATAATTTTTCCTAGGCATTTTTTGTTCTTGGAAATCCTAAAGAGAAGAAAATTTTCAGCCTGTCTTATAACATTTCATGATGTTTAATCATTTAGAAGTTTTTTCCTGACATTCTATCTTTATGGTTTTATTTTACCATAGGGAAATGAAAAACCCCCCAATAGCCAGCTTAAAAAAGAAATAAACCTTCTATTCTTGGAAATAGTGTAAAGTTACTTCTCAGACTTTAAAATCTCGGCTAGATACTCTTATTTCTGTCCATTCTTGTATTTTTTATTTAACAAATCTATAAGCTAATATTTATTGATAGTGATTAGTAACTGGAGAAACCTCAGTAGTGAAGGTTTACCTAAGTGATTAATCTAGCTGAAGGGAAAAGACTTAAATATGTCTTGTCATCTCCTCATAATTGAATAGATGTCTCAAAGTAGCTTATTGATAAATGAGCAGTACAGACAAAACTGCTAAAGAATCCAGATAGGCAGCAGAACACAGACTTTGAAACCATGCGGGCTGGCTGTCATTTGTGGGCCTGCCGCTCATGAGCTGTAAGTCTAGATGATTGCCTAGTTTTCCTGTGCCCCAGGTTCCCCATATGTTAGATACAGATAATAATGGTATCCATCTTACAGCATTATTGTAAGATTTGGATTAATTCATGTATATAAAGTGTTTAGAACAGTGCCTGGTACATAGAAAGCATGATGTAATAATAATAATGAAAAACACTATATACCTAAATGCTGTTGGAAGATTGTGTGCTGGGTTAAGCTAAAATTTGAGGCAGAGATGGAATTCGGATAGTTTATAGAAGTGGAGGGGCTTGTGCAGTCAAGGTGGGAGAGTATGAGATGTGTAGCAGACACTGACCAGAATGGTTGTGAGCTCAGAGTCGTCTGAAACATAAGGGTTTCAGTGCTGGGAGAGAGGCAGTCTTAGGCCCAGCTCTCAGAGACTTTCAATGTTATTGTCAGGAATTTGGATTTAATCTTTGTAGGTGGTAGTAGGCATTTTAACAATCTTTTTATGGAGTAGTTTGCCGGATTGGTGGAGACAGATGGTGAGAGTGGTGGCAGGTGACCTTGTAGCCAGTGCACAGGCCTGAAATGGGGTGGATACAGAGAAATGGTGAGAAAGAGATGTTTGTAAGAGACGTCATTGTGGAAAACTGAAAGGCTTTGCCTGCCTTTATTTTTTGAGAAGTTTTCTCTTATCTAGTATGTATTCTCCCTTCATTTGTTGTCTTTAACTACAGAGGGAAAATCAGATTAAGAAGTAGTCTATGGGTGAAATATCACATTTTTCAGGTGGCATGCTTAGATTGAAAGTCCAATTGGAAATGCCTGACAGGCAGTTGGAAATGGACTGAAACTCAGGGGAGAAGTCAAAACTAGAGTTAGAAATACAACAGTCATCTCATTAGAGCTAGTGTTTGAGCAATGGGGAGAGTCAAGATCTTTGAGACAGAGAATAGGAAGAGTTGGACCTCCTGCCTGAGGAACATCTGCTTTAAGGGAATTTGACGGAACAGCCAAAGAACAGTGAGAAAACCACGATGGTGTTAACAACTTGCATTAAAGAAGAGAAGAGAGTTTGCAAGCTGACTGAATAGTCAGCAGTGTTAGAAGTTGCAGAACAAACAGAAGGAGGCCTAAAACAGTTATTGCATATGGCAGTAAGAAGGCCATTAGGAATCTTGGTAAGTAAAGTTTCGGTGGAGTTTAAGAAATCAGATTTTAGGACTTTTCTTTGAGAAGTATGGATGTTAAAGGAAGAAGAAATATAGGGTGACTCTACCCAGGGGCTCAGCTGGTAAAGAATAAAGAACCTGCCTGCCAGTTCAGGAGACACAAGAGACGGGGATTCAATCCCCAGGTTGGGAAGATCCCCTGGAGAAGGAAATGGCAACCCACTCCAGTATTCTTGCCTGGAAAATTCCATGGACGAATAGCCCATGGGGTTGCAAAGAGTCGGACCTGACTGAACATGCACCACTAACCACGAGTAGGTACAAATGAAGATTTTCAGGCAGAGCAAGAAACCAGTGGAGAGGGAAAGAGTAAAGATTTGGGGGAAGAAGGTCGAGTGAACTGGTGGGGAGGTGGAATGAGCTGGCGAGGAGCTGGCGCCAATGGGAAAGATCAGGTGGAGCCTGTGGCTTAGCTTCAGGAAAGAGGAGGCCTACATTCCTGGGCAGTGGCATCTTGTGCCTGGGACAGTGCTGGACACTTAGAGGGTATTTGGAAACATATGTAAAGGTGTGACTGAAAGGAAGAAGGTGGGCTAGGTGCAAAAACACAGAGGCAGTGAAAACGGGTGAATCTATAGTGCCTGATGAGTAAAATTCTGTTATTAAGGTAGGAAACAAGATCATCAGACAAGGTGTTGATGAGGATGATAATGATGGTTAACGTCTACCTGTGGTTCAAGCTCCATTTTAAGTGTTTTGCATGTGTTATTTATTTTTCAAATAAACCTCTATGTACGATTTCCCCACTTACTAGATGGAGAAATTAAGACAAGAAAGATTAATTTGTCCAAAAACATACATTTTGTAAGGGCATATTGGGGATTTGAACCAAGATTACCTGACTTCATAGGTCATGATCTTAACTATTGGGCTCCCGCTTCCCAAGCCTTGAGGAATGAATAGAAGATTTCAAACATTCATGAGATTCAGAAAATTTATGATAGAAACGGTGCCTGGGAAGCAAGCCGTAAGATATAGTTAAAAAAATCTTTTTTAATAGCAATGATTTTTTAAAAAATTACTTCTTTGTTGGTTGTTCTAAATGTAACATATGCTACTTAAAACTTGGAAAATAAAGTATAATTTTAACATTAATAGTCCTAAACCCAGAGATAACCAATGTTGACAATCTTTAATATTTTCTTGTAGCTTTTTTCTAAGATTATATTATGTATGTAGGTAGGTATTATATATGTATGTTATATTATACTAACATAATAATTTTGTGGGATTTTCATTTAAAATTTTTATTATTATTTCATAGTATCAAATATAACTTTCACCATTTCTCTTTTGTTGATCAAGTCATTTCTGTATTTTGTTCTGGTTCTTCCTGCATGTTTGTTTTCTGAACAGTTTTCCTCCATACCCTGGGAAATATGACCACAGATATCTCCTGAGGTATGGCTCACAGCATTGCCAGCATTGGGACTTTGGCTTTTCTCCCCCAAAAGAATTTTCAAAGTTTTTCAAACAAAAGGCTTTGCTGTGTAAGTATGTTATTACATTTGCTTTATCACATATCTGTTTGTTTATCAATCCTGCTATGCATCTTTTAGAAATCCATTTCAAAGTAAATTGCAGACATTAGTAGACTTCCCCCTAAATACTTCAGCATGCTTATTATCAACTTAGAATTCATCATTTTAAAAAACATGTTTCCTTTTGATATAAAATCTACATTCAAAGAAATATACAAATCTTTAAGTTTACATTTGCTGATTTTTGATAAATCCATACACCTGGAATGCTCAGCCTTTTATCACTTTTTATGATCTTAAGATTTAAAGAAATCCCAGGAAATTGCTCTGACTAGCCCACTTTGGGTTTGACACTCTGACCTCACAAAATGAGGGGAGCAATATTTTGAACATATAAGAAGATGCTGGGCAGATAGAACTAAAGATACCTACTGGAGAGAGCTTCCTGGAAGTCAAATTACACTAATGGAATTTAGACAGCATGTCTTTATGCTGGGCAAAAAGCGTGTAGGTTGGTTTTGTTTCCTTTAGAATGCTGCCTCTAATCTCCCACAGTAATGATTTTTTGTTCTGTGTACTTGTGCTTCATCATTTTTTTCTTTAATTGATGTATCACATGTTTTGCATGTCTTAAAAAAAACAGATCATAAACTCTTGAGGGCAAAGACCACTTTTTTTTTTCAAATCTCATTTTATTCCTTATATAATAAGGAATATAATGATGGTAGATACATTCTTCTCCAACCAGCCATATTCTCATGCACTAGTGAAGGTGCTTTTAGCTGCAAGTAATCGTAACCTTCACTCAAAGAGGCTAAATAATCAGGAAGTATACTTTCGTATGTAAAACTAGGTATTGGTCGGCTTCAGGGCTGGTTAATTTGTGGCTTAATGACATTGTCAAGAACCTAGAATTTTTCTGTCTGGGCTCTGCATCATTTCTGTGTCAGTTTTGTCCTTAGACTATATTCTTTCACAATCCTAGGGTGTCTGTTACATGTCCATGTCCAGGCATTAAATCTAAATGCAATAATAATATTTCTTCCCTTCTGTCCCTCAAGAGTCAAGAAACCTTTCCCAAAAGCCCTCTAGTTGACCTCCATATTTTACTGGCTAGAACTCATTGATGTTAACAAACTCAGATCAGTCACTTGTGAAGATAATGGAATCATGGTGACTTCTGATCAAAATTTAGCCATTTATAGGTCATCTCTCCCCTTTCCACATGGGAGAGGAGTAGACACTGATACAATCAGACTCTTAGAAAGAAAGACGGAAGGAAAGGAAAGAAGGTAGATTGATTATGTAGGCAATAGGTAGCACCTATTACACAGCATTATTACTTAATGAAAATGCCTGATCTTGTCCTCTGAAGTTGGTGGTGGTTGGACACATTGGAAAAGAAAACCCCTGTATTTGATTTTCTTTGCTGTCTGAATGCTTTCTCTGTTGGTGACATTTGATACTATATATTGACCCCAATCTTTTACATTTTAGGCACTTAAATTTTTTTCCACTTCTTCCTGGGATCCTGGGATTTATCAGTCTTTATCCCTTACTGTATTTTGAAAATGTGCATTTTAACTGTTGCATCTTAATTTCATCTGACATTAGTTTCTATAAGACTAATATCTAAGCCTGGGTTCTCTGACATATAGACCCTGAGACAAGGATTAAAGTGCAGATCAGATCTGAAAACTGCAGGTCAGATCTTTTGCAGGGCAAAAGGAAAAGAAACAAGGAATGATGCAAAGAAATTGATTTGATACAGAACTAGCTCTGCTTCACAACAAGCTGTGAAAAGAAATAGCAGGTCTTTCAGGAGGTGTGTTCACTTGCCTACAGGATTTCTCTGAAATGGTTGCAGTGAGAAATTATATTTGAGTAGTCCTTGGAAGAGAGAAAGAAAAGGGTGGGGAGGGGGGCGGGGATTTATCTGCCTGGTGTCCTCCTGTCTCCTGTCCTGGCTGATGGAGATTTATCCCATGGGGAGCTAACTCCTCTGTACTCCCAAGCATCATCCAGACCCTTTGCAGACTCTCAGGATGCTAGATCCATGCCCTCAGGGTGTATTTCATCTAAGTCCACAGTGACTTGGATGAGGTACCATCAGAGAAAGAAAAAGACAGACACGCGGAGAGGTGGTTGCAGGTATCTGAGAAAGTATACAAGTTTGTGTCCTATTATACCTAAGAAGGTTGAACTGTTTTGTGATAACATTACTTTGGTATTTAGTAACTTGGAAACAATAGTTTCAGAAAATAAGCCAGAGACTCCTTTTACTATTCAAGGGGCTATAAAGCTTAAGATCATCACCTTATGAAATGTTTTACTTTCCTCTGGTCTGGGAATTTCTTTTAGGAAGTGTTGGCAGTGTTTCAAAGCCAACCATTTGACTTCAAACACATGGTATTGGTGGTTGTGGATCTAGATCAACTTTGACATCTCTGTAGTCATCTCAAAATATATGGCTGAGTGGAATGGCTCTGGGCAATCTTGGATTGTCCAGTCTTTCCAAGTTTATTGAGATTGATGGGTTCTTTGGATCTCCAGACACTTGGACATTATCCGAGTATTGGCTTTGAGTTCTAGGTGTTCTTAACAGGCCAGCTTCTTTTCAAAGACAGCAATTTTTGCTTTTTGTTTAGGGTGCAGAGGAAAAAAAATCCTGTTGAACTGGTGGCGGAAGAGGCACAATCTGATGGAATGAAGGAAAGAGTATCTTTCCTGGGTTGCTTTGGTCTTTGCATTCTTCATGTGTTTCTTTTGTTTTCTTGGGTTAAGATCTCTGTTTTTTCCCATAATATGCTTTACTTAAATCACTATGATTGCTTAATAGGTATTACAGAGTAATGGTAGCTGTTTTGGTGTGGGAGCTTACAGGATGAGTTTGTCAGAGATGACTGTTAATTAGATCCATCTAATAAGCCTGAGGATAGTTCCTGCTTCTGTGTCGTCATAGGAGCTGAGGCAAGCATTTGGCCATTCCCGGCATGTCGCTAGCTGTGTGCTCTTGATCCATTCTGAATTGCCTAAAGTGAGTGGCACTGGCCTGAAACTGTGGCACAGCATAGCCCGTTGAACTGCACTGAAAGCATGAGAATGTTTCACCAGGCTTTGGTTTGTGCTGAGGGCTCCCCAGGTGGCGCTAGTGGTAAAGAGCCTGCCTGCCGGTGCAGGAGACGCAGGAGACGCGGGTTCAGTCCCTTTGTTGGGAAGACACCCTAGAGGAGGGCATGGCAGTCCACTCCCGTGTTCTTGCCTGGAGAACCCCATGGACAGAGGAGCCTGGCAGGTTCCACAGGATTGAAAAGAGTTGGACACAACTGAACAACTAACACTTTCATCCAGATTTTTGAAAGTGTTCTGAAAGGATCTGTGTTCTTTCATCAGACTTTAGTGTCTTGACTTAACCTAGGGACATAAAGTGACCTTAAAACACACAGGTCTACATATATCTAGTTAGTTGACCCTCTTCTTTCCGTTTTAAAAATTAATGAAATGACTACCATGTGCTTTATTTAAGATAACCTGAAAATAAAAGCTCCACACCCCCGCTCACCACCATTTTCTAGTCCAGAGGAGATGATGGTCTCTCTTCCATTCGCCTCAGATACTTCTTACTTGCTGTGAGTTGTGAGGCTACTTGTAAGGCTGATGTAAGGTGGGATATTTTCTCCTTTCTGATGCTCTGCTTATGAGCTAGAGTCATAAAAATTCAAGAATTGTGCCAAATGTTCTTTTGTTGATAACTGTGATTTAGTCTGTTATGTAACTGTAATGTATAATTTACACATCCTGAAGATCATCAGTCTCTGTGCAGATGACTATATTTAACCCTCACTTCTTTGGGAAAAGAGAACATTACCAATTATCTTTGAAACTATATTTGTGAGACAATGCACATTGATCCACCCTCTGTCTCCATTTTTAATTTTTGGTGTGTTAAGTAGTACTTCATGGTTTATTCTGTGCTTTAATTTATAAAGACTCAGAGGAGAAACAGAGAACTTAGCGCTAGTGACTGTATCTTGAGACTTTCATGGCTTCTATTGTCTAAGACAATGGACAGTAATATCCCTGTCATCTCTATTAATATGCAGGTCCAGAAAGAACAAAAGGGTACATTTCTTTCCACTATTATCTTTTTGTTGCAGAAAGGGAGTGGAAAGAGAGGATTTTGAAATATTTAATAGTGAATAGTTAGTAGTAAGAAAATAATACTTCCTTTTCCAATAATGTGATGCTAGTAGTGCTTGTATCATTTGAAGAGTTTTTGAGAAAGAAAATGGTTAATTTTGGTTTTATCTTAACCTTTGTAAGTTAAGTCCAGTTTTAAGCTCAAATCCCGTAACAGTGTCTTTTAAATAAATTCGTGTATTTACCACCAAACATTTTGCCTCATTGCCCTGCCTCAGGCTCTGTTTATATGAAGTTGTCGTCATGAAAGGAAATGTTGACTGTGTTCACACAGGACTGTGTTCCCTTAAGAAAGAAAGCCTTGAATGAGAAAATGATGTTCTCATTAAATCAGCTCTTTAAGAGTAGGTGGGAGGAATTGCTATCGATCTAATGGATTTAATAGTTCATATACAAAGTCTGTGGAATAGAAGTAATATTCTGCAGCTGAGTAACTGTAGATTAATCCATCTTCAGACAGAATTCTGGAAGCATCTGTAAAACTGGAAAATTACATTTCTCTTCCCTTTTTCAGGCACAACTGGACTAAATGTATTTCCCAAATACTTTAGAATCAAATTATATCCACATAAGTAGGTCTACAAAAAATTATATGAAAAATTGAAATAAAATCATAAAATATAAATGTTAGATTCTTCTTGGCTACTTTATTTTGGTGCCAGTTTGTTTGGAAGGGCTGCAGTGTTGAAGGGTAACCAGAGGTCACTAGTAGAAATTCTTTCTTCCTTGGGTGATTCTCTAATAACTTAGTGGTGGTCTATTTTAGTTCAGTTGGATGAAGTAGCCCTTTTAAGAGGGGTGGTGAAGTCAGACATTTAAGCTTCTCTTCATGCTCTCCCTTTGACCCTTTTAAAACCCCTTTCTTTTATTCTACTCACTGAAAACACATCACTGAGCCCTCCTTCTTTGTCAGAAAAGGCCAGTCCATCCTTTCCCTGTTCCTGCCCTAACCTTTAATGAGTAGTTTGTTCTGTGAAGATATGTGGGCTCCCAAGACATGTGAGAATTTTGATAGATGTAAGTGACATTCTATGGATGGAAATGAGGAAGATTTTGTTCATGTTTCATTCTCATATGAACTACATATTCCTTTTATGTTTTACACCTACAAGATATTCAGTTTAGGTAGCATATACTGTTTGAAGGTTCTCGAGGAAATAAAAAGTAAAGTAATAACAATAATCATAATAGTAACAACTACATCTCTGCTTATTAGCAGTGAAAGAAATCCAGAAGGAATTGGGACTTTTAATAAATTTACAAGTAAAAGAAGAAGAGACTCATTATTAAGAATAATAGCAGTACCATGTGTTTCTGTAGAACATTGCCATTTACTCTTCATCTGAGTTTAGTATGACCTTATATGATAGCAGAGGAGTGGATTGCTTGGACTCCCATTGTTTCTTTAGCTTTAAGATCTCTGGATCTAAATCTTCACACCAGCAATTTTAATTAGCATTGTTGCTGTACTGTATTATCAAACTGCTTGAGTAGTCAGATAGTCTATTAGTGGCAGCTGTTCTTCATGTTTAATCTTTTCCCTCTTCTGCTTCTTTCATCACTGTCAACTTTCCAGCTTGCAGACTAGAGCATATGTAGCCATCTTTATTTACTTTTGTTCCATGCTAGCATTTGCCTTCTACTAAATGAGGTTGTCCTTTATGAGACGCTGGTAATTTATTTCTACAGTCAAGGCTCATATACTGCATTTCAGAACTTGGAATATGTTCGTAAGGCTTCAAAATGAAAATATCATCTGAATGAACATTGCACTGATGGTGAGCCACAGACAACACTCCCCCGCCTCCGCCAAAAAAAAGCCACTACCTGAATGTCTAGTACTTGTGCTTGTTTGTCCCGTCTCTCCTGATAGTTTTACAATTAATATTAGACTGTGAGAATGGCTATAAACAGATGCATATGTGTGTGTCTTCATATTAATCTCTTTCTCCAAAGCAGAATCATTCCTTAGGGTCATTTTTATGAGCAGTACTCCTAATTTGATTTTACATCAGTCCAAGGAGCATTTTTTCTCTTCCATTTACATCAGAGTTGTTGAAAGCGTCAATGAACTTTTAAACCAAGTTAGGAGCATTGCTTAAAACATGCTTTTATTAAATCAACCTGATAAGAGAAATTCTATAAGCCAGATAAACTCTAAGGTTCCCAGGGCTCTAATGGGGTCCACAGTTAGCTATTAGGTTAAGGGTGGGATAGTATGACTTCCTCAGAATTTATACTTGGAGTGTATAATTCAACCTAGTCAGAAACCACTGCAGTTAATAATGTAGCTTTTTGACTGGCTCTTTGTTTTATTTTTGTAATTTGGGGGTTTTAGACTATGCACACTCTAAAATCTTATCTTTACATGTATAATAATGCTAAACTTCAGCATTTGGGTACATGGAAATACTTAAAGTCTCAACCACAAAATTCTATCAGTATAGTAGTTAATTAAATGTATTTATATAAAGAATAGTTTACAATGGCGTGCGTTCATTTTTAAAAGCCACCCCTTCAGAATTAAAATTTTACTTCTTAAAGGTAATGACGATGTCTCCTAACATTTATTGAACTGTTGATGATTGCCTCTAAAAGGATTATGTTTGTTTCTGGCAAAGGGTCAGGTAACTCTCAACGGCACCTCTGATAGAGAATCTGGTGAAGATTTTGCAGAGCATATTACATGCGCTGTTAAAGAGGATTAATTTCAGTGTAGTAAGCAGACTCCCAGCTTTCGCTTTGCTCTGAAGACAGTGGAGAGGGAGCCTGCATCCTTCTTCTTCAACAGGCCATGGTGCTCTGGAAGAGTGAACTCCATCTGCTCATCTCATTTGATGGCAGCTCACTGAGAGTCGCCATGTGGTGTTTGGTGTGCACACATTCTACAGACACTCTGCAATGAAAAGGGTGATGGGATCCACGTTGCCCCTTGCCTTCTGTAAAACTTAGTGGCAGTTTTCCATTGCCCTGTGGATCAAGTGCCAAACGTCCACTGAGCTTTGAAAAGGACCTTAGACCATTTCCTTTACCTTCCCTCTGCGTGCCCACGTTTAGGTTAATTTTTTTCCAGAATTGCACCATATGCCCTTCCTGTACTCTTTACTCTTCCATGTGAAAATGTTCCAGATGTGAAAAGTGAATGGTTTCCCTTCATACTTTGAATTGTGCATAATGAATATGTAATTAATCATCATCATTCAAATAGGATTCAAATACACTAAATGTATTTACAGAATAGTATGGAAGAGGAACACAGGGAAGGAAATTCACAGAATATATTACAAAAAAGATAATGTGTATCTAGGTCTTCATGGATGAGTAGGAATTTTCCAGGTGTGTTTTGGGCAGAGGGGGGAGTATACATGAAAAGTTATGACGTCTTACATTTGCAGCAACATGGATGGACCTAAAGATGATCATACTAAGCAAAGTAAGTCAGAAAGAAAAAGGAAACACCATGTGATATCACTTAACATGTGAAATCTAAAATACAATAGCAATGAACATATTTATGAAACAGAAACAGACTCACAGGCATAGAGAACAGCCTGTGGTTTTTTGCCACAGGGTCGAGGAGGGAAGGATTGAGAGTTGGGGACTAGCCAACTATCACGTACATGGTGGATAAACAACAAGGTCCTAAGGTCATACTCCATAGCAGAGGCAACCACATTCCATATCCTGTGATAAACCATAATGCAAAAGAATAGAAAAAGTTTATATAACTGAGTCACTTTGCTATACAGCAGAAATTAACATAACATTGTAAATCAACTACACTAAAATTTTAAAAAAGGAAAAAAAAATTATGGCCTCATAAAGCAACATGGCATGTTTAGGAAACATTGCTGGCCTCTACTGTATGCATGCTTGTTAGGTGCTGGTGCTGGGAGGCTATATCACCGATAGGGTTTGTATGACAGGCTTTGAGCTGCAGAGGCCAAGCCCATGTGGTTCTTTTAGAATGCTCTATACTAGCACATTACCAGCTGGTTTAGGCACTTGGTAAATATTTTTTCTGATGAAACATGAGGCTCAGAGTAGCTGGCTCTCTTTGATCAGGGGAAGAAGAAAATGTGAGTAATTCCTTTAAGGGCCATATTCATTCATCATTCATCAGGCATTCATTCAACAAATATATACTGAGGCTGCTGCACTCAGAGCAACAAGGGAGATATAAAGATGTTTCTACCCTGTTTGTGCAGTGCTTCTTCTCCAAATTCAGGATTTTATTAGATTTTTCTTTTGAGAAGTGTTAATTCTATGCCATTTTATTATGTTTTATGCATACTTGCTACTAAAGCACTGTGTAGTTATTGCTTTCTCTGGAAGGTTCAGCACTATTTTAACCTACTCCACTACTATATTTCAGGACTTCTCACTTTGCATTTTGAGGAAACTGCAGGTGCTCAAATGGCTGGCATTTTTCTACATTTTTGTGCCTTTCTAGCCAGTATTTATAAGGTCAAGAAGGCAGATCATGTGGTGTTACAGATGTGAAAGCTGATTTGTACAGAACTTTTTAGGTCTAATGTATCTTAGCTGCCATTCTTTACACTTGATGCAGAGAGGACATAGTTTAATTGTAGTGAAGTAAAACAGAAAAAACTTGAAAGAGTAGGAGCTTTACTCTTTCTTTTTCTTGGGCTGTATGGTTTGTGGGATCAAAGTTCCCTCACCAGATGTTAAACCTGGGCCTATGGCAGTAAAAAGCACTGAGTCTTTTTTTTT
>SJXQ01002085.1:108834-214755 GCA_006408695.1 Aepyceros melampus
CATTGGGGTACATGTGTCTCTTTCAGTTCTGGTTTCCTCGGTGTGTATGCCCAGCAGTGGGATCGCTGGATCATAAGGCAGTTCTATTTGCAATTTTTTAAGGAATCTCCACACTCTTCTCCATAGTGGCTGTACTAATTGCATTCCAGTCACCTCTAACTACCCCCCTCCCTCTCCCTTTCTCTACGTAACTCAGTGAACCTCTCTGGGTGTCCCTCAATGTGGAGAAACTCTTCATCTTTAACCTAAATGTTTTATCATTTGCACTATATAGATGGAGAGCACTGAGTCTTAACCACTAGACTGCAGGGAATTCCTGAGACTTTGTTTTTAAAGATTGCACTCTTGGTAATATGTCATTTTTACTAGTGTGGGGAAGGTTCTCGAAGATTTCTTTAAATTCGTTCAGTCCTTCTCCCTTCCACCCACTGCCCTGTTCTCTGCTTCATCACATATTTGAGTAACTTCGGTGTGTCAGCAGTGTGCTGGGAATTACACACTAGTTTACAATGCATCCTGGGCACTTGTTTACAACAGCACACACTGTGTTCTGTTTCCTCAAGGAAAGCTCTTGATAGCAGTCCTTCTCAACGCCGGCTGTACATTAGCCATACATGGAAGCCTTGAAGTACAGATGCTGGGGTCCCTGCCCTGGAGATTCGATTCAGTGGTTCTCAGATGAGTAGGTAGGATTGCGGACAGGTTAATGCATATACATGCATGCACACAGACATACATACATGTATAGCATGTATGCTCAGTCGTGTCCGACTCTATGACCCTATGTTCTGGAGCCCACCAGGCTCCTCTATCCATGGGATTCTCCAGGCAAGAATACTGGAGTGGGTTGCTGTTTCCTCATCCATGGGATCTTCCTGACCCAGGAATCAAACCCATGTCTCCCATGTCTCCTGCATTGGAAAGTGAATTTACCACTGAGCCACCTGAGAAGCCCAGACAGATCAGTAGAAAATTTCAATTCTCTGAAGTGGGACTGTAGGATAGTTAGTACTAGGGAGCATCACCTAGTCTAGTCTAAGAAGATAAGGGCTGGGGAGGAGTGAGGAGGTGGTGGATGCAGAGTGGAGGTGAAAACCTGTCTTAGGGTTTTTGGGATAACATGTATGAACTGCTAGAAGAGAAAGCATGGGAAACTGGTAGTTTCCTGTGGTCCGAGCATAGAGGTGGAACCACGGAGTATCCAGAAATGAGACTAGAGAGGCAAGCATGGTCCAGATCATTCAGGGCGCTGTCAGCCAGGTTAAGAAACTTGAATTTTATCCTAAAGACAGTTGAAGCCATTGATATATTTTAAATAGTGGATATCATATTGAGTTTATTTTATACAGGCACTCCTGCTGCTCTCTGGAGAATGCCTTTGAAGGAGTTAAGAACAGAATTTGAAGACTTTTACAGCAGTCTATACAAGAAATGCCATGGCTTGAATCAAGGTAGTGGCAGTGGAGATTCAGAGAAGTGGGCAATTTAAAGAAATGTTCAGTTGTTAGAATATTCTGACCTTGGTTTAAAGTATATGTGTTGAGGGAGTGAGGTGAGAGACATCAGTGTGTAAAGACTCTGTTCTTGGCTTGGAGTCTTGGATACCATTCACTAAGATGGGAATACAGGAGAATGGGCAGATAAAGCAGGGAAAGATCATCAGTTTAGTTTAAATATACTGAGTTGAGGTGCCAGTTGATATCTCTATTTGGGTATATCTAGGCATTTAGGAGTAGGATCGGGGCTAAAGATACAGATTTGGAAGCCGTTTGCATTTGTAAGAAGGTAACTGAAATCACATGAGTGCATGAGATGATTCAGTGGTTTGTAGAGAGGGTCTAGCATCTGGGTTAGAACTCTTATGGACAGCAACATTTTAGGAAAGGGGGGAAAAGGACACCTTAGAAGGATATTGAAAACACATATATATATGGAATTTAGAAAGATGGTAATGATAACCCTGTGTGCAAGACAGCAAAAGAGACACAGATGTATATAGAACACTTTTGGACTCTGTGGGAGAGGGTGAGGGTGGGAAGATTTGGGAGAATGTCATCGAAACATCTATATCATCATATGTGAAATGAATCACCAATCCAGGTTCGATGCAGGATACAGGATGCTTGGGGCTGGTGCACTGAGATGACCCAGAGGGATGGTATGGGGAGGAAGGCGGGAAGCGGCTTCAGGATGGGGAACACGTGTACACTCGTGGCAGATTCATGTCGATGTATGGCAAAACCAATACAATATTGTAAATAATTAGCCTCCAATTAAAATAAATTTATATTAAAAAAAAGAAGGATATTGAAAAGGAGTGGTAAAGGTAGGAGGAATAGCAAGAGGGTGAATTGTCATACAAGCCAAGAGAAGTTTTTAAGAAGGAAGGAGTAATCAACAAGGTTTAATGTCATAAGATCAATAAGAAACTTTTATTTGCTTTAACAATAAGAATGTTCTGTCAGAAGGAAGAGCAGTCTCATGGCATGGAGAGAGAAGCGAGTTGAAGGGTGTGAGGTCAAAGAATCATGGGGAAAATAAAACCATGCTGCACACTGTAAACTAATACAGTGTTGTATGTCAGTTATATCTCAGTGAAACTAAAAAAAAAATTATGAGTTGACAGTTGTTTTAAGAAGTTTGAGACAGTTGAGATAGGATGGACGGGCGGTACCAGGGGCATAAGGGTTGAAGGAGAATTGTTGGACAGGAGAAATTTAATTATCCTGTTGATTCCCTCCTAGAGTGATCATTTATTAAAGACCCTCTGTGAGCCAAACTCTGCTCTATGCTGAGAATAGCTCTTAATTCTAGCGGAATAGCTACTTAATAATTGAATAACAAATAATAATGGGAAGCACTATGAAGGAAATAAGCAGGATACTGTGGCTGAAAGTAACAGTGAGACCTATTTAAGATAGTGTGGTCAGGAAAGGGCTCTTTGAGGAGATGTCATTTTAAATTTAAGTCTTGGGCCTTAGAGACAAGATGATGGAGAAAGGCTTGAGCTCACTCCCTCTCATGAAATCACACAACTAACTGCTAAACAACCATGGACAAAAAATTGAGATCTGAAGAATGAGGAGACAAGGAGTAAAGAGCCTAGGAAACAGTATTTCATTCAGAGAGAGCATTATGTGTATAGGTCCTAGGATAGAAGCACCTTGATGTGTTCTAGAAACCATTAGGGACAGAAAGTTTTTGTGGCCACAGTGAGGTGAGCTGAAACAGTAGCATGAGTGGGGTCATGTATACATGGTTCTAGTTTGTGTTTTATTCAAGAACAGTGGGTAGACACTGGAAGATTTTAAGCAAAACAACACAATCTGATTTAAATTCTAAAAACTTCACAATGGTTGTTTTGTGGATAATGGGTTACTAATGAGGGTGGGACAAGAACTGAAGCAGGGAAGTAACTTAGTGGCTGCTTGGCTCAGGAGGGGGAGAGAAGTGGGTAGCTAGTGAAATATAGTGTGAAGATAGAACCAACATGTTGTGGCTAATGATTGCTGAAAAGGTTGAGGAATGGTGAAGAGGGGCTGCTTTGGTATCTGGTTAGTATCTGCATAAATGTAACACAGTTGACTCAGGTGGGAGACTGGAAAGGTCCCCAGATTTTCAGTGTGGGTTGGAGCTGGGAGGACATGCAGAATCAAAATCTCCTATTTTATACATGCTTAAATTTGTTTGCATAAGAGAGATTTTAACTGAGCAACTGAATTGGATTTGTGGAGGTTAGAGGAGAGGTTTGGTCTAACATTTAAAATTATTTGGTGTATCACAATGTGTGATTTTCTCTAGCTGTATACTGTGATGTGGGTTTGTACTCAGATAAAGTGGATACTTTGCATCACTAGGGCTAGAGTTTGCTAATAAGCAAGTGTGACTGGGCTGAGGGCAAAGGAAATAAGAGAACTCTGCAAGGAATGATTGTATTATACATAGACTGCAAATCTAAGCTGAACAAAGAGGGACAGAAAGAGGCTATAGGATTGTGACAGAACCAGTAGGTTAGAAGTTTCAATGAGGAGGAAGAATTTTTAACAACGGAGATACTAAAACTAATGAACAGGAAGGATGGAGTGGGGTGTTGGAATGTGGGATGTGTGAATTTAGAGTTTTGGCATGGGTAAGGGTTTCTGTTGACCTTCAAGGAGTTGCCCATGGATTTGGATCACTGAGATACAGTGGAAGAAGGGTTCATGAAAGAAGTTATCAAGGATCTGGGCGGCCAAGTTATGTTTGCCTATTGTGCATTTTTGTTGGCATATGATGACAGGAGTGGGAGTGGAAGCGAAGAGTCGGGAGTGCAGGTTTCCATGTGGGTGGAATGAGGAGACGGTAGATGACGGTGCAGCCAACGAGCGGGTGGGGCTTGAGGTCTGCAAGAACACAGAGATTTGGAGACATGGGCAGAGTGCAAGAGGCCTGCTGGGAGGGTACTGGGGAGCAGACATAACTGCCTCCGCTGCTCCTGGCCTTGGCATCTATGGGACAGGGGAATTGAGAGAAAAATAGTCACTTCTTGAGAGGGCTTCTGGGGAAGCATGTTTGTATGCTGGTGTTAAGGGAGTGAGGGAGAGGTTGGGAAGGGAAAGGCTGGCTAGCAGAGCTTCCTGACAGGGGAGACTCGATTGGCTGTAGAGTCTTAGTGTTACCCTTGGCTGCCTCATAAAGGGAAGAAGGATGGGCAGCCCAGCTAGATTTGGGTGGCCAGAGGCTGGTCCTCCTCTCTCTCCTTGCAGAAGGAGCAAGCTGAGGAGATGGAAGAGGAATGGAGAAGATTTCAAATAACAGCTGTGAAGAGAAGAAGTGACACGGAGAAGGGTCGTCAAGAGATGTTTGAGGGCTCAACTGGAGATGGAGATTGTTAGGCACAACTTCTCCCTTCCTGCCTCTCCCATTGCATATGCAGTATCTATTTTCTTTTATTCCCACCAGCCTGAATTCATTACTTTCTCATCTATGTTTCAATAGTATTAAACACCTACTTTGATATCTCTGTCACAGTGTGTTACAGTGCTTTACTTGTTTTACCTTGTAGAGTGTAAGTTCGTAGACTGTGTCCTAGGTTAAGTCTCATTTATCTCCTCTTCATGTCACCTGGAATAGTCACTGGAATGTAATAGGTGCTCAGTTAATGTCATTGAATTGAATCAAGTTACATAAGTATGGTTATTTTCTAAAAGTTCTTCTTCACTGATATGACACTGAATATTCTAAACAACTGGCTGGTTTTTGTGGGTACAGTGTGCTCACTAAGGGTAAACCGTCCTGTTTCCATTTCATGCAAGAGCAATACTTGTGCAGAAGATTACTGTATCCCACTCATCTCTACAAATTTGGCATGAACTTACTTGCCTTTGGAATTTCTGTCAGCAGAATCTTTGTTTGCTTTGTTATTGACTTGACCGCTTGGCTGTTAGGGTGTTCTTTGAGAATGTAGTGAATGGCATATTCTTCTGAGTCAGTGGTGCTGTGCTAACATTCTTTCCCTTCGGAGTGAATGGTACTATGTTGTGTTAATTAAAAGCTGTGGCTTGACACGGAGGAGAGAGCTTTTCTTATAAAAAGAATCCAATAAGCAAAATAAAAAAGTCACCTTGCTTTCAAAATATTGGAAATACTGTACTGACATGAAGACTATACAAACATAGAAGAAGTGAAGAAGTGAAGTTGCTCAGTCATGTCCGACTCTTTGCGACTCCATGGACTGAGGCCTACAAAGCTCCTCTGTCCATGGAATTTTCCAGGCAAGAGTACTAGAGTAGGTGCCGTTTCCTTCTCCAGGGGATCTTTCCCACTCAAGGATTGAACCTGGGTCTCCTGCATTGCAGGCAGACACTTTACTGTCTGAGCCATCAGGAAGAATATTAATTTGCCCATTAATGTGCTCATATTGTTTTGTGGGTAGGAAAATGAAGGTACATAAAGTATTATTCAGATTCCATGTCAGTAGTCACAACTATGGAAGGAGGCTTCCTTAGGTTCCCTCTAAGATAGAATTATAGAATCTCATATTAGATGGTCACATGGAGAGCAGATGGTCCAGACACCTTGAACATTTGAATCCTCCTTCAATATCCTCAATGGTTAGATGTTGAGTGCCTGCTTGTATACCTGTAGGGATCAGCAGTTTTCCTGAGAGCAGAAACTAGGTTCTGCATTGACACCACCGCATTGCTATCTCTGTAACAGTAGTTCTCAAACTTTTCTTTCCAAGAGCCCTTTATACTCTTAAAAATTATTAAGGATCTCAAAGAGCTTTTGCATGTGCAGAGTATACATACCAGTGATTATTTACTATTTAAAAATTTAATATTGAATGCCTTACATGTCAATATAAATGCCATTTTTATTGAAAAACTCTTTTCCAAAACAAAACAAATTTGATGAGGAAAGCAGCCTTGTAAATGTTCCTAATAGCTGCCACAGTAAATAAAAGATGGCTGAGGTCCTCATATATATCGCTCATTCAATCTGTTGTAATCTCACAGGTCATATAGCCTCTGTACATACATGGGAGGCAAATAACTGCTTAGAATTAACAAGTTTTGACCTCAGGGACCCCTACGAGTCCCCAGACCATACTTTACTTTGAGAACCACTGCTGTCTTGTACACCAAGAGATGGGACAGATCGATGAACTAAACCGTTAGAGACTGGAATGAAAGGAAAAAATACATACAAAAGAGTCTAAGAAAATACCATCAAATGTTGAGTGCCTACCATGTGCCTGATTATAAAACACTGAAAATTCTAACACTTAGATCAGTTGTTCCCTGTCTTTTTCATATGAAGATACTCTTTGACTTCAAAAACTATTTTAGATTGTAAATTAGCCATTTTACTTATAGAATCCATCCTTTGAGGAATTGACAAAAAGCTTTGTCATTTAGTTTGAATTTAGTTACCTTTTGTAAGTAAGAAATTGCTGTTTTCATCATCATGCCAGTGTCTGTGGACATTTGAAAGCCAGTGCTGTGTCTGTGTTCCTATACAATTGATCCTCTGGTCCATGAGGATTTAAAAAGCCCTGTGCTTGGCCTATGTAGCTGTGCCCGCCATATATGATACATGGGCTGGGAACCATGGTTCTGTGTGGTATTTTTCCCCCTGAGAAATCATTCATTAGTTCTTGTCACAGTCTTAAAGATGTTGACTGATAGTTTTTTTGAAGCCACTAAGACTTGGTACTTCAGTTAAGATAACTGGGTGTCATTAAAAAAAAAAAAAAAAAAAAGCCAAGACAAATAGATATGTGTGCTTCTGGGGCTTGTGGTTCTCTTCACCTGTACTTCTCTTGCCAAGAGCAATAGATGGGCGGTGGCAGCCTGAGCCCATCTCCCCTGTCCTGTAGGATGGTGCTGGTAGCTAGTGGAAGAGAATTGTGTTGAGAGAGTTAATACTGAGTTAGAGAAAAGTGGAAGAGTGGTAATAGTGCAATGGGAGGAGCGAGAAATTAAATGGTATCTTTTTAGAAGTCTGCCTTATTGCGGTCTACATTGCTCCTTGGGGATTTTTCTACTGAGTACAAGAAAATCAGCAAGCACTTCCTGAAAAACCCAGATGAAATTACTGCCATAAATTTTTATTTTTTTTTTCATGGCATAAAACCCTTAATTTAGATGGGGAGGGTTTATTACCAGTGTTTTCTTGGCATGGCTAAGTTCAATTAATTTCAGATGACAAGCTCACCCCCGCCCTTTGCCTTTTTCTGCACCCCACCCCCCTTCATATGTGGAAAGTACAATTTGTTATTGGTTTGCCTTTGGCTCTGGAGACCTCATTAAGGGCCCGAGAAAGGGATTTTATTCTCTCTCTTTGACACCTTTCTGTTTTCTGCAGGATTCAGACCATTTGCATTGTCACATGGAAAGTATGTATGGTGTATGTGTGAAGGGGAGGTTAGCGGATAAAACTGGCAGTGTTTATACCTTTTAAATACTGCAAGTTATGAAATTTGTTACCACAGTGTTCAAGTAAGATAGGGACCTCAGCCTTAGATGAGGTCTCTGAAAGGAATGTGGGCACATTTAGACAGGAAAACTTACTTAGCTGTCCTGACAGTTCATATGTAACATACCTGGCTGCTTGAAAGCAGGAACAGGATGTCAACAGAATACTGTATTTACTCACACTGCCTGCTGCACCTTCTTGTTCCTATCAGAATACTGTGAGCATAGCTTGCAAACAAGGGAAATAATCTATGGTGTTTTGTTTTGTTTTTCTCTGCATGGTAATATAGAATCTATTGTAGTGTGAATAGAAGGAGTCACAGGAGATTCATTACTGTTTGTGAAGTATACTGTCTGTGTCTTTTGGTGTGTGATTCTTTATTTTACTTACAAAGCAGATATAAAAATTAGAATTGAGGTGATAGAGAATATATCCTGCATAAATAATCAATTCAAACAAACAAAAGTTTTACCATTATAACACATAAATACCCTGCTTCAGAGGTTGGAGATTAGAATCCTGTTGCATTAGATGCTTGACAGTTAATTAGCTATTGTCTATAAAGTTCCCAGGATGACAAGTTACTTAAATACTATTATTAGGAGTAGCTGGATTAGTAATAATAGTGTTCAAGTGCCATTGGTAACAATGAGGAGAATTTTAAAATAAAGATAAATGCGTGTGATCATAGTCGAAGTGATTTGTGTGCTGAATGCAGAGCAGGCAGTCCCTGTGCGCAGTGTTTTCTGAGACTGCAGCGTGGAATGTGCAACACTTGGCACAGTGTTCTGAGGAGAGTGAGACAAAAGTGCTTAATTTGTTAATATTTTTTCTCTGCTTTTTGTGTATTGCTTAACCCCTTGTCAAAATAGTGTTCAGTAGGAAAATGAAAGAGAAGAAAGCTGACAGAAAAGAGGCTCGGCAGAAGGCCAAGCGTAAAAGATGAACCCCGAGTCGTTGCTGACAGGCATTGTTTAGATTCCAAATATGCTAGATCATTCATTAGTGTGTGTGTATGTTTCAAAATATGGTACATAATTGGTATGAGAAAAACATGTGGGGGCTTCACTTGCTTGTACAGGTTTTTGTTCTGTGGAGCTTATATCCTTAGGGTCCCATCCATGTTGGATAATTTTGTGAGAAAATCAACATGGAACCAAGAACTGGCCCAAGCTAGTAATGGGAGAAAATTACCAAAGGTAGTAGCGATAGGCACGAATCCTTATTATGGAGAGTGAAGCTTACAAGAGGGAAAGGTGTGGGGCTTCTTGATTTTTGGAATCAAAGATTTAGAAAATCAGGTGGTGTGCGGGAGCAGTGGCACTCGTCAGCTGTTTCCTGTGTCCCCTCCCAGTACTGGCCTCTGCTGCTGGCTCTGAGCAGAAGGGATGCATGGCCCTTCCTGGCCAGTGCGCTTGGTCCAGCCCTTTGTGGGCTGCTTCCTGCTTGCTCTGTTGTTGTTTTTTCATGCTTGGGGGGCAGGTGCTAGATAACAGAGCAAAATAGAAAGCATTTAAAAATATGTGTACTTCTAAATAGTGACAGAAATTCAGCTTATGTTCCACAGACCTGTTTAGCATGATCTGCTATTTAGAAGTATGTGTTGCATTCTCTTCTGTATGAATATGGAGTGTGGATGACTGACTAGTTGTGGTGTTCCGCTGCTGCTGCTGCTAAGTCGCTTCAGTCATGTCCGACTCTGTGCGACCCCAGAGACGGCAGCCCACCAGGCTCCCCCGTCCCTGGGATTCTCCAGGCAAGAACACTGGAGCGGGTTGCCATTTCCTTCTCCAGTGCAGGAAAGTGAAAGTGAAGTCCCTCAGTCGTGTCCGACTCTTCATGACCCCTACCAGGCTCCTCCATCCATGGGATTTTCCAGGCAAGAGTCCTGGAGTAGGGTCCATTGCCTTCTCCTCTGGTGTTCTGACCAATCCTTAATACCTCATATGAGTCCTGGGAAAACTTCATTGCAGAAGAAACTGGGATAGGTTGAATTTGGTTTTAGATCTTATAGACAGGTGCCTTTGGCAGCCAAATTCATACAGATGACCAGATTTCGCTCCCTCATATTTAATATTTTGTTGGGAGTAACTCCATTGTTGATCTTACTGAAGATTTTTATTAATCTAAAGTAACTTTATAGTCAGTGTTTCTGTAAAGCCAACAAAATGTCAGAAAAACAGTGTTAAGACTAAGGGACACCTCAGCCTTAAATCTGTTTGTTATCAGCATATCTGATGCGTATTATCCTCGTTGGCTGCCTCTTTCTGTAAACCTGGCTGCTGCCACCTTGCTTGGTTGCTTACAGTTTGACTCTAGTCAAGCTTGTTTAATTAAGACTTGAAAAAACACCTGTCCTGCTCAGACTTGGAAGAGTAGGCAGGTCTGAAGCTTTTGCTTGCCGTCGTGGTTGCTCAGCTAGTTGGCTGGAGCAACAGGGTTTGGAGAGCCTCTAGTACATGATGATTTTCGTTGTAATAGGTCTCATCGTAAGCAGTAGTCATAGTATTGACGATAGTTCTTTCCTACTGAATATCTCATTGTTTGCACTCTCCCCTCCTCTCCCCTTCCCTCTTTTTCCTTCCCTCCTCTTTTCTGAGAAACTTGAAGAAAGGAACCCCATGCTGCTGCCATCTCTGGGGTCCAGGAATCTGAATTGTTTTGAAGAGCCAGCCAGTTCTAACACTATCCTTAGGAATTATCTTGCTGAATATAGCATCTTTTGTGATGGGTGAAATGATAAAAGAGGGAATGTAACTTGGGGAAAAAACATTTTGGGGGCCTCCATTAGAGAATATAAATCTCAAATCACTATAAAGTTCAGATAATATTTCATGCAGAAATTGTGACAGCAATGGGAGGTGGGAAAAGTTCCCTCCTTGTGTCCATTTTGAGAAATACAGTGTTTTTTATTTGGTACAGTGCATATTCATTTCTAACAGACTGCATCTTAAAAGGATTGGACTTTTATAGATTCTATGAATATTCAGAGAGTCACCAAAACCAATTCTGTCCTTTACCTTCAGCATCCAGACCCATCTGTCATTTGCTTGTTAGAGAGTCCTAGCTCTGCATTGTGAGATTTCCCTTTTGAGAAAAAGATATTTCCCACGTGAATGGGAAGAACACACTGGTACCTTTACTGCCGTGATTGAAAGTTTCCACCCACAGGGTAATTGTTGGAGTGTGTGTGTATCTGTATTGCCAGGCCCTGCCCACTCTGGAATCTGGCATCAACTCTCCTAAGCTTTTAGGCATTGTTTAGAACATTGATGCAGAAGTGGAAGGCATAATAGCTATTGCCACTAGTAAGTCATCAGGGTATTTGGCAAGCTGGCAAAAGCTAGAAGCCTTATCCATTTGCATTTTAATTGGCATGACCAGTAGCCTAAAGCCTGAATTTTAAAAGTTGTCCCTTGGGCCCTTTCATTTTCCTGAAGCTGATTTGCATCTTTAAAAAGAAAATCTCACCATTTAAAAACTCATGCCCTTTTTGATAAACTCAGAACTCTTACACCTCTGTTAATAGTATTTTAAATATCCATTAAAAGGTAAGGGTTTTAACAAAAGATCCAGGACAATGGCAGTCTTAGAAGGATACCCCCACCTTTTTTTCACTGCAGTCTTGTGAGATCAGTGTGAAAGTGGGGTCTGTTTGCTTGCCACAAGCATTTTTCCTATTCTTGCTAGTGACAGAGCACAGCACAGATCACTTTCACATCAGGCTTGTTTTCATGATCACAAAGGGCAAGAGAGCCTTCTTCGCAAATATAGTCTATTTTATTATAATTCTTTTTTTATTATTATAATTCTGAAAGTGCATGTTCAGACTACACATGGGCCCATCTTCCCTGGAAAAGATTTGATATCACTCTCATGCCATCTCCCACCATCTTACTGCTTTAAATACTTAACGCTGAAGAGAGAAACAGATGAAAGTAATTAGATGGGATAAGTAAGACTTTCTTATTCATGAGCACATCCCCGTCTCTCAGCTGCCAACCCCGTGGGGGCTCTGTTATCGCGCCCCCTCTTTGCTGCCCTGACCACGCCCAGATCTGTCTGCATGGTCATCACTGTGACTCCGCATCTCCTAACCCTGGTTCTAGTCCTCCTGGACCTAAGGAAACGACCTAGGGAGAAAGGTCTTCTGTGTTCTTTCTGTGGAGGGAAGGGCATTCCTTGAGGATCTCTTAGAGTACTGGGCACTGGGCTGACTCTTCTACTTGCATTATGACACTGCATCCTCAGAAGATCCCTGTGAGATGGAAACATTTATCCCCATTTAGCAGATAACCAAGGCACGGGGATGTTTCCCTGCACTGGCTGCATGATGATGGAGTGAAAAATCCCAAACCCAGAGTCGGCTCTGTTTACATTATACAGTTGCTTTCTTGGTTCCAATGAAATGAATGACCCTTTCAAAAAGATGTTCAAACTTTTCTGTTCTTTAGGTAGGCAGAAGAAGAAAAAAATTTAATTAGATAAGCATTATCATTTTTTAAAATAACTACTTTATTCCACCTAGTAACTATTAATATTTGCTATAGGATCTAAGGCAATGCTATTGAAAACCAAGAAAATTATGATCATTTAACTCATATTTTCAGTTGTTATAAATAGAATTAAGCCTTTTCATATGAGAAATCAATGTTTTCAAGAATAGAAGTATTATAGATTGGCCTAAGGAAGCCTTTTCTGATAACCCTTAGGTATTCTTCCCCGCTTTTTCAGAATAGTATTTGGAGCCCTTAATTTTGGATTCTAATAGGAGTTGTAGTGATTAAAAAAAAAACTAATTTATATATCAGTTCAGTTCAGTCGCGCAGTCGTGTCCGACTCTTTGCGACCCCATGAATCGCAGCACGCCAGGCCTCCCTGTCCATCACCAACTCCCGGAGTTCACTCAGACTCACGTCCATTGAGTCTGTGATGCCATCCAGCCATCTCATCCTCGGTCGTCCCTTTCTCCTCCTGCCCCCAATCCCTCCCAGCATCAGGGTCTTTTCCAATGAGTCAACTCTTCGCATAAGGTGCCCAAAGTACTGGAGCTTCAGTTTTAGCATCATTCCTTCCAAAGAAATCCCAGGGTTGATCTCCTTCAGAATGGACTGGTTGGATCTCCTTGCAGTCCAAGGGACTCTCAAGAGTCTTCTCCAACACCACAGTTCAAAAGCATCAATTCTTCGGCGCTCAGCCTTCTTCACAGTCCAACTCTCACATCCATACATGACCACAGGAAAAACCATAGCCTTGACTAGACGGACCTTAGTCGGCAAAGTAATGTCTCTGCTTTTGAATATACTATCTAGGTTGGTCATAACTTTTCTTCCAAGGAGTAAGCGCCTTTTAATTTCATGGCTGCAGTCACCATCTGCAGTGATTTTGGAGCCCAAAAAAACAAAGTCTGACACTGTTTCTACTGTTTCCCCATCTATTTCCCATGAAGTGATGGGGCCAGATGCCATGATCTTCGTTTTCTGAATGTTGAGCTTTAAGCCAACTTTTCCACTCTCCTCTTTCACTTTCAACAAGAGGCTTTTTAGCTCCTCCTCACTTTCTGCCATAAGGGTGGTGTCATCTGCATATCTGAGATTATTGATATTTCTCCCAGCAATCTTGATTCCAGCTTGTGTTTCTTCCAGTCCAGCATTTCTCATGATGTACTCTGCATATAAGTTAAATAAGCAGGGTGACAATATACAGCCTTGACGTACTCCTTTTCCTATTTGGAACCAGTCTGTTGTTCCATGTCCAGTTCTAACTGTTGCTTCCTGACCTGCATACAGATTTCTCAAGAGGCAGGTCAGGTGGTCTGGTATTCCCATCTCTTTCAGAATTTTCCACAGTTTACTGTGATCCACACAGTCAAAGGCTTTGGCATAGTCAATAAAGCAGAAATAGATGTTTTTCTGGAACTCTCTTGCTTTTTCCATGATCCAGCGGATGTTGGCAATTTGATCTCTGGTTCCTCTGCCTTTTCTAAAACCAGCTTGAACATCAGGGAGTTCACGGTTCACATATTGCTGAAGTCTGGCTTGGAGAATTTTGAGCATTACTTTACTAGCATGTGAGATGAGTGCAATTGTGCGGTAGTTGGAGCATTCTTTGGCATTGCCTTTCTTTGGAATTGGGATGAAAACTGACCTTTTCCAGTCCTGTGGCCACTGCTGAGTTTTCCAGATTTGCTGGCAAATTGAGTGCAGCACTTTCACAGCATCATCTTTCAGGATTTGAAACAGCTCAACGGGAATTCCATCACCTCCACTAGCTTTGTTCGTAGTGATGCTTTCTAAGGCCCACTTGACTTCACATTCCAAGATGTCTGGCTCTAGATTAGTCAACACATCATCATGATTATCTGGGTCATGAAGATCTTTTTTGTACAGTTCTTCCGTGTATTCTTGCCACCTCTTCTTAATATCTTCTGCTTCTGTTAGGTCCAGACCATTTCTGTCCTTTATCGAGCCCATCCTTGCATGAAATGTTCTCTTGGTATCTCTAATTTTCTTGAAGAGATCTCTAGTCTTTCCCATTCTGTTCTTTTCCTCTATTTCTTTACATTGATTGCTGAAGAAGGCTTTCTTATCTCTTCTTGCTATTCTTTGGAACTCTGCATTCAGATGCTTATATCTTTCCTTTATATATAGAGAATTTATATATAGAGAATCTTTTATACTGTTATTGAAAACAAAAGTATTATAATTTATATATAGAGAATCTTTTATACTGTTATTGAAAACAAAAGTATTTCCATGGAGAAAAAAATGAGTTAAAAGGCATTTCAAAATTGGCGAGTTCAAAATTAAAATTTCCATATGTACTCATTGTATTGTGTCACAGGCAAAAAGAGAGTTCATTGTTCATAATGTCACTCCAGAGTTTAGATTATAACATAAAAATTAATACTATTCTAGTGCTGACATTTCTGCCATTATTCAGACTTACAGGAAACCATTTCGTTCATCACTGCAGCCATGTCTGTCATGTAAGGTTTTGCTTTGTTTTCCTTTTTTTTTTTTTTAAATTCTACAGAATGTTTCTTAGGAACAAATTAGATTTTAAAAAAAGCCACTTTAAATTAGGTGAGGAGAATTGTCAATAGATAAATGGATTGGTCTTGAAAAATGTGTTTAGATAAACAGTTGCATTTAAAAGAAGAAGAAAGAACAAAGGTTATATTATCGTTCAAAATGAAAAGATTGGCTACTGAACTTTGGCCTTTGGAAATGGCATTTTGAACCCTTGACCACTAGAGGGCGCTGTGCTACTGCAAACCACTTAATTTAAGCCCAAAGTCATCAAATCTCTTCATTTGTTCTTCTCACTAAAAAGATAAAGGATTTATATTCTTGTAATGCCAAGTCAGTTCATACTTAACATTCAGCCTTTAGCTGTAGAAACTTGTTTGAATGACAGTAATGGCTTCATTTCAAGTTATTTAAATGTTTAATGCTGTGTAATTTACTCAAATGTGTATAATCCTTTAACTAGATGAAAATAATATACTGTTAACATTGTTTTTAGCATTAATTAATGTGACTAATTGAAGTTAAAAACACTGAAACCAATTTCCCTGGTTTTTTCATGATCAGACTGTAGAGAGGCTTCCCCCGGCCCAGGCTGATCTGGGTTCACTGCTCTTCTCCCCTCAGCCCAACTCCCGGCCCCCCTGCGTACTTCACCGTCTCCCTGCTGTTTCTGTAGTTCATCTGATGTTAGTACACGGACTACTACAGTTGGTAGCAAAACTGGTGAACTGTAGATTAGTTTTCCTCCAAAAACTTGTCATGCATTATGATAGGAGCTTCTTAGCATTGTTTCATTGTTACAAAATTAAAGTAATAATGATTAAAATCACTAAATTTCTTAAAAGAAGGGGGAAATGAAAGTAGGTGTTGTTGACATCACTAATCCTGGCATTAGGTGGGAACTCATTTTTATCAGGAAATGGTGGAACTGCAGAATTCCTGCCTGAAGACCCCATCAGCACAGCTATTGTTGCCACTGACTCAATAATAACGAAAAACGAAATCAAGAGCCCCTGCTGTTTTCAAAGCTTTAGTCTGGTTTCTGAAATCAGATGAGTATGAGTCAAAACCAGGTAACACCTTTCTGGCAGCTTGCTTGTACTGCTGTGATGTGTTATATTAAAACAGCCTATTACAGTTCTCTGTTTGTAGGCATAAATAATTCTTTCTCATTAAACATTGCTCCTCCAGGGTGACTGAGAAAGGAACAATTTCATCCATTGTAATTGTTGATACATGTCCTTTATTCAAAGTAATTGTTAGGTCACAGAATGCTTTGTTATTATTTCTATACTCTGAAAGTTTTGTCTATAACCTGGGCAGTTTTTTAAGGGTTAAAATGCAGAAGTATTTCATTCTTTTTAGATTAAATTTTAGATGAGAATTGTTGCCTTGGGGGGAAAAATGTCTTGGTTTTAAAAACACATCTATAAAAGAATTTATCAGCTCCTTCTCATAGTACTTATATCATCATGTAATGCTTCATATGCAGTGGCACTATTTTATTTTGTATATAAAATCTTAACTTGAAAGCTTACATTTAACTTCATGAACAAAATGCAGTCATATGTAATTTCATCAGCAAAGTACACATTGGCTCTGGTTTATTTGTTTACTAACAATTTTTAAAAGAATTTGTATGTTTTTGAGATACCATAATTTTCCTTATCATAATTACATGTATGTAATTATCAATATATGTTTATATGTGTTTTAAATATTATGTGTGTATTTGTATACACATGCATGATAGTTATCTCAGTTGGGCTAAACAAAATAATTGAGATAAAAATTATTCTTAAATATGTTATATAGCAATTTTAGGAGATAAGCATATGAAATCAATGAATAACAGTAATATAAGTTTTTGAATTTTATTTTATTTGCATCATTCTTTCCTTTAATCCATGAGTGACTAGAACATTCAGTACTTTATAAAGAACTCTTCATTTGATCCTTACAAACATTGAATTAGGGAGTGGATGTAAATATCAGCCCCACTTTACACTGAAGGAAATGGAGCCATCAGAACATTAAAGTTCCTTTCCCAAGATCACTGCAGTGGCATGGCCTAAAGCTAGGGCCGAGCTCAGTTTCTTGCTCTTTCCCTCCTCTACCCTTCATCTGAAGGCCACTCGGAACCCTGAACAAAGAGACCTGTGCAGGAAGCCTGGCCTTGTTTCCCTGAGTGTTCTAGACTGGCTTCAGGCTGTTTTTGTGTGTCTATTTTTTCATCTCTAAAATGGCATCTAATTAGTCTTTTTTCAGTCTTGTTCAAGACAGGGTAAAGATTAAATGAGTTTTAATTTACTGAGAATTTTGAACCTGGGGGTAAAATGCTATTTACAGTGTAGTTTTTACCTTTTTGTGTTTTTAGAAGGGTGAAATGGCCCTTTTCCTTTACAGGAAAGACAATAGACTAGCTTGAAGAGCAAAGGAAACAGATGTAAGGCATCCCCCATCATCGAAACACAAGGAAGTATCTCTTAAATTATTCTTTTTTAATTTCTTATTTACCGCCAAAAGCATCTATCCTGAGTGTTAACTTTTTTTATTTTTGGAGGCCTTTGTTTGTTTTAAAGCGGTTTTAAGTTTACAACAAAATTGACAAGGAGGTACAGAAATTCCTCTTCTCTCACATGCTCAGCTCGTGTCAAGAGTGGTACCTTTCTTTTTTTTAAACCAAGGATGAACTGCATGATATATCATAGTCACCAAGGTCCCCGGTTCATCTTAGGGCTCACTTGAATGAAGTGGGTAGTGTTGCATGTTCAGTGGGTTTGGACAAAAGTATAATGACGTGTATCTATCATTATAATGTCATTCAAAGTATCTTCACTGCTCATAGAAACTTCTGTACTCTGTGTATTCATCTCCCCACAAACTCCTGGAAGTCTTGATCTTTTTATTGTCTCCATAGTTTTGCCTTTTCCAGAGTGGTATATAGTTGGAATCTATTTTTCTTTTTTTTCTTTCTCCTTGAAAAGAGAGGTTCAAAGCCTTTATAATACCACTCATAGCCCACCCATGTGTGGACCGGACAGGCTCTAGGTTGCAGGCCCCTCCTCACAAATAAATACTCTAGCTTTTCTTTAATTATTCCTAATAAACCTTTTTGGGCTGGGTTCAGGACTTGGAATTTGTTTTTCTTCTTCATTGCCTCCTAGCTTTGCCATTTATTCTCTTCCCACTTGAAGATGAGACTCTTCTTCTTTTTTTTAATGTACTTACTGGTATATGATAATAGATAGGCTCATTTCTTTAAGAGATGCAGTGTTATCAGTGTTTGACTGCTAAGATTAAATTAAACCATAAATTAGGACATAGCGTTTCCTAAAGACATTTTATGTTTTAATCAGTACTAAGATGAGAAAGATAAATAACTACTAAAGTAGCAATAAAGTAAAGAAGATGAACCAGTGTTATTACTTAATATTATGCAAGAAAAAATAATTATTTGTTAGGTACATGTAAGTAAATACTAGTTACTAAAAGAAGGTAAGGACTTCATTGTGTCTTGTGTGATGGACTCAGGACTTAGTTGGCAGCACTCACAACATTGCTCCTGTTATTTAACCAATCCTCTTCCTTTCCTGCCAGCACCACAACATTTCAGGGGATGTATTGTTTTTCCCAGTATTGCATTTGCAGGAACTTCACAGAAACAGGAGACAATACGTTAATATCCACTATAGCCCTGCCCATGGGCTTCCCAGCTGGCTCAGTGGTAAAGAATCTGTCTGTAGTGCAAGAGATGCAGGTTTGATCCCTGGATCGGGAACAACCCCTGAAGTAGGAAGTGGCAGCCCACTCCAGTATTCTTGCCTGGGAAATCCCATGGACGGAGCAGCCTCATGGGCCACAGTCCATGGGATCACCAAGAGTTGAAGAGGACTTAGCAACTAAACCAACAGCCCTCCTGCCTCTTCTTGAGGCCATTTGCTCTCATTGCTTGAGTTTCACACTCTTGTTCCTTCTCCTTTCTGTGATCTCATTCATGCCTGGCCTTGAAGAGCTCTCCCAGCATGACCTTTGTAACACCTTCTCCTTCACCTCCAAACTTTCACCACCACTTTTTCTCATCCAAGTCCCTTTTAGGGTTTTGTCTTCTGGCTTTTCTGCTCACACCCAACATTTACAGTCCCCAGCTACCTCAGAGGAAGCAACAGTGAGGTCATTTGGTGCCTTCTCTGGGAAAGATCTGTGCACTAGTGGTAAGCCCTGAATTTTCAGCTTTGGTGCCCTCTGCCTTTGACCCTGCAGATCATGCTGAATTCCTGAAAGAATTTCTGTAACCAACAGGACATACCAGCTATTAATATCTTTCACCTTTTCACTCTCCTCATGGACAGGTCTCTCTGGGCTGTGGCTCCTAACTAGCCCTCTGCATCTAATGTCATGTGTCACATAAACGTGAATCTTAGAACTGGTCTCTGAAATTGTAGTGTCCTTTCATTTTGCAGGAGAGGTGCATGCTGCTCAGAGAGACTGAGTTTTGTCTAAGGACACAGCAGGTATGGAGCAAACTCAGGCCTAGCATCCTGGCCTCCTGAGTCTTAGTCCGTCCTGTAGTGTTTCCACTACATGTCCCTTCCTTTTGCCCACCAACAGGCAGAACTTCTGCTGGCTTATACTGGCTGCTTTTCAGAGACTAATGGATCACTAGCCAGCTCCAGGAGATCATCTCTTGTATGACACACATTGGCTTTGGACTATTACTGATCTTTTTCAAAATCACAAGAAAAGCAGGGGGGGTTATTAGATAGAAATGTTATATTTCTGAAATTAAAATGAAAAAATTAAAAGGTAAATGGAAAAATTGAAAAAATACAAATTTATATCAAGGAAAACGTTTAGAATCTTTGCTATTTGATTCTTAAAGAATCAGCTGAGCACCTCAGAAGAAAAGTGGAAATAAGATATATATGACAATGGGAATAGATTCACAAAAACTGGCCAAAAAAAAAAATATCCTGGTGAAAAAAGGTCAATCTCATTGTGAAGCAAAGAGAAACCACTTGTGTTTATCAAATGGGAGGGTATTTTGAATTATGCTCATGGTCGTGTTGATAAGGGTGAGGTTAAATATTCTCTTATACATGTTGGTTCTGAAAGGATTAATTAGTTGCAGCAATACATACATAAATATGTATAGTGGAATTTTACAATAATTAAAACTTTTAGGAGAATTTTATATGACAAAAAATGCTCACAAGTTGACTTGTAACAAGTTAAGTGGAAAAAAGGTACTAAAATAAACTATATTCTAATTTTTTAAGTGACATATATGTATATGCCATTTTTTAAAAAGCTGTAAGAAAATACACCAAATGTTAAAAGTATTTATCATCAAATGGAAGGATTATGAATGATTATTCTTTTTAAGTTTTTTGCGTGTTCTGTAATTAATGTGTACTATTTTTGAAATTAAAAAAAATTTTTTAATTAAAAAAGAAATTAAAAAATTTTTTAATTAAAAAAAAGAAACATTTTTTGCAAGAGGGATGGGGGTCTCACCTTCAGATCACACATTCTTTGCAGATCTGCTGGTTCTCATCTGACCTTTTAAAAAGCTGTCTCCAGCTCCTTGCCTGGCAAAGAATGTGTCTATAGTGAAGTAAAGGCCATGTGGCATGGAGAGAATAGACCCAGCCTCGGAACCAGGACAAACCCCACTGTGTTGTGTATGCACAGCATGGCCTGAGGAAGCCACTGCCCCATCCTTTCCTCTGGGGGCTTCTTCATTTACAGGGTGAAGGTGTTGGCTCCTGGTATCTGTAAGACCCCATGCTGCTGTAAAATGGGATCATTCTTCAGCACTCTCCTTTCCTTCTTGTTATTGTTGTTTAGTCACTAAGTCATGTCCAACTCTTTGTGACGCCATGGACTGCAGCCTGCCAGACTTCTGTCCATGGAATTTCCCAGGCAAGAATACTGGAGTGGGTTGCTGTTTCCTTCTCCAGGGAATCTTCCTTCTTAGTCCTCTTATATCATTACATTGATCTTAGGCTGAGATGCCAGACCCACTTTATGATCTGACTCTGGGAAGTTTTATTATCTCTGGTAAAACAAACAAACAAGCAAACCCTCCAAATATACTTTCTAAAACCTTTAGGTAGTTGCTTTTTCTTAGCAGGTATTTTATTGTCTGTTACAGCTATTTCACACGTGTGCATCCATTTTTAGGCTCTAGACCAGCGGTCAGCAAGCATTTTGCTGAAGGCCAGAGAGTATGTATTTTAGGCCTTGTGGGCCACACAGTCTCTGTGACATGTTCTTCTCCTTTTTTTTTTTTTCTTTTAAACAACCCTTTTAAAAGATGTAAAATTCATTCTTTGCTCACAGGCCATAATCTGCTGACCTCTGTTCATGACTGTAGAGGAACAAAAAATTATTTTGTCATACCTTGTCATACAAGCATACTTGTAAACTTATTTTTCTCTTTTCATTTTCTAAGACAGTTCTTCAGACTATAAATAAAGTAGTCCTTCAGGATGACAAAAGTGAATTTATGTAATGGGTAACCAAAAGCACATTAGTTTGTCTAGTTCATCAAATGTTGATGTAACCAAAAGCTCTAAGATGGAATCTTCATTATAGGGCTGTTTTAAATTGTTCTTTATATTATTCCTGAAAATATCTTCGAATCCTCAATTTGGGTGAAGATTTTAAGAAACCCAGTCCTCATACTTTTAGCAGAGCTGCATCCAGTACTTTAAACTCTCCCTTCTGAACACAGTGGTCAGTAGCACAGATTTTATAGTCAAACCTGTGTTTGTTTCCAACTTGGTCTTTTATCAACTCTGTGGCCTTTTCAAGTTAGTTAGCTAGCTCAGCCTCAGTGTGCTAATGGCTAGGAAGATCTTAGTAGCCTGTTTCTCCTCACGGGTCTGCTCCAGGTGTCAAAGGAGAGCACACTTACAGCACAGTCTGCACACAGCTCTTGGCACACAGGAGATACTCAACTGGTATAAGATGATTATTATCCCTTTTTTGTTTTAAAAGAATATTCAGTGTTCTTTGGGAACTCATTATAAATATAGTAGTCAGTGTCAGGAAATGTTTCCATAACCCATGTCTCATCTACTCTAGAACAGAAACCCAGTCTATGAACCTATAGTTCATTTCTTTTTCTTTAATCTTCAACCGTTGGGTCGCAAAGAGTTGGACATGACTGAGTGACTAACGCACGCACGCACTGGGAAAAGAAAATTTTCATTCTCCTTGGAGAATGAAAATAGAATGTTCCTTATTAATTCTAGTTCTGTTAACCTTTTGCCATAAGTCTGATTTCCCTGTGCACTAGTAATTTTTATGTTTCAACTTTCCCTTTCCTGTGATTTTCTGTAGTTGAGGAGCTGGACACCATATCCTAACCGAGGACTGCCTCATCGTTTCACTCCTCCATTCAATAAAGTTTACAGAGTGCATACCATGTGCTAAACACTGTGCCTGGAGCTAGACATGCAGCTTGAGTAAGACCAGGTCCTTATCCTTGTCAAGCATAAGTTCTAGCAGGAGAGGTAAATAAATGAGATATAAAGCAATAAATATGACTCTTGCTGGTAGTATTTGAAGAAATTGGTAAGGAGTGGTGAGCTAGCAGCTGACTGAGTTGGTGAAGGGAAATCTAGGTAGGAGGATCAGGGAAGGTCTCTCTGAGAAAGTCAGTTGAGCTGAGACTTGACGTAACAGAAGTTTACCATGTGGAGAGCTACAAGAAGAGTCCTCTAGGCTAATGAACAGCAATAGTAAATTCTATGAAGTGGGAGCTAGCTTGGGGTGTTTGAGGAACAGAGGAAAAGGCAATGTAAGTTTGAAATTTGGTGATGGGTAGTCTGAGAGTATTGGGAGAAGGTATGGCTATCCATGAGGGCAGAGAGGTAGAAAGGAGCCAGAACCACAGACCCAGGTGATACAGACCTTATTCTGAGAATGATGGAAAGCCATTGAAGGGTTTAAGTCAGGAGGTGAAATAACCTGGATATATATATGTTCTTTGAGAATGGGCTATGAGGGGACAGGGATGAGGCAGGCAAGGAGAAGCAAACAGAGAAAACTGCAAAGGAGCTGCCTGTATAGCAGGAAAAAAACAAGAGGAGAGTTTCCATGGAAGCCTGAAGAAGACCGCCTCTCAGGATGGGCAGAGGGGAGAGGAGAGTGGGCAGTAGATGCTACACAAGACAGATAAGA
Source organism: Aepyceros melampus (assembly GCA_006408695.1). Taxonomy (NCBI): domain Eukaryota; kingdom Metazoa; phylum Chordata; class Mammalia; order Artiodactyla; family Bovidae; genus Aepyceros; species Aepyceros melampus. Next base: position 132,018 of record SJXQ01002085.1, read on the forward strand.
GCAAAAAAGTGACCCGTAGATCTGGCAAGATGGAGCTTACTGGTGACCTTACTGGGAGCCAGTTTGGTGGAGTATGGGAGGAGAGTATGGAGGGTGAGTTCATAGGGATGGCAGTAAACGCACAAGATGAGAAGTTTGTCACTGGGAAGGGAGGCAGAGAAATGGCAAAAAGGCTAGAGGGGACTCAAGGTCAAGGGAGGATGATATTAAGGTATGTTTGTATGCACATTGGAATGACTCCACAGAAAAGGAGGATTTGATAATGCAGGAGAGTGGGTCATTACAGGACTGTGTTCCTGATGTGAGAGAGGGGCTGGGCCCTGGGGCTCAAGTGGAAGGTTAGCTTTTAGTAGGAACGAGGTTACTTCTCTTGCTGCAGAGTATGTAGATTGACTGAGACAAAATGGAAATATTACCTTCATGTTCACAGTCTTTGCATTTCATTCGATCTTTGTGGTATATTATGGCCCTCTAGTTCTCTTTGTGTTACTATGCTGATTGATTTGTGCAATATATTTTTTCTCTCTCTCCAGGCCATGTATCTCTCATACAGATCTGTTTACATGTCTGTCTCTTCCACTAAACTGGCATCTCTTCAACGAGGGTGGTTATCTTTGTATCTCCAGACACAGCTCAGTGTTTGGCAAGAACTGAGTTGAGGGAATGACAGCTACATCAGTACAAAGGACTCATGTAACAGCTACACAAACATGCAGTAGAAAGGAAAGTAATTTGAGAGCATGAATAAAATTAGATGTTTGCATTACTTAGAAGAATTAAGATGGGTTCTCTTATTTAAGTTGAATAGTTAGTGATTACCAGAACTAAGGAGTAGCTAAGGGTAAAAAACCACCTCACTAACACATGGAAGAAGGTAGGATTTTTAAAAAATTCTTTTTAGAATGTTTTTAAAAATTTTAAGTATAGTTGATTTACAATGTTGTGTTAATTTCTGCTGTACTGCAAAGTGAATCAGTTATACATACATACATATATATATATACACACACACACACACACATATACTCTTTTTTGTATTTGTTTCCATTATGGTTTGTTTTGAGATATTGAGTTATAGTTCCCTGTGCTATAGTGTGGACCTTGTTGTTTATCCATCCTATATATAATTGTTTGCATCTGCTAATCCCAGACTCCCAGTCCCTCCCTCCTTTACCCTTTCTCCCCTTGGCAACTCACTCTCTCTCTCTGTCATTCTGTTTCATACATAAGTTCATTGGGTCATATTTTAGATTCTATATATAAATGGCATCATGTGATATTTGTCTTTCTGACTTCACTTATTATGGGCATCTCTGGGCCCATCCATGCTGCTGCAAATGGCATTATTTCATTCTTTTCTATGGCTCAGTAGTGTTTCCTTCCATTCTACTGCATCAGGAAGGTGGTGTTTTAACAGCCTCTTTGAGCAGGGATGATTTAGTGTCTGGCATGTTGTGGTAGAAAGCACAGTTCTAGCTTCAAGAGAAAGTGATATTCAGTATCATTTATATGAGAAAGGCAAATTCCAGAATGGTCAGCATTCTTGTGGGGATGCCAGTAGCAGGGGATGTTTTGTGTTTAGAACACGAGTAAATGTGCAAGAGGTGTGACCTAAGCAGATTTATGCTCAAATGAGTGAGAACAACCTTATAGAAAATTTCAGTTTAGCATGTGTAGCTCTTTCCCAAATGCTTTCTACTTGGATTGGGGAAAAAGACACAACAAAACAAAATAGTTAACTTTCCCCTTCAGCATTATACAGCACATCCTAAATGAAACATGACTTTCTGAGTTACAAGCTGCCCCTGGCAAAGAGGCTGGTTGTAAGAGCATAATCTCAATGTGTGCCCTGAAATTAATGTTCTGTGGGCGCTCCAGATTTGTGTGACGTACTGTAAGTTATATCCAACCCAACTGTTCTTCTCACTGCCTGCATTAAGTATCATGAAATGAGTTGGCCTGAAAGGAACCATCTGAATAAAGAAGCTTTTATGCCTTTATAACTCCTTTACTGCATGACCCCAGGTCCCCGCTGTTGGTATTAGGAGCTTTTTCTTCCACTTTTCACTCTCTTGTCTTTAATGGATGGGCAGAATCCGCATCAGGTGCTCTCCCTCGTCTCAGCTTCCAGGCGCTGCTCTTTCCACTGTGGAAGGAGGCAGACACTGGCTTCTCCGTGATGTCTCTTCTCTTCCCAGGATGTCAACTGGAGAAAGGTCACAGTCAGAGCTGCCCATCCCACAGAATTCATTTTCTCCAGATTCATTAAAATGCTGCCTTCATCTTTCCCCTGGATTTTTACTTTTCAAAACGCTTTTTGTGGCGCAGCCTCATTTTATTTTATGTTGAGCTGACAACCTAACATCTCGACAAGTACCAGCTGGGAATACAGTTCTGCCCTCACTGTGCTGTGCCATCTTGCCAAGTTCTGTCTTTGTTACTCAGCTTTCATTCAGAAAGGAATTCATTTGAATGATACGACGCTATGGTTGTCTCCTTAAAGAAAGCTAGATTCTTGCACACCTTGGAAAAGTATTTATCTGTGAATGGTGCCATTCCTATTCTCTCTTCTTTCCCTTTCACATGTCATCATGGGGTCATCTCATGTTAGAATTAAATCTTCCAGTTTTGCCTTTCCCCACTCAATGGGATTTTACCCAAGGGGCCCTTGGCTTCTGTCTTTATTTCTACTTACCTGAGAGAAGCTGATAGCTTTGAGTCTAGACATAAGGCTACTGATGTAAGAGAAGAGAATTTTTATACTGCAGAAGATGCTTAGATGCTAGTTTACTTCTCCAGCGGGATTTTGAACAAGCGTGGATTCGGAAATGAAAGTTCTTTTCTGGGCTGTGTTGATGGAGCAGTCATGGTGGCATCAGTGGCCCCATTACACCCATGTGGTTCAGGAAAGGTGTTTCCTTTTATAGCCGTGATTCGTCTCAGTTTGACTTTTTAAATGGTGGAAAGCTGAAAAAATAGGATTTTTTTTCTCTAAAAGATTTTAATAGCTTTGCCATTGCACTTGCATCTTAATCATTGCCTCACATTTGTCACATAAACAATTTATGTTTTTACAAATATGAAGGACAGTATTTTATGTTTTCTGCTTTCTGTCCTTTTGATTTTTCCCCCATTATGTTTGAATTTTCAGATAAGCTTAAATAGGAAAGTCAATGCTAGGCTAACCATAGTTTGAGTAACCCTGAGTGTGTGGTGGGCTGGGGGTAGGTGAGGCAGGACTGAATGGGTTGTGTGTCTGAAATGTGATTTTGTTGATGTGTTACACACTGGCCCCCTATCAGCCTCTGCTTACTTTCCATTGTTCTTATAGCCAGAACAAAGCCTAAGGAAATCTCCACTCATACAGTTTTGGTCCTGTTCTTGTAGTTTCCATCTGATAACAACATGGTTTAGAGAGAACTTTTTGAGCTTCTTGAGAACTCCTGAGACTCTTGTTTTGTCTTCGCCTGCAGCCAAGATAATTGAAGCATTGTCAGTCTATTTCAAGGGCACACCTTAAGGTGGAATGTGATACTATTTGGGATGTTCAGATAGACCAAAGGGAACACAACTTGTAACTCTTCTTGCAGCAATAATTCCAGTTCTATATATGATGAAAAAATGAAATGGAATTCCAGCTCATGAGACATATACAAAGGCAACTTAGTCATTAACAGTAGCAGCATCTCATAATTTCCAAAGTTTTCTCTGATTTTTAGTGTGTTGATTGTTCATTCCCTTCTTCAGGGAAGTCAGGAAATCAGCCTTTCCCTGCAGTGGCTAAATAGATTCACACAGAGTTTGAAGGTGAAAAAGGTAGATCTGAGCCCATCCAGAAGATAAGGACCCACATTTCTTCCCTCCTCTATTCTTCTGCTTTGTCTGCCTGTCCACCTTTATTCTCAGTGAAGAGACACCAGAGGTGGTCCTCTACGCAGAGTATGGGAATAAACAGAGTCAGATTCAGTGATGCAGAAAGGGGAGAAAGTGGTTGTAAATCAAATAAGAGACTTTGCGCCATCCTCACTGCCAGCCACATAATTCTCTTAAAAAAATGGGAGACAGGATAGAGAGCGTCAAATCATACTAATAGACTACTTATCAAGCATCCACATGCCCAAAGATGCCTAAAAGACCAGTAAATGGAGGTGTCAGATGATATTGTAAATTAATATGATATTCAAATCAATAAAGTAAACAAAATATTTTAGAGTGGTCAGCCTCACAAAAGCATAGCACTTACAAATACATAACCTTCCTCTGCACACAGCCCCTCTCTCACACATACACAGGCACAAGCAGAGGCTGGGAGTAAACTTTTTGAACTTCTGACCCCTACTTAGCAGAAGGCATTTGAGGGAACAGAGAGGAAACAGTTTATTGAGCATATGGTACTTCCTGTTAGGCACTTGCATGTACTTCTCATTTAGTCCTGTGTAGTGTTCCTGTGCAGCAAGGGTATTCTCATTTTTAAAGATGAAGAAATTGAAGCTCAGAAAGATCACACTTTAAAAAAAAAAAAAAAAAAAGAAATTGTGGGACTAGGTTTCCAAACCAGGTCTGTGTGACTCCAAAGACCTTGAGTGGATGGATTCTCTTTCCGCTAAACCAGGCTGCCTCACTGGAAAATTACTGATGTCTTCACTCCATGTATTTCTATCATCTTTGCTGGGTTTGAGTCAGGTTAGTGATTCTGAAATGACTCTGGGATGAGGACCTCCTGTCGAGGCTTTACAAAAAACCAAATATCCCCAGTTAGTATTGCTTTCATCCTCACTTTCTTAACTATAATCAGCATTGATTCTTTCTTATCCCCTGATAGTATTAAGTTATGGTAACATTAAGGGGACAGAAAATAAAATCCACAAATATAGATACTGCTTAGTAGATCAGTAAAATGTGACAGTTGGCAGCAGTTAAAGAAGGTCTTATCTAAAAAGTATGGACATAAATACAAAGCACAGGATTAAAGGCATTTCAGATGAAGATAACTTTGTTTGCTAAACAAGCTTTTTTAGGTGTAAGTGAAAATACAGTCTTGCTTCTGAGCATCTTATTATAAGCATGATTCTGCCCTTGGCATGACTATCCAATTTTATTCAGACCTTACCTCTAGCACCTAGTTGGTACTAGGTAAAGGCTATGTTTTGGACTGAATATTGTGTCTTCGTAAAATTCATATGTGAAGCCATGCCCCCTGATGTGCTGGTGTTTGGAAATGGGACCTTGGGAGGTGATTAGGTTTAGATGAGGTCCTGAGGGTGGAATCAGTGTCCATATAAGAAAAAGAGAAGAGATCTGCACCTCCCAGCTCCTTACCCTGCAACTTGAGAACACAGTGAGCCAAGAAGAGGGCTCCAGCCAGGAACCAAATTGACTAGCACCTTGATCTTGGGATTCCCAGCCCCGAGAACTGTGAGAAATAAATATTTGTTCAAGCCACCCAGTCTATAACTTGTTATGGCAGCTGAGCTAAGACAAGCTAGATGAAATGAGTCTGTCTCTGTCTGTAATAAAGAGACGTTTTGATGACTTCATTTTGCTTCTGTTCCTTTTTACCTCTGATTTGCTGTACTTTCCTCTAATTTTGAGTGTCATCCCCAGTGATTAGACGACAAAAGCACAGATTAAGATTTCTCTTTTCCTTCCTCCAACTTCTACCTCAGTGGCATTCATGCCATTTCAGGAACTCTTCCATTTTAGGAAAGACATCTGTCTTTGTGTGTATCCCTGGTCCTCAGCCCTTATTACTCATCTTAGGGATCCTCTCACCTAAGCCTGGAGGTCGTTGGCAGCACCCTTCATAGTGGTATTCCTGCCCGTCCCTCCCTGGGCATATTTTAAAAATCAGTTAACAAAAGTTTCCATTTACGATCTCCAAGGGAAAATTAGGTAGAGTAATAACATTTTCATATGATTATTTGCCATATTGGCATTGAGGTAGAGAAATCTGTTAGAAAAACTGCTTGCTCTTTTCCCATGTGTCCATATTGAATAATATAGAGCTAGATACACTCTCTCTATTCTGAAGCTGTCATGAGCTGTAATAACTGGTTTGACACTTATTATCTTTTTTAATGCAAAGAGGAAATTGTCAGAGTTTGCAACAGTAAAATAGATCCTTTGTTATTTGTATTATTTTCACTTGAAAGTATTTTTTACTCTCTTTGTCTTGATAAAACTGAAGTTTATGTGGTAAAAGACGCGATATGACATGAAACGCCAGAATTTGGACAGTATCAGAGCAGAGCAGGAGTCAAATGAATCACTAATTGGTATTTTTTAGAACCAGTGTTTATAAGCAAAGCTGTCAGCTTAAATCACAGCCTAACCTCATAGGATCTTACTGCTTCATCAGAATAATTATTCATCAGTGCCTTTAATATTTCTTTCTGGAATGGTTAAAAGCATCCTCTCCATGCTGGTTCATGAGCACATATCACACAGCCTGGTTTCATTCAGGCCTGTGTTCATTCATCGTAGGAGGAAAGATGTACACTGAATCATGCTTTTAATTTTATATCCCTGGGAGGAATTAATGATCAGATTATTCTAGCCTTTGTGCTGTGCTGCCTTGAAAATAATTCTGAAGTGCCTAATGGTTAAGCTTAAAAGCTACCTTCATTTACTTTCAATGAACCTTTGATATTCAACAGTTATATTAAACAGAGTGTAAAACACAATGACAGTCCCAAATGCATTTTCTCTAGCTGGTCAAATGAACATTCAGGAACTCAGATGGACATTTCCAAACTTGTTTGCCAATTTACATTCTTTGCAGAGTTAAAGGGCTCTTGATGGTCACTGCCCTAGGATGGTCTGGGGAGATGGCCACTGAACGTGAGCCATTGCATTGCCAGGCCTGACTTTGCCACTGACCCTGCCTCTCCCACAGACCTGCAGATAGTCTCTCGGTACTTTTAGAAGTCATTTTTATCTTTTATTAATTTCGGGGGTTGAGTTAGACCTTACCGTAGGTTCCTTCTCTGCCCTAGACATCTGTGATTTACAGGATAAAGTATGGTGGCAGCTTTTGGCCAAGAAGCAGCAGGGACTCAGGAGATCACGGCCATACTGGTCTTCTGAGAGCCAAGTAATATATAGAATAACTTCATTCTGAGCAATCAGCAAATATTAAATGCCTCTATTGATGATGCTGCACTTGGTGCTGGGGGAAGGACAAGGAAATGAAATCATAGTCAATTTGACAGATAAGTGAGAGCTAAAGCACAGAAAATAAATTGATGAGTCAAGGCAGCATACGTCCTGTCAGTTGAGTGGCTTTTGCGGTAAGTGGGGAGAGCAGGAGTGGAAATAGTCAGGGAGGTGCTCACTGCCTCAGCTGCAGAGCCTAAGCGTGCTGTGTGCAGACCACACGTGAGGACTGGATGGCAGCAGGGAGCTAGCTGAAGCGGCTTCCTTTAAGTGTAGCTATTACTAGGAGATTTTTCTGAGAGTAAAAGTATTATTATTGTAGAAAATTTGGGAACTAGAAAAACATATTAAGATCACCTATAACCTCCAATCCATAGATCACTACTTTGATCTATTTCTTTCTAGTCATGTGTGTTATGACCTGAAGTTTATTTTTTAAAAGAAATTTTACACATGTTTTATATCCTGCTATCTTTTCATGTTGTATTGCTTTCCCCCACATTATTAAATATTCCTTGAAAACATTTTCAAGGCTGCATGTTATTTCATTACACAAATGTTCCATCATCTGAGGTACATGTAGCTTGTTTTGTTTTAATATTGTAAATAGTAATTTGATGATTACTTTTATATAAATTTTTGCTTGATCTTATATATAAATTATCTATTTGAGATTTCAGAAAGTTATATTTCCACTTTCATAGAATTTTCTGTGGCAGTTGAGTTTGAACTTTAGATAGTATCCAGTTTTTTTTGTTTCTTTTTTTATGTTGACTGAAAAATCTGACTCTAAAAAAGAAATGTAATTATATCTTAGAAAAAGACTGGAGGATGCCTCTGTCCTGGGACAGGTAGAAATATCATACAAGAAGACTATATGATCTGGTGCTTATATCTGTTGATTCATTCATTCATTCATGTATACGAACAGGGGGCTTTGCCAGACTCTGGGAATGAGGATGGCTTGGATTAGTTTGAGTCACTGTTGGCTCTCTCTGGAACTGCTGCAGTAGTTTCCTAACTAGTTTCCCCATTTATATTTTTGTTACTCTTTATTTACCCACCCAGCAGCTACAGGGTTCTTTGCTACAGTTCGATTATACCCAAGATAAAGTCCAATATCTTAATATGGCAGCTGTACTGCCCATTTATTACCTCCAGCCTTACTGGCTTTTTTTTACATTTTCTAAAATGTGCTGAGCTCTGTCCTATCCAAGGGTTTTGCCCCCATTGTGCCTCTCTTCCCAGAGTCCTCTTACCCCGCTCTTCCCTTGCCTACCTCAGACTTAAACTTTAGTCTCACCTCAATTTTCACTGACTGAGAAAACCCTTTTGACAGCCACTCACCCTTATCTTAACAAACTCTTCCACAGAACCCAGGTCTTTTTCTTTAAAGCACTTGTCATAATTTGTAATGAGTCCTTTATTTGTGTATTTATTTCATGTACGACTTCACTGAACTGTAAGCTTTGTAAGAGCAGGGACGATGACTTTCTTGCTCGCTTTTCCCCAGTACCTGTCACTGTCCTTGTCTTGTGGTAGAGGTGAAAGAATAAATGAAAAGTAGAGCGTATAATCTTTCTAAGCTTCCATATTAGCTCTGAAGGTAAGAGAAGAGGAGGAAGCAGAAGTGATGCATGAGGACTTTGGGTGGTCGGTAGGATAAAGATGTGATTAACAGAAATGGCTAGGCTAAGTCAAATTAGGAGGGAAATGATGAAGCCAATGTTAGGGATGTGTAATTTAAGGATGAAAGTGGAGTTTGTGAGGTAATCCACTGAAAAAATCCAGCAGGTCAGCACCAGTCTCTTTGTCTTAATAAAGTAAAGCCTTATTCCATGCCTATTGTTTATTTTTTATTTTGAGATATTATTTGTGAATCAGATAACTCTTTTCTTTTTATAATTGATGCCTTTTTAAAAAAAATCCTTCTAAATTGCAGAAGAAGAAAAATAGGGTAAAGCCATCATTTTGTCTTATTTGTGCCATCCCTGTTACTGAAGCCCTGACCCTTAACCTGTTCTGTTTAGAGGAGAAAACAAGGTTGGAACTTTACTCTTTGTTCCTTACACCAGCCATTACTATCAACTCCCACCTCAGTTCTTTTGGAAAAAGTAATCTAAATTACAAATTTGGGGAGTTTCAACATTGTTCACATACTTACTGGGATCCAACCATAGTATGAGGCTTGTAATGTTAGGTTTTGAATATAGTGTTTAAAGTCTTGGTATTTTGCAGAATTGCAAGATAAATTTAAGTTGGAAGCTGCTTTTTCTTAAATAATAGACATATTCTTAGCCCTGTGAGATGTGAGTAATGCAAGAATGGGTTTGATTATGACTTGAGCAGGATTATCTGTCTTGGAAAGCCTAACCTAGATGCAACCTCATTTGTCTGCATTACAGATCAAGCGTATTTTCAGAAAATGGAAAGATGAGCCAGACCCCACCTCATGCAGGTGCCTTTTGCTCTTGTGTCTATAGAGGCTGTAAAAGTTGTTCTTGGGCTGGATGGTTATTTTTTGTTTTCCAGGTTGAGGCTACCATTCAGATAATAGTCAGGTACAATCTTGAGGTCATACATAATTTTTTAAAAGTTGTTTAAAAGACCATGCACTGTCTTGCTGCTTGGGCGCCTTTCTATGACGGTCCCCAGCTCTCCTTTTCAGTAACCGACTCAGCCTGACACAGTTGTACTGGCTGCTTAACGCTCTGTAAAATGTTATTTAAATATTTCTAACTTATTGTTTCATGCTGGGTTTTATGGAACATAAATTTCTATTTAGGCCACTAATTTACAGTAGAAGTTTGTTACTAATATCACTGCAGGCTCCATCCATCTAAAAATATTGCTCATAACCTACGCTAAAAATATGTTATATATTTGCACTGTATGTAAACAGCATTGTGTTTTATTAGTGTGCAGAGCTTTGTCTGTGGAAATGTTGATATTGCAGCATATATTTAGAAGGGATAGGAACTCAAGTGCGGTAGAAAGAGTATAGAAAAGTGAAATCCCTGCAGGATGGGATTTATGGAATTTTCAGGGCGCTTTGCAGAATATCTGCATACACTACCTATGTTTTGTTTTGTTTTTTATAAGGCATCACCATCCTATATAATTGACTTTTTTATTAAGATATAAATTTAAACAAGTAATCTGAATGGTTTTACCCAGTGATATACAGTTCAGTCTGTACAAAAATACAGGGAAATGACAGAGAAGGGCCCTGAAAGGAAGGGTTGGCAACTTGTTTTGGAGTCTTGGTGGTGCTGAAGGCAGAGAACTAGAGGGGCTGTGGAAAAGTGCCACCTTTTTAAAGTAAAAGGCTTTAAACTAAAATCTATTGAGCTAAACACACAGGATGGGGTTCTCAGAGGCTCAAACCATGCTAGTTTCATGAATAATAACCAAAGGCTGAACCAGGACAGTGCAACTTAGAAGCACACGCGCAGACACCATATCTGACTAGGAACTTCGTGAAACATCTCCAGCCACGAGAGCTACCTTTTCTACAAATATAAAGTGAAATCTTGCAGAATGTTCTGGGAAGCTCTGTTTGTTTCGTGTGTTTTCCATATTGCTAAGTGGTTTATAGAGGGTTGAAACCGCAAATATATTCAGTTCCAGAGAGGCTTTAATGACCATGTTTTAACCTTCAGAAATATTTATTAAATGGACTAGAAACAATATAAGTTGGATCTTCTTTCTGGTAGTGGAGAAATGTAATTCCAAAGAATGACATTTTTGTTTTCTTAAATGTCCTTGGACTTCCCTGGTGGCTCAGAGGTTAAAGCGTCTGCCTCCAATGCGGGAGACCCAGGTTCAATCCCTGGGTCGGGAAGATCCCCTGGAGAAGGAAATGGCAACCCACTCCAGTATTCTTGCTTGGAGAATCTCATGGACTGAGGAGCCTGGTGGGCTGCAGTCCATGGGGTCACAAAGAGTCGGACACGACTGAGTGACTTTACTTACTTACTTACTTACTTAAATGTCCTTGAGCTGGAGGAGATGATTTGGGGAATAAGAGGTTTAAGACTTTGGAAGAGTTCATTTGGATCATTTTGAGGAATCTTTAGTTTGTACAAGTCCTGTAGAGTGGTTGGTTACCTGAAAGAATTCAGCCTGAGCTCTAATCCAGTTCTTCCCTAGAAATATTGAGGAGAGAAAGTAGGTTCTTTATGACTGAATCCCAGTTAAACAAGTTAGTTTTGTTCCTGATATCCTGATGAGTCTGATTCTCCCGGTGAGACAGCCTGCACACCATCTTCACTCATCTTCCTCCCTTTGATAGCAGCAGAGCAACTGGGTATCATCTGGGGAACTCAGAGTTGGCACTTGGTGTCCAGTTGAAAAGATGGTTGTGTCTCTAGACTGATGTAAGTGCCCACTAAGCCACTAGAGCTGAAGTTTTTAAAAATCATCTTTCAAGGGTATGTAAGATTTGATAACCAGGTTAATTATTGGGAAATCTTTCAACTTGTTTAAAGTACATTTGCAGAAAACTAAGGCCATTGGTTTTGCCTCTAAAATAGTGATGCTGTGGTGAGAAGTTTAGCATTGTGTACTTACATGGCTCCCCAGAGTGCCAAAAGCCATCATCTGTGATGAAGAATTTTACAAACAACTCCCAAAGAGTTTTAATGTAGCAAATGAATCTTGGAAAACTGCTGTTTCTAATTTACTACCTTGTTCAGTGCATGTTAAAGAAGAAGCATTGAATCATATAATTAAATATGATTTTTAAGGCCTCTGAGGTGTCACTTACTAATTGATACTCACTGGCATTTTGCTTGGCCTGTTGGACTGAGGCAGGAGGTCTTCAAAAGCTCATCTCTTATCTCTTATGAAGCAGACTGAGTGTGAAGGATGCTGTATTAGCAGCCGGCTGCTCGCCATGCTTGCAAATGACTCGTGCTGCCCTGCTGTCACCGCTTGTCTCTGCGTGGATGCAGACTCCACCCATTCCCCTCCTGTTGATTGTGTTTTATTTAGAAATTTCAAAAATGTTCACATTAAAATGACAAAGCTTTTTTCAAAAGCTGACCACTAGGTTATTAAGAAAAAATGGGATAGAATCTGAGTAATAAAAGTTTTTCAAAAAGGACCCTTTTCCTGAGTTCACAATAAAACGAACACTCCCTAAACCAGCATTTATATCCATAGACAAGGCATTGCCTACACTCCCTGAGCTATAATCCAGCCCATCTTCAACCTGTGCTTCCATTTTCAAGACCAAAACATCCTTTGGGTACATGGAGATTCTGTGGCCAGGACCATGGCTGCCCTCCCATCTAAGCTTAGGCCTGCACTTGGCAGGTTGATAAATGTGAAAATTGAACTGCATTTCATGGCCAGGTTCTTCACTTTGTCATTTTCTTTCCGCCCCTGGTTATTTCTTCTGTTCTTATAGAAAGGAAAGCAAAGCCCATTTAACAACTGTAAAGCACACAGTCCATAGAGACCTTAAAGATTACTGGCAACAAAACATATTTATGTCTTTAATAAGGAATTGAAATTTACCACTCACTAGATAAATTTTCCCTCCCTGCTCTTTCTCTCGAAATCATTGGTATTGGGTGAAACAATTTGGTTTCCGGCTATTACATTAATGTTTTTTGATTTCTGAGGTAATACTGCAGTGTTTCCTGCCAATAATAAAATTTTGAGGTAATTCTAAGTTCTGGTGTACATGGACAGCTTTGAGTTAAATATTAAATTATTTTGTATGATTTCCAAGTGTCTGAAGACTAAAAGACTATATCATATGTGTTGAATATAACTGGGTATGAGAGTTTCTTGAAAGGGCAAAGATGTGGCTATAGAGAATAGGTGATATAGTTGAAGGTAAAAACTGAGTGATTATTTGTTGATTCTAAATTTAATCACTGATGAAATGATCATGTTGCCTGGCTGATGGTCTTCTAGCAAAGTGTTTCTTAAAAGATGAGGTAGTTATGATGCCACAAATCAGACAGGATATTTAAAGAGTGGGCTTTGGGACACCTCCTGATCACCCTTTTCCATAATCCTCAGGATACAGGGTCCAGCAGGTCTCAGAGCCTTTGTTTGGAGATGAGAGGTCATGAAGCACTGTTGAAAGTCGGTGGAGCATGATGAGCTGCGCCATCCACTCCTTTGCCTTATACTTTCTGGCTACTCATCAAGCATTTCTGAATAAGCTTTTTTTTTAAAATGCAACTTTGTTTTCTAAAAGTGTACAAGCAAGAATAGTAGTAAAAAATGATATTTTATCAAAAAAAGATATTTTATTTCTTTATTCAGGGATGGTTTTTGTTTTGTTTTGTTTTGTTTTTGCTTTGATAATCTTCTGAGTCTCAAATTCATCCTTGGGATTTCTCCTGCAGAGTAAGATGTAGTTAAATCTTATGGATGGTTACAAGCTAGGAGATAAAGAATCTGCCTGAAATGCAGGAGACCTGGGTTCAATCCCTGGGTCAGGAAAATCCCCTGGACAAGGGAATGGCAACCCACTCCAATATTCTTGCCTGGAGAGTTCAATGGATAGAGGAACCTGGTGGGGTATATTCCATAAGGTCGCAAAGCATTGGACACTTTCACTTACTCAAAGCTCGGAGAAGTTTTGGTTCTGAGAGATAGTAAAATAATCTTTGAATAAGAATATAGAAACTACCTATAAACTCTTCTTACAAATGCTCTTTTATTAAAATTTTACATACAAAGGTGATACTCATTCATTGGTCATTCTCCAAATGTTTGGGTACTTCTCTGGGCTTATGGAGATATACTGCCATGGTACAGTATTCGAACTCTTTAAGACAAATTTTAAAATACTATCCTAGGGAAACTGAGTTGCAGAGGAGAATGAAACATGATTCTTGCCTTTTAAGGAGCTTACAATTCGATAGGTACAAAATAACTCTAATAAAGGTAGTATGTGTTAAGTGAGAAACAAGTATGGAATACTGTAGGAACCTAGTATTTGTAGGGATAATCAGAGAAGGCTTCCTAAAATATATTTATAGTAGGTCTCTCTGTCTGAAAAGTCCTGGGCATGTTGAAAGGCCTAATATAAATATCAGGAAGCCTTCCCTGATCATCCCTGCACTTGTCCTTTTCTACCCATGTGAAACTCACTAAATGGAAGATCATGGAGAGTGGATATATAGGAGTCAAAGATGATCAAGTTAAGCTTGGGAAATTTAGGAAAATTGTGGAGCCACACCAGAGAAGTCAAGAGAAGGGGAATAAGACTTTTCTGATGAGTTGCTGAATCTCTTGGATGTGCTGACGCTGAAGCACAAGCTATCAAAGTGGCTTTGTCCAGCAGGCAAGTGAGTGTGGAGTGGAATTTCATAGGGTAGATTAGGTTTTCAGTTGACCCTGCACAAGCTGTGGATGTGGATGGAAGAGATTGCCTGTCAAATTCTTGTAACTCTAACCTTCCAATGTTTAAACTGTCCCAAACATTCTTGACTAATATCTGAATTGGTGTTATGGCCTGATATTCTGTTGATAGGGTGGAGGTAATTTCTGTGATTTCTGCCTTGGGTTTATAACTGGGGAATTTGTATACAGAAATGCTAATTGGAGCTACATAAATTCAGAAACAGATAGTTTTATATTTGTTCTTGTGAAAAAGACAGGCATTTTCTTCTCTAGGTCTAGGGGAAGAAACTTTGAGGTGTAAGAAGGGCCTGATGGTTTCTGGAAACCAAAGCTAAAACGGACAAAAATAAAATGAGATCCTTGTTTTCTGTAGCTTTCTTTCTTTGTGCGGTTTTGGGAAACTGTCTTAATAACTTTTTCTGACTCTGTAATCTTTCTTTTTTTCTTAATTCAAGACCACAAATAAGAAAAGCTGTTATTTGCATTTTGATTTAATTAGCCCTCTCATCAGCACATTCTAATGTAAGTGTTCCCTGATTTATTGACCGAAATTTACTGGATTCTGTATGTATGTTTGGTTATGCATAGATTTGTTGCTGTTCTTGAATTTTGGTGTTTTTATTTATCAATAATACAGCTCATCTATGTATTAGGAGTGTTACAGATTTCCAGGATATTTTCATTTCTTTAAAATAAGATTGACAGGAATTTCTTCCTATCTCTGTTCATTCAGTGTAACCTTTCTTTTCGGTCTTAGTACTACCCTACCACACACCTTTGCCTTTGGCTTTTGGAGAGTGATTTTTATGGTTTGAAAATACTAAGCCATTGATGAAGTAAGTATATAGCCTCAATTAAAATACTTTATCCATTTTCATACTGAATTATATCTATAGGAAAATATTTTGAAGTTATAATTCAGGGTCATAAACAGACCAACAAAAAGTAAAAAAACATTTTGCCTTATTCAAGAATGAAAAGAAAATGTGGAACTCAGAGTTTTAATCAACTTGAAAGAGGTTGACATTGCTATGGATTCCACAGATGTTACAAGTATAAAAGCAGGGTATTATTCACAGTTTTGTGCTAAAAATTAGGCAATTTAGTTGAAATGGAAAAATTTGTTGAAAGAAAGAATCTACCTATATCTCTCAGGAAGAAATAAATAATCAGAATAGCCATTATCTATTAAAATTTACAGCTAAAAATCCTTCTCACAAAGAAATGCTAGGCCCAAATGGCTTTACTGGTGAATTCTAACACATTTTTTTAAGGAAGAAATGATGCAGATTCTACATAAACTTTTCTGGGAAAACTGGAACAAAAAAGAATATTTCCCAATTCATTCTGTGAGGCCCACTACCAAAATGGATGAAGATCCTGCATGAACATAATAAGAAAACTACAAACCAATATCTAGTTTTCCCGTACAGAACACAGATAAAATGTTCTTAACATCTTAGCAAATTGAGTCCAACAATCCATTAGAAGAATAATATAACATAATCAAGTAAGGAATGCAAGCCTAGTGTAACATTCAAAAATTGATTAAATATAATTTACCATATTAACAAACTGAAATTGAAAAATCATCTGATCATTTCCATAGAGGCAGAAAAGATTTTACAGAGTCTTATCATACATTCCTAATACTTCTAGCAAACTAGGAATGGAAGAAAACTTTTTCAAACTGATAAAGGACTTCTATGGAAAGTCAAGAGCTAACATGATACTTGATGATGAAAGACTGAATGCTTTCTCCTGACATCAGGAATAAGTCAGTGATGTCCATTCTCATGATTCCCATTTAGCATTGTACTGAAGTTCTACCTAGTACAGTAAGGCAAAAAGAGAAACAAAAGGCATTCAGAATGGAAAGGAAGAAGTAAAAACATTTTTGTCTCAGATGACATCATCATCTATGTTGGCATCTTCTGACACCACCAACTCAATGGACATGAGTTTGAGAAAACTCCAGGAGATAATGAAGGACAAGGAAGCCTGATTTGCTGTGCATTCCATGGAGTTGCAGAGTCAGACAAGACTTACAAGTTGAACAACAACATGTGGAAAAATCCAATGAAATCTACAAAAGAAGTCACTAAAACTGAGTTTAGCAAGGCTGCAAGATACAACATCATTGTACAAAAGTTAACTATTTCTATATAATATCTACAAATAGAAAACTGTGTTTCTATATAAAATTTATTTCTATAATTGGCAATAACAAATTAAAAAAAATACCATTTACAGTAGCATCAAAAATTTCAAATACTTAGTGGGGAAATGACAAAAGATGTATAAGACACTGAAAACTACAAAACATTGCTGAGAGAATTAAAGACCTAAATAAATGGAGAGATATACTATGTTTACATGTCAGAAGATTCAATATTGTTAGGATGTCAGTTTTCAAATTGATTAGTAGACTCAAACACAATCCCAATTACAACCCCAGCAGGACTTTTGAAGAAATTCTAAAATTCATATGGAAATGTAGAGCTATATTAATCAAAACAGCTTTGAAAAAGAGCAAAATTGGAGACCTAACAGTACCTGATTTGAAGACTTACTGTAAATTGAGAGAGTATGATATTGGTGTAAAAACTGACAGACCAAATCTGTCAAAAGAGAAAGTCTTGAGGTAGACCCACGTAATTATGGATAGCTTATTTTCAACAGAGCTGCAAAAGCAATTCAGTGGAGAAGGGAAAGTCTTTTCAACAAATGATGTTGAAACAAATGGATATCCATATGCAAAAAAAAGCCCCAACACTTCATTTCATACCTTGTATAACAGATAAAAATTGACTCAAAGGATCATTGATCTAACTAGAAAACTTCTAGAAGAAATCATAACCATTGTGATCTTGGCTCAGACAAAGGTTTTTATTAATGAATTAGACTTTATTAAATGTAAAATTTGGCTCCTTTAAAGATACTATTTAGACAATGCAAAGATGAGCCATAAACTCAAAGCTGCAAATCATATATCTGATTTGCTTTCAGAGTATATAAAAAATGCTTGTAACTCAATAACTGAAACAAACAAAAAACCTTAGAATAAAAGAACAAAAGATTTCAATAGGTAGTTCACCAAGCAGGATTTGTGAATGGCAGATAAGCCCATGGGAAAAATGCTTACTATCATTAATCATTAGGAAAGTGCAAATTAAAACCAAAATGAGATTGAAAAGATTGATCATGAGTGCTGATGAAAATGTGAAGGAATTGTAACTCTTACACTGTTCTACTCTGATGCTAAGAGTATAAGTTGGTATAACTATAATGGAAAAGTTTGGCAATTCCTGAATTG
Organism: Aepyceros melampus; assembly: GCA_006408695.1. Classification (NCBI taxonomy): domain Eukaryota; kingdom Metazoa; phylum Chordata; class Mammalia; order Artiodactyla; family Bovidae; genus Aepyceros; species Aepyceros melampus. The sequence continues at coordinate 149,860 of SJXQ01002085.1, forward strand.
TCAGCTTTTAAAAGTGTTAACCATGCACCAACCATATGATTCAAACATCCCATAAATAGACATTTACCCAAGAAAAATGAAAGCATATGTCCATACAAAGACTTATAAGCGAATTTTCATAGCGGCTTCATTTGTAATATCAAAACCTGGAAACTACCCTAATGTTTATCAACAAATAAATGGAGAAATACATTATAATGCATCTGTGCAGTGGAGTACTACTCAGTGATAAAAAAGAATGAACTGTTGTTACATGCAACAACATGGATGGAACTAAGAATAATTATGTTGAGTGTGGTACAAGATAAACTGAGATACATTAAAATTTGAAAAGTTATTTGAGCGAACATAGGATCCAGTTGAGCAGTGTCAAACCAAAAGTAGTTAGGATTGCTCCACCAACAGGAGCTGGGGCAAGGTTTTTCTAGAGGATACATGGAAGCAAAGCAAGGAAGTGATTTGATTGGCTTAGAAAGAAAGTGAAGTCACTCAGTCGTGTCCGACTCTTTGTGACCCATGAACTGTAGCCCACCAAGCTCCTCCGCCCATGAGATTCTCCAGGCAAGAATACTGGAGTGGGTTGCCATTTCCTTCTCCAGGGGATCTTCCTGACCCAGGGATCGAACCCGGTCTCCCACATTGCAGGCAGACGCTTTAACCTCTGCACCACCAGGGAAGCCCCAAGTGGCTATATTTTCTGGGAAAGCCTAGTACGCTCTTTGTAATTGGTGTTGTTCTTTGGGACATTAACAAGCAAAATAAGCCAAATAAAAGTATGATTATATGATTCCATTTATATAAAATTTAGAAAATTCAAAATAATAGATGGCATCAAAAAGAAATATAGTTTGGGAACAGAACTATGAGGGAAGAAATGGAACAGTAGGATTACAAAGGGGTCCAAGAAAACTTTGTGGGACAGTGTTCATTATCTTGATTATAGTGATGGTTTCATATGTCAAATTGTCAATTTTACACTGCAGAAGTATGCAGTTTGTTTCCATTAAACTTCAATCAAGCTGTTAAAAGTAAAACTATTTTCCTTTAAAAGGGGAATGGAATTATGAAGTTCAGAGTTTTTACCAACCTGGATGAGATTTTTAGGACTTGAGTGTGACTTCAGCTTGCCTGAGGTATTCACAATGGAAACAATGAGATATGTGGCTATTAAACTTCCTGTGTTATTTCCTTCACTCCAGAAGGTGAACAGAGAAAGAGTGAAAGACCCAGTCAGGGTTAGGGAAGTGATTTCCAAAAGCACCAAATTTAATTATTTTTATAGTTAGGTGACAAAAATGAAAGGTTTCATTCATTATTGATATTCAGCTTTAAACAAAAGAAAAGCCCCAACTATGAAATAATTAATAACTAATTCCAAGGATTGGCTTGGTGTCTATATGTATATGAGGAAGCAGTTCTTCTTGTTTATTATAAATTCACTAGCTATTAGTTTAAAGTGCCCCATTGTTTTTATATTACACTAGTAAATTCTTTTTCTTTTCTCTTAGAAGGAGAAATAAATACGTAACTGCAGTGTGCATAATGATGTTCAGACTAATGTTACCAACCAAAAAACAAATAGCAATGTGTTGTCAGCTTCCTGGGTAGAAATGACATAAGGGGCAGACTGGTTTTATCATTTCTCAGATGAACTGTTTGATGATTGCTGTGATATTACTAAGTTGGAAAGGAAGAAAACACAAAACTTAAATATACGGGGTAATGTATGTAGAAATAAGATCATTTTCATTTTCTTGCTGTATAAAATTTAGATGCAGACCCTTGGAAGTTGAGTGTTTTAATGAGAAGTCTCTTAACTATGTTTTAAAAGTGTAAGCAAACAGATCATCTCTCTGAAGATTATCTCTCTGAATCACGTTAGCATTTACTCTATTAAATAGGCTGTTTCGGTAGTTGGGACTTTTAGCTGATACCTATTATCATAAGCTAGCTTGAAATGATCTCCTAAAGATGATGAAACAAATGAGACCATGCAAAGCTATAACTCTGTCCATGGAGTGCTTCAAGCTGCAATATGCAAAGCAACTCAGGAGGAAACAATAGCAAATAAAATGGCTCTTTTAAGATCAAAGACAACATGCAAACCTCTACTTTTAAAGAATTTATCTTTGCAAGTAACTATACTTTCAAATTAAATATACATCTGAACAATGTGAAATGGATTCTGTGACCAAAATTAGCCACTGAACTTACCTCCTCCAGATTGTCTATAATTTTAAATGTGATTTTCAACCATGAAGGTATATTAATAAGGGTAGGCTAAGCTATGTAGTAACAACAAAATCAGTCTCAGTAACAGTACATATGGGGAAGCCTGGCGTGCTGCAGTCCAGACATTTTTTCAGGTCACAAAGAGTTGGACACAACTGAGTAACTGAACTGAACTGTGCGTCACAAATATCTGGTTTTTGTTGATGTTACACATCCACCATCGGACAGATATTCTGTCTCACATAGTTATCTCCCTTAGTGGCTCAGATGGATAAGAATCCGCCCACAGTGCGGGAGACCTGGGTTCGATCCCTGGATGGGGAAGATCCCCTGAAGAAGGGAAAGGCTACCTGCTCCGGTATTTGGCCTGAAGGAGAGAGCCTGGCGGGCTACAGTCCAGGGGGTCGCAAAGAGTCAGACATGACTGAGCGACTTTTCACTTCACTTTAGTGTCTCCAGTACTGAGACTGATGGAAGCTCCACTCTTGTAACTGTACCAGCTGGAACATGTGGCCTCCTTGGTCATTGCGGAGGGAAGGGAGAGCTGGAGAGCCATACACACTAGCCTTTTTTTTTTTTTTAGCATAAAAGTGACATGCTCTTTCACTCACAGTACACTGACCAGAGCCAGGGGTATGGCTCCATTTAACTGCACAGTAGTTGGAGAATTGGTGGGGAGTCCATGGATATTCAGTCAGATGTCCTTGCCTCAGTAGGATGATCAAATTTTTACATGAGTTCCACTTGGCCTGGCACCTTTGAAATAATACCCTTAATAGAACATTTAATGTTAAATAATTAAAATATCCAACTGATGAAGATGCTTATAAGAAGGCCTTTTTGTCACATAAATTTTTTATGTATTCTCATTTGTTAATAAGGAAGGGGGAGAGAAAATCAATACATTCTTTAGTTTACCATTATTCATATAAATAGTAAATTGCCAGTTTCCACTTTCTGAATAATCAAAATGACCTTACTTCGGACCACAAAGTGAGATTGGGAATATGTGGCTACAGTAGAAACTTGAACTGTATTTTGAAAACAGCTAGAGTGATTTCAGGCATCTTTAGTTAGGAGTTTCTCCTGCTAGGGATCTTTCAGTCCCAGTTTTTGCTGAGTTGTAATTTGGAACAGATTGGTTCCAAATAGGAAAAGGAGTACGTCAAGGCTGTATATTGTCACCCTGCTTATTTAACTTATATGCAGAGTACATCATGAGAAACGCTGGGCTGGAAGAAGCACAAGCTGGAATCAAGATTGCCTGGAGAAATATCAATAACCTCAGATATGCAGATGACACCACCCTTATGGCAGAAAGTGAAGAGGAACTAAAAAGCCTCTTGATGAAAGTGAAAGAGGAGAGTGAAAAAGTCGGCCAAAAGCTCAACATTCAGGAAACGAAGATCATGGCATCTGGTCCCATCACTTCATGGGGAATAGATGGGGAAACAGTGTCAGATTTATCTTTTGGGGCTCCAAAATCACTGCAGGTGGTGATTGCAGCCATGAAATTAAAAGATGCTCACTCCTTGGAAGAAAAGTTATGACCAACCTAGATAGCATATTGAAGAGCAGAGACATTACATTGCCAACAAAGGTCTGTTTAGTCAAGGCTATGGTTTTTCCAATAGTCATGTATGGATGTGAGAGTTGGACTGTGAAGAAGGCTGAGTGCCGAAGAATTGATGCTTTTGAACTGTGGTGTTGGAGAAGACTCTTGAGAGTCCCTTGGACTGCAGGGAGATCCAACCAGTCCATTCTAAAGGAGATCAGTCTTGGGTGTTCTTTGGAAGGAATGATGCTAAAGCTGAAACTCCAGTTCTTTGGCCACCTCATGCGAAGAGTTGACTCATTGGAAAAGACTCTGAGGCTGGGAGGGATTGGGGGTAGGAGGAAAAGGGTACAACAGAGGATGAGATGGTTGGATGGCATCACTGACTCGATGGACGTGAGTTTGAGTGAACTCCAGGACCTCCCTGGTGGCTCAGACGGTAAAGCGTCTGTCTACAATGCGGGAGACCCGGGTTCGATCCCTGGGTTGGGAAGATCCCCTGGAGAAGGAAATGGCAATCCACTCCAGGAATATTGCCTGGAAAATCCCATGGACAGAGGAGCCTTGTAGGCTACAGCTCATGGGGTCACAAAGAGTCGGACACGACTGAGCAACATCACTTCCAGGAGATGGTGATAGACAGGGAGGCCTGGCGTGCTGCGGTCGCAAAGAGTCGGACACGACTGAGCAACTGAACTGAACTGAATGTGCCTTTTACCTCTAATAAAGTTTAACCATTGAGGAAGATAATCATTATCGTGATAGAATTATCTTGAGCTTTTATTTAGGCTGTTCCCTGAGTCTTTTGAGGGGACAAATCAAATATGGAAGGAATATAGGGTAGCAGCAACAGGTACTATTAGAGTCTCTTTGCATTCTTAGGAATGCCAAGAAGATTATTTATATTCAGGCCATCAAATCCAAAGATATCAGTATCAGTATCGGTATCAGCCCAGTCATCTGACCTATTAACTTGTTAACTCAAAGGGAAAGAGCTCATTATTATTTTGCAAATAGGAAACCAAAAAAAACAGTGGAGAAGAGAATCCTCTCAAAAATTCCTATTAAAAACCAATATCTTTTACTTGAAAACAAGTATTTTAATCTGCTGTTCTGAAGAGCCCCTTTTTGCTTGAGATGCTGGTTGTCCATCATGTACACTGCAAAACCTGGTACTTGAAGCTTCCACTGTGGGACTACAATCTCCTTGCTGCTTAGCTTCTTCAGTCATATCCTTCTCTGTGTGACTTTGAGGACTGCAGTCAGCCAGGCTCCTCTGTCCATGGGATTCTCTAGGTAAGAGTACTAGAGTGGATTGCCATGCCCTCCTCCAGGAGATCTTCCCAACCCAGAGATTAAACCCTGGTCTTCTGCATTTGCAGGAGCCACCGGGGAATCTTCCACAGTCTCCTTAGAGTTGCTCATCTTGCCTACCCCAGTATACCTTAGACATCCTGATGTCATATTCCCTCATATATTATGAGTTCCACAAACACTTAATAAGCACTTGGTAAGTTTCAGGCAGCAGGATCTATTAAATATAGTTTTGAAGAAGACATGGCCTGTGTATTTGAGGAACTTACAGATCAGTTAGGGGAGAGAGATAGGTAAACTGATATTTCAGGATGATGTGGAAGTACTTAAGGGCTTTATTCCAAATGTCCCTCTTTACCTATATTCTCCTTTCTCATACAAGTACATGCTCCTAACAAATTTATCACTGTGGTCTCTTTATTGTGTGCCAGCTGTTGACTTGAAGTCTCTACGTAGATATCTTTTAGACATCTCAACTTGGTATGTCCCACATAGAACTCCTGATTTTCACTCCTGTAATCAGTGCATCTCTCCCAGTAAATGGCACTATTATCCGTCTATCATCTTATCTTGGATCTTAAGCCTTGGAGTCATCTTTGATTCTTCCCCTATTCTTCATATTTCAGCCCTTTGGAGATCCTGTTGAATCTTACCTACTGTGGTCATTCTGCACCGCCACCACCCTAGTTGATGCCAACATTATTTCTTACCTGGACTGTAGTGACCTCTAACTGGTTTCCTTGTTATCCCTCCAATTAATTCTTCATGCAGTAGCCAGACAAATCTTAAAATGGAGAAAGATTGAATTGCCTTCTTTGCTTAAAACCTTTCAGTGGTATCTTACCGTAAAACTTCTCTGAGGCCTGTGAGACTTCACATGGTTTGGTCCCTGCCTCTGCTTCTTCATCTTCATGTTATGCTCCATTCTGCCTCCCTCAGTGGATTTTTAGCCATGATGGTCTACCTTCTTTTCCTTGAACTTGCCAAGCTCTTTCTCACCAAAGGATGCTGGCCTTGGTTTTCTCTCTGCCTGTCTGTTCTTTGCTTTGGCTTCTTATTTGGATCTCAGGTCAAATGTCACACATTCTTAGAAAGCCTTTCCTGATAACCCACTCTTTATCATATCACTTTATTTATTTCCTTCAAAGTGATTATTGTAATACCATGTCAGATAATTTAATGAAAGATTATGACAAACTGAACGAGAGGAATAATAAATAAAACAACTGATACTGTTTTACACATCTGAGAAGATGTGTGAAAAAAAAAACTGTACAGAGGAGAGAAAAAAATCTACAAGTTATGTATGTGGCACAGGACCTGTATCCAGAATATATAAAGAATTCTAAAAGCTCAACAATAAGGAAACAGACAACCCAATTAAAAAAAAAAACACAAAAATTTAAATAAGCACTTCATCAGAGAAAATATCCTGATGACAAATAAGCACATGAAAAGATGCTCAGCATCATTAGTCATTAAGAAAATGCAATTTAATAAAAACCAAAATAAGATACCACTACACACCTATTAAAATGATTTTTTTTAAAGCAACAAATGAAAAAAATGGACACTAGGAAATCCTGGAAAGGATGGGGAGCATCTGGAATTCTTATTCATCACTGGTTGGATTGCAAAATGGCACGATCATTTTGGAAAAGAGTTTGGCAGTTCCTTATAAAGTTAAATGTACACTTACATATGACCTTGCCATTCCACACAAAAATCTGAGTAAGAATTTTTATGCCAACTTTATTAATAATTTACAAAGCCTGTATATAACCCACATATCCCTTCTGTTGGTGAATAAATAGATAAATCAGGGTGCATCCATGTTATGGTCTGCTATTTAGCAGTGAAAAAGGAACAGGTTAAAATAGACACAGCAGCTTGGATAAATCTCAGATGCATTTTGCTAAGTGAAGGAAACAAGATTCAGAAGGCTACTTGCTGTGCGGTTGCATTCATATGTCATTCTATAGGCAGCAAAGCTATATAGCAATGGAAAACAGATCAATGGTTGCCAGGGTTAGAGGTTGGGGGAGGGTTTCACTGCAGAGTCAGCACAAGGGCATGTGTTGGGGGTGAGAGAACTATTCTGTGATTGCTGTGGTGGCAGTTTTTTTATTTTTATTTTTTCAGTTTTATTTATTTATTTATTTAACTTTACAATATTGTATTGGTTTTGCCATACATTGACATGAATCTGCCATGGGTGTGCATGTGTTTCCCCATCCTGAACCCCCCTCCACCTCCCTCCCCATCCCATCCCTCTGGGTCATCCCAGTGTACCAGCCCCGAGCACTCTGTATCATGCATCAAACCTGGACTGGCGATTTGTTTCACATATGATAATATACATGTTTCAGTGCCATTCTCCCATATCATCCCGCTCTCACCCTCTCCCACAGAGTCCAAAAGACTGTTCTATACATCTGTGTCTCTTTTGCTGTCTCGCACACAGGGATATCATTACCATCTTTCTAAGTTCCATATATATGCATTAGTATACTGTATTGGTGTTTTTCTTTCTGGCTTACTTCAGTACATTCATAGAATAGCAAAACCACTGAATTTAATTGTCTATGAACTTCAAAATAAACTTAGAAAAGATCATGGCCTTTACTCTGTAAGTACTGGGTAAACCCTGATTTTGGTTTTTTGTTTTATCTTGCTGGTTCTGTACTACCAGACCAACAATATTCAGTTTTTATCTTTTTTCCAGAAAAGAGGTATCTGGTTCCAGGAAGTGTTGGTTTCCCTCAGGCAGCCTGTTTGACAGTGACATTCTTTGAGCTGGTGGTGCTGTATTGATTCTTCTCATTTTCAATTAGCTTTTGTTAAATGAATGAGGTTTTTATTTTCTTCATAAATTTGTATTATTTCCAGGATTTAATTTTTAATTTTATAGAAATGATGCTTTTTAAAACTATTTGTGGAAAGATATTATTTACACTTATATTTTTCTAAGAGTGGCATGGTTTTCAGTGCTTTCACCCAGCATTCCCTATGTGAACTGTAAACTCTTTAACCCCCAAAATAGATTAAGAAGGTACATAATATAGTGTTTTCCCCAATTTTTAACACTCTGTGCTCATCTCTAATAAAACAGCTGTGTCCACCAGAGGATAAGAACATTGAGTTAACGTTTATCAGACCGTGTTTTGTACGCTAACTTCATTATATTTTGTCACAATCCATTGTGTAAATGTTAGGTTAATTACTTGAAACCCGGACCTACTTGCTTGAAGAATTTCCATTTTGAAGTACATTGGAGACATTAGTCACTGTACCTTTTGATCTCCTTTGAAAACTTCCCACTATTTATTTTTCTATTATCTCCCTCAACAAAGGGAAACCACTTTTTAAAAAAATTATAAATTTATTTATTTTAATTGGAGGCTAATTACAATATTGTATTGATTTTGCTATACATCAACATGCATCTGCCACAGGTATACAACTGTTCCCCATCCTGAACCCCTCTCCCACCTCCCTTCCCATACCATCCCTCTGGGTCATCCCAGCACACCAGCCCCGAGCATCCTGTATCCTGCATCGAACCTGGGCTGGCGATTCGGGGAAACCACTTTTTGCCCTGCTGATGTGTGGCGTAGTGTGTATAGCCCTGTGTCATGAGTCTGTAGATGCAGGATTAAATGTGGAACGCATCCCCAACGTGCCTGCACCATTTGAAACTTACCCATTTTCTGATGTCTTCTCTTTTCCAAAAAGCAACTTGATTTATTTATGTAACAGTTACTGCAGTTGTAGCATTTTAATTTCCTCTATCATCTTCTCTCTCCATTTGGGATGATATGCAATATGCAGGGGGACATTTGATGTTCCAGTGGATATCATAAGAGAATGTTGAAGAGCTAAGTAGTGAACATTCTTCATGCAGAACCTATTCATCTGACTGTCCTCAATCACAGGGTGGTACTGTAGCTACATTCTCATCTACATCATAGCATTTCTTTTAAAACTCGTCATTTAAAACCCATAAAACCAAATATTTAAAAGCACTCTGGATGTTTACTTTGCTGAGCCTTACTGTTGATTTTGTTGTTTTATGGAATGCTGTAGAGGAGTCCATTGTTAATCACGTCCTAACCCTATAAAATATGTAACAAGCTGCTGAACAGAATGATGACAGCAGACAGAGAAGAGAGTTTCATTTGGATTCATGCAAATGTAGAGGTTTCCCAGAAAGCCATTTTTAAAGTATGAGCCACATTTTTAAAATAAAACAAAGAATAACGCTTTGGAGTAGAAATCTGTAATGAAACCCATAATAGCTGAAAGGGTACAATAAATTCTGCAGGGAGAGCCTTCCATTTTCTGTTCCTTTTCAAATTCTAATACTAAACTCTATTAGCAGTCAGTATAAAATAATGAGACATGAAGCCCTGCTGGTGTAAAACTATTACTAATCTGTTACTTTGCATAAATTTCACTCAAAAGATTGTCTGTGGTCGTCTTAGGAAGGACCTGCTATACGCTTTCCAACTAAACAGATGAGACCTATTAATCATCTCCTTTGAATGAATGGTATTGGAATTTGCAGGCATTGCACTTTTTACAAGTTAGGAAAAGAAAGGGATTACAAGCAAGGAACACAAGGCTATTTACTCCAATCAGAGATCGATGCTCTTATGTGAATATGTTAATTGAAGTCCTTTTCATTAGTTTTAGTGCCACATTAAGGAAAAGCAGAAAGACCTTTTACTCTTATTTTAAAGATCTGTATATTGTAAAGTGTTCACCTTCCTCTATCTCGGTCACATCATTGTTTTATTTTTAATAATTACAAAAAGAAATTTATCATTTCCTCTCCCACAAACTCTGATCTTTCTCTGGTTTTTCCTGTTTCAGTTCATGTTGTTTCTTGGTCAGACAGTCTTATAATTTAAATGAGCTTTGATTCTTTTTCTCTTACTTCATATGTTTAAACAGAGGCCAAGTTCTTTTGATTCATCTTTCATAATTTCTCTCATATCTGTCTCTCTTTCATTCCCACTGCCGGCATCCTAGTGCAGGCCATTATGGACTCATGACTAAATTATTACATCTTTAATTGGTTTCCCAACCTCTAGTTAATTCCCTTCCAATTCATCCTGCGTGTTACCAATAGATTTATCTTACTGGAACGTGGCTTTTCTTACTCTTATTAATTTGGAAGTTTAGAAGTGATTGTAAAAATAATTGAAATAGTGTTATGAAGAGATGGCATAGTATAGGTATGTTGGCTTTGGAACCAAACAAACTTGGGTTGGAATCTCAAATTAATTCCTTAGCAGTGTATGACCTTAGAGATTTTTTGGGTCTCAAGGTCTTCAACTAAAAATAGTGAAAATAGTATCATGGTTATTGGTGTTATATGTGAAGTACCTAGATTAGTGGGCTCAATTAGTGATAGTTATTGTTAGTAGTAGTATTGTTTTTATCTTTAGGACAAAATTGGAGAAAGGGAACAGAGTTTATAAGATGGAACTGACAGTGATGCTCCCGATTAGAAGGCATAAAGGGACAAGAGCCCTTTTACATTGGCAGATGCTTCTGAAAGTAAGAAAAATGAAAAATCTTTTATTTCTTAAAATGTTTACATTATTATATGTATTTAGAGCTCCACTCCTTAAATAGACAACAGAATGTAAATTTTCAGATACATGAACTAAGACTTTGCAAACCCAAGGATTGAAGGCTGTTGGTTTTCATGATTAAAAGCTTAATGCTGTCTTTCCAGAGGCAGCTTCATAGAGAGCAGTCAGTGCCAAATGGGAACAAAAAAGAGAGATAGATGTGAGGAAAATTATCAAAGATGAATCAGGAGAACTTTACAGCCAATGTCAGGAGTAAACTGTGGCAGAAAAATGGAGACAGAGGATAGTAGACCTTTTATTTAGTAAGTTTAGGCTGAGAAGAAGGAATAAACTAGGCCTCTGGCTGTAGTGTCCCTGGCAACAGGGATAAGGGATGGCTTTTCCACCACAAGCTGGTGACATGAAGTGTTAAGAAGATAGAAGGGTCAATCCCATTCACCATTGCAACAAAAAGAATTAAATATCTAGGAATAAACTTACCTAAGGAGACGAAAGAACTGTACACAGAAAATTATAAGACACTAATGAAAGAAATCAAAGATGACATAAACAGATAGATATTCCATGTTCCTGGGTAGGAAGAATCAACATTGTGAAAATGACTATACTGCCAAACGCAGTCTACAGATTAAATGCAATCCCTATCAAATTACCAATGACATTTTTCACAGAATTAGAACAAAAAATTTCACAATTCATGTGGAAATACAAAAGACCGCAAATAGCAAAAGCAGTCTTGAGAAAGAAGAATGGAACTGGAGGAATCAACCTTCTTGAATTCAGATTATACTGCAAAGCTACAGTCATCAAGACAGTATGGTACTGGCACAAAAACAGATATATAGACCAATGGAATGAACCAATAGACTCAGAAATAAACCCATGCACCTATGGGTACCTTATTTTTGACAGAGGAGACAAGAGTGTACAGTGGGGCAAAGACAGTCTCTTCAATAAATAGTGCTGGGAAAACTGGACAGCTACATGGAAAAGTATGAAATTAGAACGCTTTCTAACAGCATACACAAAGATAAGCTCAAAATGGATTAAAGACCTAAATGAAAGACCAGGAACTATAAAACTCTTAGAGGAAAATATAGGCAATACACCCAGTGACATAAATCAAAGCAAGATCCTCTATGACCCACCTCCTAGAGTAATAGAAAAAAAATAAAAGTAAACAAATGGGATCTGATTAAGCTTAAAAGCTTTTGCACAGCAAAGGAAACTATAAGCAAGGTCAAAAGACAACCTTCAGAATGGGAGAAAATAATAGCAAATGAAACAACTGACAAAGGATTAATTTTCAAAATATACAAGCAGCTCATACAGCTCAATACCAGAAAAACAACCCAATCAAAAAGTGGGGAAAAGACCTGAACAGACAGTTCTCCAAAGACGACATACAGATGGCTAACAAACACATGAAAAGAGGTTCAACATTGCTCATTATTAGAGAAATGCAGATCAAAACTACAATGAGCTATCATCTCACACCAGTTAGAATGGCCATCATTAAAAAGTCTACAAACAGTAAATGCTGGAGAAGGTGTGGGGAAAAAGAACGCTCTTGCACTGTTGGTGGGAATGTAAATTGATACAGCCACTCTGGAAGATGGTAGGGACATTCCTTAAAAAACTAGGAATAAAACCACCATATGACCCAGCAATCCCACTCCTAGACATATACCCAGAGGAAACCAACATTGAAAAAGACACATGTATCCCAGTGTTCATTGCAGCACTATTTACAAGAGCTACAATATGGAAGCAACTTAGATGTCCATCGACAGATGAATGGATAAGGAAGTTGTACATATACACAATGGAATATTACTCAACCATAAAAAGGAATGCATTTGAGTCAGTTCTAATGAGGTGGATGAACCTAGAACCTATTATACAGAGTGAAGTAAGTCAGAAGAGAAAGATAAATACTGCATTCTAAGGCATATATACGGAATCTAGAAAAATGGTACTGAAGAATTTACTTACAGGGCAGCAATGGAGAAATAGACATGGAAAATAGACTTATGGACATGGGGGGAGGAAGGGAGGAGAGGGTGAGATGTATCGAAGGAGTAACATGGAAATTTACATTACCATATGCAAAATAGGTAGCCAACGGGAATTCGCTGTATGGCTCAGGAAACTCAAATAGGGCTCTGTATCATCCTAGAGGGACAGGTGGGGAGGGAGTTTTAGAAGGAATGGGATATATATATATAGCTATGGCTGATTCATGTTAAGGTTTGATAGAAAACAACAAAATTCTGTAAAGCAATGATCCTTCAATAAAAAAAGTAAATAAAAATAATTTCTCTACATATTCACTAATTTAAAAAAAAAGGGAACCAGTGTGGAGGTTAAGTGTGGAAATAGGACCTTCATGAGTTGGAAAGATTAATGATACTGTTCTTTATATGGTTTTTTTGCATGACAGTTGTGCTGCTTTGGGGGCACTTCATGTGTGGTCATCATCCTTGTATCATACAAATGGAGCTGGCTTCTTCCTTTGCCTCTCTTCTCCATCTCTTTATTGTTGTCATCTGAGGAATCTCACAGTGCTTGCCACTTTCAAACATTTGAGAAAACACATTTTAAGGCCAGTAGGAGTTAAAAGAAATGGTAGCAGTTGTTAAATGAGACAACTTTTTGTAATAATCCCTTGTTACTTAAACACCCAGAAAGAAAATGGCTGAGACTCATCAATTAGTTTACTTCAAGGTTTATCAGACCTTCTGGTCTGTTTAAGCACTGGGCTAGGAAGGACCATGATCTCCAGAAACGTGTGTCTGCCTTCACAGAGCTTACACTTAAGTAAACACAATATACCCACAATACAAGACATTGATTCAGCAGATGTTTGTTAAATTTATGGTTATAACACTGTGTGCCAACTTCTGTGCTAGGTAATGAGGATAAAAGAGGGAATGAGACAGAGGCTGTGTTTATAGTGTATCAGTTCAGTTCAGTCGCTCAGTCGTGTCCGACTCTTTGCGACCCCATGAATCGCAGCACGCCAGGCCTCCCTGGCCATCACCAACTCCTGGAGTTCACTCAGACTCACGTCCATTGAGTCAGTGATGCCATCCAGCCATCTCATCCTCGGTCGTCCCCTTCTCCTCCTGCCCCCAATCCCTCCTAGCATCAGAGTCTTTTCCAATGATTCAACTCTTCGCATGAGGTGGCCAAAGTACTGGAGTTTCACTTTAGCATCATTCTTTCCAAAGAAATCTGATCTTCAGAATGGACGGGTTGGATCTCCTTGCAGTCCAAGGGACTCTCAAGAGTCTTCTCCAACACCACAGTTCAAAAGCATCATTTCTTCGGCACACAGCCTTCTTCACAGTCCAACTCACATCCATACATGACCACTGGAAAAACCATAGCCTTGACTAGACGGACCTTAGTCGGCAAAGTAATATCTCTGCTTTTGAATATGCTATCTAGGTTGATCATAACTTTTCTTCCAAGGAGTAAGCGTCTTTTAATTTCATGGCTGCAGTCACCATCTGCAGTGATTTGTATAGATATATATTAACTCCAGTTTATAACAGGTTCCTTTGTTATAGTACAAAGCAGCCATATAGTTTAGAGTTATCAGGGATCACACATGTGGTTGGAAAATCAGAAAAGAAATCATTTATCCTTTATTCAAGGTGGATCTTGAAAAGGTGGGTAGGCTTTCAGTAAAGTAAAAGAAGGAGTTAGTGAAACTTGAGTGAGATATTAAATGATCAAAATAGGGAAACCATTTGCAAGGCCCAAGTGTTATTAGAGAATAAGTGATGGATGAAGCTTCAGTGGTCACCTAGTTTAGTTCTCAGTCTTGAGTGCACCTCACAGTCATCTGGAGAACTTGTTAAAATGCAGATTCCCAGGTACTTTCCCCCTCTGAGTCAGGAAACAAAAACAGTGGTCCTAGAGCATGTATTGTTTCCCGAAATCCTATTATTTTCTGTTTAATAATTATCTCAGGTGGTTCTAATTCTGTTTGTACTTGAAATATACTCGGAGAAACACTGACTTGGTCCTGAACGTTCAATCGCTGCTTAAACTTCTCTCTAAGCATCTAAATGTTATCTACTCTTTGCATGAATTGGGACTCTGTCTTCTCATACTGCCTGGTCTGTCTTTGAATAGCCCTTGCCTTTTCTTTCTTTCTTTTTTTTTTTTTTTAAGCTTTTGCTTTTAATTGAGCTGAAATTTCTTCATATGTTCTGTTGCTTTAGCCCCTCCTGCATAAGGCCACCGGAGAAGGCAATGGCACCCAACTCCAGTACTCTTGCCTAGAAAATCCCATGGACGGAGGAACCTGGTGGGCTGCAGTCCGTGGGGTTGCTAAGAGTCACACACGACTGAGCGACTTCACTTTCACTTCTCACTTTCATGCATTGGAGAAAGAAATGGCAACCCACTCCAGTGTTCTTGCCTGGAGAATCCCAGGGACGGGGGAGCCCAGTGGGCTACCATCTATGGGGTCGCACAGAGTCAGACACGACTGAAGTGACTTAGCAGCAGCAGCAGCATAAGGTCACAGAAAACAGTCGTAGGCCTTTTCCTAAATGAGAGCCCTTCAAGCATTGGAATACTCTCTTCTGCAGGCTGAACTCATCCAGGTCCTCATTGGTTTGGTTTTGAGTCCTTTCTCTGTCCTGGATGCTTGCCTCTAAATGCATTCCAGTTTCTCTGTGACCTTTGTAAATTGTTGCACCCAGAACTAAACATTATTACTGCACGGTCTCTGAGTTGTGAGTGAATAGTACCCAAATGAGCCATGTGGTTTTATCAATTATTTCCTCATATGGTCCTCATAAATATTGTAATGGAAACATGGAGACAAAGGGTTGATTGGAATAACCTTTATGAAGAGCTTATGTACCGCTGAGAAAAGGAAGGGACTGGAACTGCTTGTGTGCTTGGTCGTTGATAGCTTCTAAATTAGGGGGCATAATAGAGTGAAGGAGAATACTGTTCTTGTCCCTTTTATCCTCCTGTGCTTAATTTTACCCTCTACCTTGGCTTATAAAACTATACATCTCTTATCTTCTTTTCTCTCATGTTTTTCTTTCTCCCCTTCTCTTTCTTTCTTTTTTTTTCTTTCCTTTCCTTGTGTGTTAAAAATTTTGCATATGTCAGGTTAGAGAGTTTATCTGAGCATTTATTCCCTCCAGGTTTTTTGGGTAGGGCAAATGCAGTACAGTTCTGGAGAATCTGGGCAACAGAGGCGGGACTTTGGCTGAGGGACAGATAAAGTCAGCCATTTCCACCCCTTGTCTTCCTCTTGTGGGGCCCTTGACACTCCTCTGGTTGCTACAGAACATTCTTAGGCTTGGGCTTTGGGGTTAAGTTAACCAGAGCTGAAGCTGAACAAGCTGAATTTAAATTATAAATCACCTTTTAGAGGGTTGCATAAATGTAGGTCTCTGAGTCTATCCTAAAGCTATTGAACCAGGACTAAAGAGTGTTCATGTATCTTCCTGTGGGTTTCATTCTCCAGTGGCTGCAGTTTTAACTTTTTTCGAAAATCCACCAACTTCCCCTTTGAGTTTACCCCCAGAAAAACTTAACTGTGATTTTTTTCAAGATAAGGCATATTCCTAATATGACAAAGTATATCATATAGCCTTCTTCTAATAAGAGGCTGGTGGGTGGGGCAAAGGGGAGGGGGAGATAGTGTTTTTGTCTTTTTTGTAGGGAATCTTTTAATAATTTTTCTTGTTTTGTAATCTTACTTATTCAGAAAAGATGTCTAGTCATTAGTTCCTTTGGGTCAAAGTTCAGTGTGTGACTGGGCAAGATCCATACATTGATGTCCTTGAACTTTTCCACTTTCTTGCCATTTAACAACATGCGGAATTGTTGATGACCATTAGAGCACTTGTTTCTTCTCCTGCTGGTATTTTTCTTCTAGAATAAGGATGCCAGTGGGCTTTACATGAACCCAACCCACCTTCCAAATTCTACGAGCATTTTAGTTTCTTTTTGACTTTGCTGAATAATTTGCAACATCTTTTGTTGGTTGCTTGTTATACCAGATGATTGAAAAGTCCCTTTGAGTCTCCTATTTTTCTGATCCCAAAATTGACAGCTGAATCGTGACAAATGGCTATATACACTGACCCAAATTCCTTGTTTCTAATTGATGGGTCATATATACTTCCATTAACAAAGCAGCAGGCATTTTTGGAGTCTTGCTTAATTTTACCCTCTACCTTGGCTTATAAAACTATACATCTCTTATCTTCTTTTCTCTCATGTTTTTCTTTCTCCCCTTCTCTTTCTTTCTTTTTTTTTCTTTCCTTTCCTTGTGTGTTAAAAATTTTGCATATGTCAGGTTAGAGAGTTTATCTGAGCATTTATTCCCTCCAGGTTTTTTGGGTAGGGCAAATGCAGTACAGTTCTGGAGAATCTGGGCAACAGAGGCGGGACTTTGGCTGAGGGACAGAGTAAAGTCAGCCATTTCCACCCCTTGTCTTCCTCTTGTGGGGCCCTTGACACTCCTCTGGTTGCTACAGAACATTCTTAGGCTTGGGCTTTGGGGTTAAGTTAACCAGAGCTGAAGCTGAACAAGCTGAATTTAAATTATAAATCACCTTTTAGAGGGTTGCATAAATGTAGGTCTCTGAGTCTATCCTAAAGCTATTGAACCAGGACTAAAGAGTGTTCATGTATCTTCCTGTGGGTTTCATTCTCCAGTGGCTGCAGTTTTAACTTTTTTCGAAAATCCACCAACTTCCCCTTTGAGTTTACCCCCAGAAAAACTTAACTGTGATTTTTTTCAAGATAAGGCATATTCCTAATATGACAAAGTATATCATATAGCCTTCTTCTAATAAGAGGCTGGTGGGTGGGGCAAAGGGGAGGGGGAGATAGTGTTTTTGTCTTTTTTGTAGGGAATCTTTTAATAATTTTTCTTGTTTTGTAATCTTACTTATTCAGAAAAGATGTCTAGTCATTAGTTCCTTTGGGTCAAAGTTCAGTGTGTGACTGGGCAAGATCCATACATTGATGTCCTTGAACTTTTCCACTTTCTTGCCATTTAACAACATGCGGAATTGTTGATGACCATTAGAGCACTTGTTTCTTCTCCTGCTGGTATTTTTCTTCTAGAATAAGGATGCCAGTGGGCTTTACATGAACCCAACCCACCTTCCAAATTCTACGAGCATTTTAGTTTCTTTTTGACTTTGCTGAATAATTTGCAACATCTTTTGTGGTTGCTTGTTATACCAGATGATTGAAAAGTCCCTTTGAGTCTCCTATTTTTCTGATCCCAAAATTGACAGCTGAATCGTGACAAATGGCTATATACACTGACCCAAATTCCTTGTTTCTAATTGATGGGTCATATATACTTCCATTAACAAAGCAGCAGGCATTTTTGGAGTCTTTCCACCCCTTGTCTTCCTCTTGTGGGGCCCTTGACACTCCTCTGGTTGCTACAGAACATTCTTAGGCTTGGGCTTTGGGGTTAAGTTAACCAGAGCTGAAGCTGAACAAGCTGAATTTAAATTATAAATCACCTTTTAGAGGGTTGCATAAATGTAGGTCTCTGAGTCTATCCTAAAGCTATTGAACCAGGACTAAAGAGTGTTCATGTATCTTCCTGTGGGTTTCATTCTCCAGTGGCTGCAGTTTTAACTTTTTTCGAAAATCCACCAACTTCCCCTTTGAGTTTACCCCCAGAAAAACTTAACTGTGATTTTTTTCAAGATAAGGCATATTCCTAATATGACAAAGTATATCATATAGCCTTCTTCTAATAAGAGGCTGGTGGGTGGGGCAAAGGGGAGGGGGAGATAGTGTTTTTGTCTTTTTTGTAGGGAATCTTTTAATAATTTTTCTTGTTTTGTAATCTTACTTATTCAGAAAAGATGTCTAGTCATTAGTTCCTTTGGGTCAAAGTTCAGTGTGTGACTGGGCAAGATCCATACATTGATGTCCTTGAACTTTTCCACTTTCTTGCCATTTAACAACATGCGGAATTGTTGATGACCATTAGAGCACTTGTTTCTTCTCCTGCTGGTATTTTTCTTCTAGAATAAGGATGCCAGTGGGCTTTACATGAACCCAACCCACCTTCCAAATTCTACGAGCATTTTAGTTTCTTTTTGACTTTGCTGAATAATTTGCAACATCTTTTGTTGGTTGCTTGTTATACCAGATGATTGAAAAGTCCCTTTGAGTCTCCTATTTTTCTGATCCCAAAATTGACAGCTGAATCGTGACAAATGGCTATATACACTGACCCAAATTCCTTGTTTCTAATTGATGGGTCATATATACTTCCATTAACAAAGCAGCAGGCATTTTTGGAGTCTTTACTGCAGCATTTCCTCTTAGTGCTAATCGACTTTATAGAGCTTGATATATTTTCATTTACTTGAAAAAAAAAAAAAACTGTAGTTAAGTTCTCTTAGCAAAAATTTGAGCAATGACACTTCTTTTAATGAGTTGTAAAATCGCCATTAATAAAGAAGAAAAATATGAATTACATGGGGAAGAGTTATTCTTGTTGTTTTGTTTTTTTTTTTAACAAGGATTTTTTTTAAGGATAATTCAGTACTCTTGCCAGGCAAATCCCATGGATGGAGGAGCCTGGTAGGCTGTGGTCCATGGGGTCGCTAGGAGTTGGACACGACTGAGCGACTTCACTTTCACTTTTCACTTTCATGCACTGGAGAAGGAAATGGCAACCCACTCCAGTGTTCTTGCCTGGAGAATCCCAGGGACGAGGGAGCCTGGTGGGCTGCTGCCTCTGGGGACACACAGAGTTGGACATGACTGAAGCGACTTAGCAGCAGTAGCAGCAGCAGCAGGCTTTCTTATTGGCCTGGTGGTCAGGAATTTTTGCCGTCCTCATTTTAATTTTCCTAGATTGGTATGCAGGATTTGGCCTATGACTTGTCAGAATGTGTTGGGGAGATTGATTCCGCCCTGCCTAGCTATTAGTATAGTGAACATTTGCTACGGCATCAAACAGATCTGGGTTCATTTTCAACTGTGTGACTTTGAGTACTACTCTGAGCCTCAGTTTCCTTATCTATAACATAAAATGGCGAATACTAGGCCTACCTCATAGAGTCCAGGATTAATTGAAATGATACATGCAAAGATGTGCTCAGTGCCTGGTGTATGTTTGGCACTCAGTGAATGCAGGTGTCAAAGGTGAGCAAGAGTGGCCCATGAAGAGTCCACCTCACCGCTTGCTGAGAAGACAGACACCAAGCAAATTCTTATAAGAGCAGTCGTGAAATGCTGATTACCTAAGCAGTGTGGGTGCAGAACAGGGTGCATTTTTAAGGAGGATGTGTTTCTGTGGTCAGTCTCTGGTACAGGTTCACTATGACTGAGCAGGTTGTGTCTTCTGCTAGACAGACAATGCCCAGGTGTCTGACTCATGTGGGTGAGATCCTCGCCATTCAGGTGTCTTGCTTTTATTTTGCTCTCATGTTTTACCCTTGGCTTCAGTGAGAGCTTTCCTGGGAGGACCAGTAAGTCCTCTGTCAGGCGGGAGAGGAATTTTATTCCTGATATTTAAATATACTTTTTCAACTACTACCTGGATTGTGTGGAGAAGGCAATGGCACCCCACTCCAGTACTCTTGCCTGGAAAATCCCATGGGTGGAGGAGCCTGGTAGGCTGCAGTCCATGGGGTCGCTAGCAGTCGGACACAACTGAGTGACTTCACTTTCACTTCTCACTTTCATGCATTGGAGAAGGAAATGGCAACCCACTCCAGTGTTCTTGCCTGGAGAATCCCAGGGATGGGGGAGCCTGGTGGGCTACCGTCTATGGGGTCGCACCAAGTCGGACACGACTGAAGCGACTTAGCAGCAGCAGCACCTAGATTGTGTGCTTCTAGAACAGTTTTTCAATTTTTTCTCCTCTTCAGCAATACACATATATAAATGTGTGTGTGTATGTATGTCTATATATATACACACACATACTCAATAAATTTTATTACTGAAAGGCAGCACATGGTCTTTTGTCCTTCCTGATACATCCATCTCACCAGATTATATGGTAACTATGTCAATACAAATGTCTTCTGAAATTATAAATTTCATGCATTCACTTCAAGATCTGCTGATGATATAATTTATTTCAATATGTAGTCATTCAGTGTGCTTTTTCTGTTCAAGTGTGTATATTTAAAGAAAAAAAAACTTTGATGTGGATAAACCCTAAAGAAGATTTTTTTCAAATATCTATTTTAAGAAAGTTTTTTTTAATTATCTAGATAGACACATTCTCACTCCTTCCACATAGATGCAAGACCAGCCTAGACTCAGCTAAAGTGCTTTATGTATTTGCTTTTTCTGTTCATAGAGGATATTTGTCTGTAATGTCAGGGTTTCAGTCTCTGTTGGTATTCCTCATGGAGACTTGAATCTATTTTTCTCTGATTAAGTCAGTATAGAAGTATTGTCCAGTCTTGTTTGGGAAATTGTTTATGTCGCCCTCTGTGTCACAAGGTCCTATCACCACAATCCATTTGCCTGCTAAGTAAATATTTGCTTGACATACAAAGCAGAAATCAAGATGATTCTGTTTGGCTTGAGCTGCTTACAGTGTTTTTGTTTTTTTTTAAAGCCTTGCTACTTCTGTTTCCACATCTCAAGTGAGACTGTTCTATGTTACTCCCTCCACCTTTCCTTCCTCGTGGGAAAGGTGCGTCTGTTGCTGAGCAGAGCAGATAGGGTGAAAATTCTGATGGCATCATATTAGCATGGGTGTCTTTTCTCTAGGAACTCAGTACTTTTGTTGTTCTTTTATACATACAGCAAGACTCTTACTGTATGAATTCAGGTCTATTACAGACTAAATCCTGCCCCAACAGAAAAATAGAGTCTAACAAACAAAGCCTGCTCTCCAACCAGCATTATGAAAGGGCCATGGTTTTATAATATGTATTTCTGTACATTCTAATACAGAGAAGCCATTCTCTCTTGCCATGATTTCTCCTGGGCCCTTAAAATAGGAAATTGGCTTTCTCTAAGGAATTTTGTAGATGAAGCTTCATGCTTAAGGGAGTGTCTGATTTACCTCTTAGCTATAATTTTGGGCTGTGTGACTGTATGTCTTATTTTAGTTTGAGCCATATATAAAATTGGACTGTTGATAACATCTACTTCCTAGGTTGTTGTCAGGAATAACAAGACACTACATGGAAATCACTCTGATTAGTATCTGGCATATAGTAAAAACTCAGGAAATGTTAGCTATTGTTTTCTTCCTTTTATCCCCCAGGATGGACGTGATAGGTTTTCCTCTCTGTAACTCTCTATAACATCTGAGATAGGATTCTCTGTTCAGAAGCCTCTGGCAACCACCTTTTCCCCTAAAAAAAACTGTGAGAATTGGTAAAGAAATGGGGAGAAGCTAGATACATCCAAAGGAACCATTAGCACCCAGGAAAAATGGAAACCAACCTCTAACCTGACCCCTTTAGAGCTGTGGGCGGTGCCACAGCACTTGGGGCCTGGCGTCGGATCACCAAGAGTAATGCACCCCAAGAGGTTTCTCTTTTACTGTAGTGTTAGTTCTGAGTTGTGTAGAAAAGTGGTTTTTAACCCTCAGGGTTATAATTCTCTTTATTGCCTTCATAGGCAGTCACTAAGCTTCTCCACTTCTCCACAGGGTGTTTCTGGGGATCATACGATGAAAAGGATTATAGTTTTCTATAGGAAAAATATACGTGTAAATTACTTTGCTACCTTAGACCAGCATCAAAAAATTCTAGATTTGGTCAAAGCTATTGATAAATTGAAAAAGCAAAGCACATCAAATAAAACATTTTTAGGCTCTTGAAATTGCTGAAAGTCATGATTTTGAGGTTGCGGAAGGGCTTATAAATGATCTAGTCTAACCCACTCATTTTATATTTAATAAAGAAGTCCAGAGATGATGGTTTTCAGAATATATACAGCTAGTTAAGGGAAGAACCAGGAGTGGAACCCAGATCTCCTGGCTCCCTGATCAGTGTTCTATTATATCACATTATCCTTAAAAGTTTATAAAATATGCATAAATGTTTGATGAGTATGTGTGGTATGGAGACCCTGATGCGCTATAAAGTAGACGTTCTACACATTAAACATGTGTCAACTATGCCATAAATTTGACATAACCTAACAGTGATATGTTAGCTATAATATTCAATAAACATATCATTAACACTAATGGTGCTTGTCTTTTTATAATTTAGAAGGGACTTGATGGGAGGAATTTAGATAGCTTGTTCAACAAAGTTTGTCACTTTACAGAAATATTAAGAAAGTTGTCCAGAAGTTTTCCTAGTCTGTTTCAAACTTCTTTCTCCTGTCATACCGCACCCCCAACCTGCCCTTGTCAAGATCACCGATTATGTCTACAATGCCAAGCCCAGTGGTCTGTTCTGAGTCCTTGTCTGTGTCACCAGTTCCTCCTGTCTCCCTGACCTCTAAAATTGAAGTGCCCTGGACTCTGTCCATGACCCTCTGTTCTTTTGTTTGTCATACTCACACTCATCCGTGCTTCAGGGCTGTAAACCATTTCTAGGCTCCCAAATTTATATATTGAGCCCAGACTTCTCTGTTGAACTCCATACTTATAAATTCAACTGCTCACCTGACACCTTTATTGAATGTCTAATAGACATCTGAAATGTAACATAAACAAAGTCACATTCCTGGGCTGGCTGCTAGAATCCCCCTACCATAGTCTTTCGTGTTTCAGTAGATAGCAAGTCCATCCTTTGGCTCAGGCCAAAAACCTTGACATCATCTAGTCCGTTAGTGAGTCCTATTAGTTCTACTTTCAGAATAATTCCTGAACTGATCTTTGCTCACTATTTAAACAGCCCTCACTCCATAGAGTAGCCTCCAAGGCCCCACAGATATGGTGCTCATTACCTCTTGGGCTTTGTTTTGGGGTTTTTTTTTGGAGGGTGGTGCTTTGTTTTTTCCTACTCTTTTCCTTATTTTCTCTACTCCAGCCACACTGACCTCTCTTCTGTCCTTGAACACACAGGTGCTCTTGCCTCAGGACTTTGAATTTGTTCTTCCCTCTGCTTGAAACTTTTTCCTCCAGATATCTGCATGGCTCATTTCTTTACCCCAAGTCTTCACTCTATGCCTTTTTTTTCAGTTAGACCTTCTCTGACTACCCTATTTTGTAAATTGCCAAATGCCTATGTACTTTACTGTTTTGTTTTTTTTCCATAGCATTCATCACCACATACTGTGTATATTTACTAGTTTATTTTGTCTTTTTAAAATTTGTTATATGTTTCCCACTAAAATGAAGCTTCCCAAGATCTGGTACTATACAGGACACAGAGTTGGTGCTCAGCAAACACATTTGGACTATTGAAAGAATGAAGGCCTACTCTTCCTTAGTAGGTTTCAGAGGAAAGAATCTGTTTATCTAATTGAGGCTTAAATGACCCAAAGGCGTATTTCCTAGTAGTATTTCTACTTGAAAATATTGTCTTATTGGTAGTTTGTGGGGGATGTTTTGAGTAGTGCTTTTCACTTGCTCTGCTCTGAACTTGTGACCTGTCACTCTCATAACCCTGCTGAAGAATTAGTTATATACTTGCCATCTTAGTTCTGAAAGGTTGTTAGCTGCCAGTTTGTACCTTATAGTGAAATGGTGACCATCATCTCCCTACTTCAACCTTTTCTCTCTGAACACAGGTTTTATATATACTAACTTGCTCTAGAGTGATGAGACAGTAGTAGCATTCTTGTGTGTGTGTGTGTGTGTGTGTGTGTGTGGCCACGCTTGCAGAATCTTAGATCCCCCACCAGAGACTGAACCTAGGCCCTGGCAGTGAAGGCACCAAGTCCTTACACTGGACCTCCAGGGAATTCCCAGTGGCAGCATTCTTAAAGTCATGTCTTCCTACAGTTTTAGTATGTCAGGATCTTTGCTGTGGATGTAGGTGAAAATATCCTCCCTTCTCTGTCCCCAGAGACTACTGGGCTTTGGAGCTGGTGGGTTTTGTTTATATTAGAATTTCAGCTCTAACATTCATCCAGCTATGTGGCTTTGAAAAGATTTCTTAAATCTGAGACTGGGTCTGACATATCACCCTTTAACACGAGTTGCTTCCCTTTGCCTTTTCTGCTTCCCTCTTTTCTTTGTATCCCTCTCCAGAGAAGAGACTTGATTGCTTGATTTTTCAAATCTTATATACAGAGATCCCTATTTGAAAACTGTCCCATGCTTTAAATTTGTATTCAGGGTTAATCTTGTACATTTCAGTATGATCTTTCTCCTTTAATTGTTATTAATGAAACCATCTTCTGTACGTGAACTATGTACTGAACAAAAGCCTAGAATCTTCACTTTACGAGCACTGCAAAGTAAGACAGATATGTCTTGGATATAAGATTAAAGATGACTGCATCAGAAAACATGTGGAAAGAGTAATACAGCTTTCATAGTCCTTCTCAAAATGTCTTTCTTTTTCAAAGAAATAACAGTAAACCCAGAAAAAGACAGATATTATTTTCACACTTCTTTTCAGTGACTAGTAGTAAAAATTAATAATAATGGGAAAAGAACATGAATCCAAATAAGATATTTGCATCTTTCTATATTTTTTCTTCCTCAAGCTGTTGGGAGCTAACAAATGCTATGGTTGATAAACCTCAGAGTCTCGAAACCAGGGGCAAGATAACTGAGTAGAACCCCCTTCCCTCTTGTGAGGAGTGACCAGTTGCTGTCACTCTCCCACGGCTACTCTAGGGCAGTGGGGCACATCCAGGGGCACCTTGTCATTAATGTCCTTGTTCTCCCTTTATCTTTGTGTCACCATGACCTTTCAGTCTTAAAACATACACAGGTTGTCATTATAGACTCTGCATTTATACACTCCTGCTCCTTAAACCTTGGATTTATTGTAATTTGTTTTAACTGATACATTACTGTGGTATACATTATCGGCTGTATGATGTACTATCGTTTTTTAAAATTTTAATTTATTTTAGGCTGTGCTGGGTCTTGGTTGCTGCTTGTACTTTTCTCTAGTTGTGGCGAGCAGGGGTTACTCTTTGTTGAAGTGTGTAGGCTTCTCATTGTGGTGCTTCTCTTGTTGCAGAGCACGGGCTCCAGGACACGTGGGTTTCAGAAGTTGCGGCACGTGGGCTCAGTAGTTGCAACTCCCCGGCTCTAGGGCACAGGCTTAATAGTTGTGGCACATGGACTTAGTTGCTTCATGGCATGTGGGAGCAAATCACTGATCAGGGATCAAACTCACTTCCCCCGCATTGAGGGGGAACTGTTTACCACTGAGCCCCTAGGGAAGCTCCCATCAGCTGCTTTTGGTACCATGTTTGAGTCTGCATATTTAGGAGGATAGAAGAAACTGGCATGCTTTAGGTATCATAGAAGTTAAGAGGAAAGCTGGATGCTTGAGGAGGGTGCCACATGTGTATGCCTATGACTGCAGCTATTGTAGACGTGTAATTCATAGCACTTCCTGTTTACAGATACTGCAAGGGGTTCACTCTGTGACTTGAATAATGCCAACAGCTGACTCTCACAGAGAGGTTCTGGCTCTTGCTGAGGGAAGAGTACAGGGCTAGGGAGCAAGGCATACAAAACTGTCTTGCTCGCTTTTCTTAAGTGAAAACTCCATGAATGAAAATGTTGATGTTAAAATATATACAAATTAGAATTTGGATGGCTATTGCCTCATTAGTTTCATTTATAAGATTCTGTAGCCTTTCCTTGAAGTCTTGGACAGTAAAATATTAGGGGGGTGGGGGATAAGTGGGAGATTTGGATTAAGGTGGAAAATTGGAGTTTGTCTTTTTGAACGTTCCTCACTCTGTCTTTTTGAATGTTGCTCACTCTGTTACTTCTGTTAGCTATAGCAGGAATCCTTAACTCTTAGCTTCATTTTTTTAACCTTTTAATAAAATTGAGTCTCTTATTTATCTACTTTTTAATCTTATTTATCAGTACTAGGAAGAGATTCTGTATAATGTTCGGGTTTAAGATATCTAAAAGATGTATGGCATTAAATGATTTTGTTCCAAATTGTTAACTTTATAATTGGAATGGTAATATTGAGAGTTCTCTTAGATTTGTGTTTTTAACAGATACGCTGATGCCTCAATATCTTATTAGAAAGACAGAGATCTATGGGGTGCTTCGTTCTAAAGGTCAGTTATTTTTGTTTGTTACAGTGTTCAAGATTTTTTTCTTTCTGTAAGATAAAATTTAGCAATCTTCTGTGTCTCATTCTTGTTAAAGGCTTAGAGGAAAACTGTGAACAACCTGAGTGTTTGTCTGGGCTCACAGGGAGCCAAAGGAACATATCTCTTGGGTTGTAACAAAACAAGCCAAACCTGTATTAAGCGTTATATGTATTCCTAGAACCTATGGGACACAGAATTAAAGCATATTTCCTATTCTCTGAGAGTTTTCTACGTAGATGTATAGATATTGTTTCTGTGTGTTAGTCGCTTAGTCATGTCCAACTCTATGACCCCATGGACTGTAGCCCACCAGGCCCCTCTGTCCGTGGGATTCTCCAGACAAAAATACTGGAGTGGGTTGCCATTGCCTTCTCCAGAGGATCTTTCTGACCCAGTTATTGAACCCAGGTCTCCCACATTGCCTCTATATCCTTATCTTTAATCTATATTGTGTTATCTATATATCTGTATCTATATATACACACATATGCATATATACATCCATGAAACAACTGAAATGAAATTCGATATGTAGTCATGCACCGTCTCAATACAAACTATTACTAGAGAGAGTTCTTTGAATTTGAATGCACTCACTGAGCTTGCGTGCCAAGTACTCTCTATTCCAGTCACTGAGGATGCACAGCAGTGAACCAACAGAGACTGTCCCCATTGTTGTGGAGCGTATATCTTCTGGTGGAGGAAAGACAGACAATACAAGTAACTATGACAGTTTCGTATATGAACACTGCAAGAAAATATTGGTAAAGCATGGTAGAGAAGTGGGAACCTTTAAATTGGGTAGTCAGAGAAGATAGAACTTGAGCTGAGGCTTGAGTGACAGGAAGGGATCAGTAAGTAAGAATCTCAGGTGAGGCATTTCAGGCAGGAGCACCCTTGAAAAGTCACAGTGTTAGGATGAGCTGGTGTGTTCAGAACCAGAAGGAAGGCCATGTGGCAAGAGGGAGGGTGGTAGTAGGTGAAGTCAGAGATATGGCAAGGTGCCTGCCTGATCATGTAGGGTCCCCGAGTGAGATGGGTGGCTATTAGAAAATTTTAAAGACCCCTCCGCCTAAAAGTTTTTTGTTGTTGTTGTAGTGGACATAGAGATAGGAGTAGAAGCAGAGAGACCATAGCCTGGAGGAGAAGTGATGTCCTTGGGGCCTTGGGTACTAGTCATGGAAATAGAATGCTATGACTGACTGATTCAAGATATATTCAGAATTCGTTAATAGAGTAGATACAGAGAAGGGAGAAGAGAACTTTGTGGTTTGAGCATGTGGATGAATGATAGTGAGAAGGACCATGGGGAGAAGCAGGTTTGAAGAATGGAAATCAGGAGGTTTTGTTTTAGCCAAGTTGATTTTGAAATATGTGGTTCTGACACTTTCTAGTTGTGATGGCTATTGAACAAACGGTTTCAGTGTCCTCATCTGTAAAATGGTGATGGTAACCAAACCTATGCCATATGACTCATGTAAAATTTTAATTAATTAATATTCCTGAGGCACTTAAAATAGGATTCAGTTCAGTCACTCAGTCGTGTCCGACTCTTTCTGACCCCATAAACTGCAGCACGCCAGGCCTCCCTGTCCATCACCAGCTCCTGGAGTCGACCGAAACCCATGTCCGTGGTGTCAGTGATGCCACCCAACCATCTCATCCTCTATCATCCCCTTCTCCTCCTGCCCTCAATCTTTCCCAGCATCAGGGTCTTTTCCAATGAGTCAGCCCTTCGCATGAGGTAGCCAAAGTACTGGAGTTTCAGCTTTAGCATCATTCCTTCAAAGAACACCCAGGACTGATCTCCTTTAGAATGGACTGGTTGGATCTCCCTGCAGTCCAAGGGACTCTCAAGAGTCTTCTCTAACACCACAGTTCAAAAGCATCAATTCTTTGGCGCTCAGCTTTCTTCACAGTCCAGCTCTCACATCCATACATGACCACAGGAAAAACCACAGCCTTGACTAGATGGACCTCCGTTGACAAAATAATGTCTCTGTTTTTTAATATACTGCACAAGGACTAAATGTAGAAGACCGTTTCTTTTAACAATTCTAGCTTTTAGCAAATTTCAATTTATGTTATGTTCATCTTTACCATAGATAATCAAATGTTGGCTGCTAATAGGCTCAGGCAAAGTCAACAATATTTGTTCTGGTCATATCCCCACTGCTAACTGAATAACTGCTTTTAACCATCTAAATTTAAAAAGCCAAGAACAGCAGTGAGAGATGGCATCATGAGAATAAATTTAAAAATAAATGCATTTCATGTTTTCAGTACATTTTTGGAAGAGGAAAATAAATGTAGAAAAACTTTCCCACCCGTACAGTGATAAGGGACTCCAGAAAGTTATTTCAGTCTTTCCTTAAACATGGAAAATTTACCGAGTCCCTCTTGGTATATACTTGGTGTGTTGAGAACCTGAGTCTCCAAAAACTTAGCAGCCATCTCTGTTAAAACAGAAAAGGACCAAGGTTCCGTCACAGGATGTCAACCTAGACACTAAGAGTTAAGCACTGCGTGAATAAGCTACAAGTACAGCCAGCAAAGTCCATGAAGTCCATGTGGCAAAAACACAAGAGGAGATGGCCTCAGTTCACCAAACACTATGGCCTGGTGAGTCTATGGTTTAGGTCTGACCAGCAAGCTTCTCTTTCCTTTGAAAAGATCACAGATTTTACTTGGTTAACATGAAATTGGACCGAATGCCATGATCTTCGTTTTCTAAATGTTGAGCTTTAAGCCAACTTTTTCACTCTCCTCTTTCATTTCATCAAGAGGCTCTTTAGTTCCTCTTCACTTTCTGCCATAAGGGTGGTGTCATCTGCATATCTGAGGTTATTGATATTTCTCCTGGCAATCTTGAGTCCAGCTTGTGCTTCTTCCAGCCCAGCGTTTCTCATGATGTACTCTGCATATAAGTTAAATAAGCGGGGTGACAATATACAACCTTGATGTACTCCTTTTCCTATTTGGAACCAGTCTGTTGTTCCATGTCCAGTTCTAACTGTTGCTTCCTGACCTGCATACAGATTTCTCAAGAGGCAGGTCAGGTGGTCTGGTATTCCCATCTCTTTCATGATTGGATATGCATTAATTTCTCAGTCAATGTTAGTTAGCTATTGCTACTGTTGCTGCTGCTGCTTAGTTGCTTCAGTCATGTCCAACTCTATGTGACCCCGTGGACTGTAGGCCGCCACGCTCCTCTGTCCATGGGATTCTCCAGGCAAGAATACTAGAATGAGTTTCCATTCTCTTCTCCAGGGATCTTCCCAACTGAGGAATCGAACCACGGTCTTGCAGGCAGATTCTTTACTGCTGAGCCATCAGGGAAGTTGCTATTAATATTAATAATATTAGTAATAGTATATATCCAAGTGAGATGTTGAATAGGTAATGGGATATATAAGTCTGGAGCTCAGGATAGAAGCAAGGATTAGATATTAACTTTGATAGTTACCAGCATATTGGTGGATATTTAAAACCATTGGACTGGATGAGGCTGCTGAGGGAGAGAGGGGAAAAGAAGGGTAGGAACTGAGGAATGGGCCCTCTGGTATTTAGAGGTCAAGAAGAGGCTGAGTCTGCAGAGAACAAAGAAGGAGCTGTTGAGACTGGAGAGAAGCCCGAGGAGTGTGGCATCTTGGAAGCAAAGTATAGAAAACATTAAAAGAGAAAAAGTTGACTATACCAAATGATGCTGAAAGTAAAATAGGAGTAAAAAGGAGGACAAACCTGACCGTTGGATTTGATAAAGGTAAATTGATGGTAACCTTGACAAGCCATTTCATGGAAAGGTGGGAATGAAGTCCCATTTGGAGTGGTTAGAAAGAATGGGGAGGGAAGAAATGGGGCAATAACCAGAGAGGGATAGGGGGTGGGGGATGTCTTGGGAAGGTTATTTTAATATGGGAGTATTAAGGCACATTTGTATGCTAATTGGAATGATTCAGTAGAGAGGGAGAATTTTATGATATAAGAGAGAAAGGGAATAATTATAAGAACAAAGTCCTTGAATATTCAGAAAAGGGTATGATCCAACAGAGACACTGAAAGAGAACAGAGATACTTCTTCCATTGTAAATGGACGCAAGTCAGAATATGGACACAAAAGTCAGATGGCAGATTTGGGGATGGGGTGATGATAATTTTTAATTTGCATACTTTGTAAAACAAAGAATAAGGTGAAGTTATTAGAGAATAAGATATGCAGGAGGACTTGAAGTATTTATTCATAGTGAGTTGAAAAGTGAAAGTGAAAGTAGCTCAGTCTTTGCGACCCCATGAAATATACAGTTCATGGACTTCTCCAGGCCAGAATACTGGAGTGGGTAGCTGTTCCCTTTTCCAGGGGATCTTCCCAACCCAGGGATCAAATCCAGGTGAGAGGATCTAAACAAATGCTATAGGCAACACAAATCAGTTTTTAAAAAATTGAGAACCATATTCTGAACCATAAAAGATGAGGAAGAGATAGTCCTCACATAGCAAAGAAGGTATGACACTGTTTGCTACCAGTGATAAAACAGAATTATTAAACTTTTATCTTTAGTTTTATTTTAAACTCCTTCTTTGGTAAGGAGTTTGGCCTTTTAAGTAGGAAAGGGGAAAAAATCAAACATTTTTGAGAAGAAATTGAAGCTCAGGGTGGGTAAGAGTCAAAGGAAAAGCAAGGATAGATCTGCTGCTACTGCTAAGTCACTTCAGTCGTGTCCGACTCTGTGTGACCCCAGTAGACAGCAGCCCACCAGGCTCTCCCATCCCTGGGATTCTCCAGGCAAGAACACTGGAGTGGGTTGCCATTTCCTTCTCTAATTGAAGCTCAGGGTGGGTAAGAGTCAAAGGAAAAGCAAGGATAGATCTGCTGCTACTGCTAAGTCACTTCAGTCGTGTCCGACTCTGTGTGACCCCAGTAGACAGCAGCCCACCAGGCTCTCCCATCCCTGGGATTCTCCAGGCAAGAACACTGGAGTGGGTTGCCATTTCCTTCTCCAATGCATGAAAGTGAAAAGTGAAAGGGAAGTTGCTCAGTCGTGTCCGACCCTCAGCGACCCCATGGACTGCAGCCTACCAGGCTCCTCCGTCCATGGGATTTTCCAGGCAAGAGTACTGGAGTGGGGTTGTACACTCAGGCTCTTGCTAAATTACATCCCTGGGAACTCAGAGGACTTTCAGATCTGATTTTGGAATTTTCACTCACCATGATTGCTAGCTTGATGGCTAATACTACAGGTGACTTTTTTTTTTTCTCCCAAAAGGAGCAATTCTATATACAAATAGCAATAGGCCTGATTTTTATCCTTGGCAAAACTCTAGAACTAGCAATTAACCTGATGGTTTATGAGCATTTAGGGAAAAATGCATAGTTCTAATAGCCAGTTTGAGTTGCCCAAAAATAAGTCATTCCCAACTAAATGGATTTTCTTTTAGAGTTTTGTAAGAAAATCAAGGTAGGCTATAAAAAACAGTGTATCTGGAGTTCGGCAAAATTTTGGTGGTGTTTTTATGACATTTTTTAGATAAAACAAAGGATGAGCTAACGTTTAAGACCGTATTTGTGCGAGGCACTTGATAAAAGGGTGCAATTACATTCAGAGTGCTGGCTTCTGAATCAGTGACTTGAGGCTGGTTTATGGTGACAGAAATATCACAGGATTCTGCTCTAAGCTCTGTCCTTAATAAAGGTCTTCAGAAACCTAGATGGAAACACAGTGGACTTGTGGAGAGAACTCATGCAGTAGATGATAGAGTCAAAGGACTGTATCATCTGTGACTAGATATGTTCAGTCACTAAGTCGTGTCCAACTCTTTGTGTCCCCATGGACTATAGCCCGCCAGGCTCCCCTGTCCATGGGATTCTCCAGGCAAGAAGAGGGCATTGCCATTTCCTTCTCCAGGGGATCTTCCCAACCCAGGGGTCAAACCCAGGTCTCCTGCATTGCAGGAAGATTCTTTCCTGACTGAGCTATGAGGGATTTGTGTTATTTAAGTCATATAGTAAGCATTCGTAAATTCATTCATTTATTGGTAATTATTGAGATCTTTGTGTCAAATTTTCTCTTGGTGGTAGAAATGCATAGGAAAGAAAGAGAAGTGAGTCATAGCTTTCAAAGAGCTTCAGTTCAGTTGCTCAGTTCAATGTCTTGACTCTGTGACCCCATGGAATGTGCTTTAAATGTGCTAATAAAGCAGGTTTTAACACAGAGGAGCATACAGAAGTTTGGGGCCTAAGGAAGGGAATGTCAGTTCAATGAGGGGCTATTCCAGGCTGTGTAGAAGAGCTGTCACTTCAAGTTCCTCCACCCCTTTTTAAAAGTCCTGTATAGAAGTACCTCTTGATAGTTAAATATCAGAAATCTCTCAGCAGTTTTTGCAGCCCCATCTTTCCTTTTCTGCCCATCCTCACCCCACTACCCTCAACAAAGCACCTCTAACCTTGAGAGCAACTGTGCTTTGTTCCTCATACGTTTGAAGGGACCTAGTTACCTCTTTTTATGCAAATACGGAAAAGTACCTTCACTTATGCAAATATTGAACATTAGCACTTCCTAGTGCCTAGGAGTAGCACTCCCTCAAAGTTACATTCACTCTTCTGGAGTAACAAGCTATGAAGGTTAAGCGAACAGGAACAGTTTAATCTTGTAATAAAATAAAACTTACTCTAGTTAATGCAAAACACGCATTAGTCATAATAATAATAACATACCTTATCATTACTGTGTTGCATTGTAATTAGTCAAACAGAGAGTGGTTGACCTAAGAGAATGCAATTAGCATTTCTTTTATACATAAAAGTAGATCTTTATGGGTTTTCTCTTCTTTTTGTTAGCCTTCTATACCTACAATTATCTTTACTGTTGACAGTTTTTGTTGAGACCAGTATAATGTAATCTTTTTGTACACTCATAAACACGCACACAAATACTTTGACACAAAAGTTAGAAAAACAAAGTTTTGGTGCTGCTAGCAGCCTAGAATTCCCTCTGCTCACTTCTAGTCAAACAGAGAGTGGTTGACCTAAGAGAATGCAATTAGCATTTCTTTTATACATAAAAGTAGATCTTTATGGGTTTTATCTTCTTTTTGTTAGCCTTCTATACCTACAATTATCTTTACTGTTGACAGTTTTTGTTGAGACCAGTATAATGTAATCTTTTTGTACACTCATAAACACGCACACAAATACTTTGACACAAAAGTTAGAAAAACAAAGTTTTGGTGCTGCTAGCAGCCTAGAATTCCCTCTGCTCACTTCTAGAGAGTGTCCTTCTCTGCTTGGACAGTCTGTGCATGTATGACTGTTCTTGCTTTCCTAGTGTGCACTTTTCCCAACTCTGACTGTACGCTAATAATTTAGGGAGCTTTTACAAAATTCTGATGTCTAGATCTTACCACCTCCCACCTCACTGAGAGTCTGACTAAATTGGCGGTTGGGTGGTGAGGGGGGCTGCCATTAATATTTTTTTCACAGTTCTTCAGAAAATTTTAATATGCAGCTCGAGCTGAGCATCAACTGTGCATAAAGGTAGAGTGTTCCAGGAGCATCATTGTGAACTTCGTGGGGCTGCTGTAGAGAGGGCATGCTAGCCTGTGGGTGTAGGAGGCAAAGAGGAGAGAGACTTCACCCGGCAATCTGGGAACACCAGGAACTGTGGCATTAAGGGAGTGGAGCCTAGTTCAGGCATTGTACCACATCTGACATTTTTCATTATTTACTGCTACACCTGGAAATAGGCTTGTAGTAGCTTCAGAAAACTCCTTCCAGAGGTCCATCCTGACCCTGCTTTTATAAAGGCACCATGAATAATAATAGATACAGCTTCTGGTTTGGAATTGCCATTAAATACAGTGTGATTGCAAGGAGCAGTCTGAAATTCCCTCTCCCATTCACCAGCTTGGATATACCTTTTACATAGAATCTCAGAGCTTAGAAGAAGCTTGAAGGGATGATAAGTCATCCTCATTTTTAGATGAAAGAGTGAAACCTCTAGAAATTTAGTGTACTGCCTAATGTCATACTAATGTTGCGTTGAAATGAAAATGAAAACCCACTTCTCTCGGCTGCACGTTCATTGCTTTTTCTATACATCATGTTGTCTTCTAGTATATACCTTTGAATATTTCCAGTAGAAAAGTTCTCTATATCTTCAAGATGGATTAGCCTTTTGTAACTCATTCTGATTCAAGCCCAGGAGGATGGGAAACCTATCTAATACATGTGGTCCATAATTGACAGAAAATTTACAATGAGCTGGAACTTTGTCATTGAACCAATTGTTGGGCAATATTACTTTTTTTTCCTGTATTGCAGAGAATTTCTCAACTGCTTCAGAATTTCTTGCTTATAAACTGAGCAGTATGACCTTGTGGGATGAATTTTGAATGGACTATGCCATCTGCTTGCTGATGCCTGAAGTTCCTTTAAAGGAGACAAAGGTTTTCATTCCACAATTAGCAGTAAAAGCCTTAAAATGCAAATGCCTTTGAGACATAATCCATTGAAATTCATTCACTCATTCACAAGTCAGTCAGTGAGTATAAAAATAATACTAATGGCTCTCACTTATTTAGTTCCTCTTAAGTGTCTAGCTCCTAGATGCTTTCATACTCATCGCAGTAATTTATACAAAAAGTTGTGTTATTTTTCTATAAGGAAACCAAGCTTCTGAAGGATCAAGTAACTTGTCTGAGGTCATGCAGCCAGTAAATGAAAGTGCTGAACATGGCATAGACTCTGTCATGAACAATTTAAAAATATAATCATTTACTTATCTTAGATGTATAAGCCAACAGGTCTGGATTAAGTTTTTAAGATTCCAAAAACATTCTTTAAACCCCTTTATTATCAGATGTATACTTTCTTATTATATGATTAAATACAGAATCCAAATACTAATTTTTATCCTTTGATTTCAAGTATTCTAAGTCTTGTTAACCAGGTTGGCTTTAATTGCCAAAATAAACATGGGGAGTTAATGTATGATGACTTGTTTGGCATTAGTGTGTGTGTCCTTTGGTCATCTTCTGATAATTGACAAAAGAAATAATGATTTTGATAAAATTACTTAAACCCCTAAAGGATATCAAGGCATATTTATGCCTGGAAAACCCTGTGTGAAATAATTAGGTGGGCAAGTCATGATGTGTTAGAAAGGTTTGCATATGAGTATTATCATCTTAAATGCACTTTTTTAAACTGAAGCTGTAGTCTTAGAATATTGAATCCCTATTCAACAAGGGATAGTAGTGCCACATTCTTATTTCATGTAGAACATTTGTTCTTAGCGCTAACAGGCGCAATATTCACTTTTTAGAAGAAATATTTTGTAATGGCCCTTAATATCTTGAAATAAAATTTTAGAAAACATAACCTACCCACATAAAAAAAATTTAACCAATATTAATATAAACCCAACTGTTTTTTTAGTGGAATTTAATAGGTTGATTCTAAAGTTTATGAAGTAATATAAAGGGTCAAAAATAACCAAGTCACCTATGAAGGAGATCAGGGTGGAACAACTTGCTTTACTAACAGTCATATCACGAAGGGGCACATGAGTGGTTTCTGGGATGCTGGATAGGGGTTGTTTTTACAGTTGTCTTCTGGAAGATAAAAGTACTCCTGCCAGTTTCTAGATGCCTTCTAGAGTGGTACCAACCCTCACTGAAAACCTCTGATTTAGAAAATTAACTTGATGGGGAGGTTTTAGAGCTGTATTTGATAGCACTGGTGTTTTCTTTAACCAATTGAGTTGTTTCTTAATTAGTTAGAATATAAGTCCCTCAGACCACATTCTGAGGCCATTGCCTCCAATCCCTAATAGAAACTGAGAGCAACTGATTATTTTCAGAGTCAAACATGCATATTTTGGGCCAACCTTTTCTGTATCTTAATATTTGTACTTTATTTCCTTTGCTTTATGGACATAATCTGCATCTGCTATAATGAACTTAATTATTTATTCCATTGGGAATTTAGCTTTAGTCAGACCTTCTAGCATCTAGCAAATGACTTACTGTTTGGTGTCATCTCTGAATTCAGTGGAGTCTACTTGTCTTCCATTTATGCGATCATGGATGCAGATGTTGAACATGTAAAATTTTATAACTGACCGTATTACTAGGAACCACTTAAATCCTTTGCCTCCATCCTGAGGCCAACATACAGAAGCAGACATCTTTGAGATGGACTGTCCTATCTATAATGCTGCTAGGAGATACATATATATGTATGTGTGTGTGTGTGTGTGTGTGTGTGTGTATTGTTAAAGAGATAACAATAAAGTTTAAAAACAAGATATATGTTCAAAACTGAGTGAATAAAATAATCTTGCAATCTAAATAATCCTGCCTTCCGAAACTGTAAATGTTTTGTAAAACATTATTATTAAATACACTTTATGACATAATAAAAGGAAATAAGAATCTTAAAACTTTCATTGATCTTATCACTGCTTTACCATATTCAACAGTTATAAGAGCTTTTTAAAATTTTGTGCTTTTCTTGTGTAACATTTTCTTAAACCTTTTCCTGTAGTGGTCGCTGGTACCAGTTCTAATGGTTGCATGATACTCCATCTTTTTGATAAAACCCTACTGTTGACCTGTTGGTAATTTTGGATTTAACAAATCAGAGCATTCACAAAGGCCTGTGATCCGGAATTTTTCTGAGACTGAGTTTGGGTCCCTGCGAGTGTTGCTTCACAGGCGACCAGGGAGCTTCCTAGCTGGTGAGTGAGCAGGGTCCTCCTCCCAACATTGCATTGGCATGCCACCGTTGTTTTCTTCTGATCCTCTTGTGCAGGGTTGCTCTTATAAAGTGATTAAAGAAAAAAGCCTTCAGAGAGTCATATAAGTTTCTGGATATTGTCAGCACAGTAATGGTGTGGAATCATGTTCATCTTAGTGGCAAAACTGGTTGAATTAGTCTTAAAATAGTTATCTTCTACTCATAGAATAATTAAAAACTTAGAAAGATTATTTTTTTCCCAACATTTTTCTGGGGAAATGAGATGTTGTCAGTGGTTTTTCAGAATGTGTAAACTTATGAATATCTTGAGAAGAAGCAGTTTTTACTATTTTGGTTCTAGTTTGATTTATTTATATTCCCTTATTGTTGGGTATTTAGTTTGTAGAGAAGGAAAATTGCTTTGAGCATCTTGAAAAGTATTCAAATGTTTTTTCTTAATATTTTCTAAGCCAGTATTTTGGAGTCTTCCAAAATGAGCATTTTCTCTTCTTTGCTGGACTAGATCATTCTCTTTATTATTTTAATCACCAATAATTTGAAATTTCAGACCAAGTAAAAGGGACTAATGGGGGGGGGGTCTCATAAATGTGAAGCATTTCCCAATTATAAGCACTTCCTTTTTTGGTAACAGTTTTATTGAGATGTAACTCACATACCATACAACTCACCTATTTAAAGTGTACAATTCATTGATTTAAATAAATTCACAGAGTTGTGCAACCATCACCACAGTTAATTTTAGAGCATTTTCATTGTCCCCCAAAGAACCATATGCTCTTTAGGTGTCTTTTTCCCCATTTTTGCATCCCTTCCGGCTTTAGGCACCGCTAATTTTTCTGTCTCTAAAGCTTTGCCTATCCTGAATGTTTTATATAAATGGAATCATAAAATATGTGTTATTTTGTGATTGACTTCTTTCACTTAGCATAAGTTTTCAAGGTTCATCCATATTGTACATGATACATGTATGAATAGTACTTCATTCCTTTTTATGGTCAAAGAATATTCCATTATATAGTTAAATATATAGCCACATTTTGTCTGCAAATTCATCTTTTAAAAGTAGAATTCTTCAAGAACTTGAAATCCCTAGAATTGACCAATAATTACTTGGTAATAAGAATGGATATGGGAAGCTTTGTCCATAACAAGCCTCCAACAAGAGTAATCAATAAATGGTGTCCTGACCATTTTCTATAGCCCTTCTTGGGATAGAGATTGCAGGTAAAAATTAAATCTACTCAGAACCCACCC
Organism: Aepyceros melampus; assembly: GCA_006408695.1. Taxonomy (NCBI): domain Eukaryota; kingdom Metazoa; phylum Chordata; class Mammalia; order Artiodactyla; family Bovidae; genus Aepyceros; species Aepyceros melampus. The sequence goes on from SJXQ01002085.1 coordinate 188,780, forward strand.
CAAACAGAATCCCTCTTGGGCCATCAGGATGGTGGCGGGGGGAGGGGAGAACATGGGGCTTTATCACATTGGAACTCAACCAGGTATAATCTCAGGAGATCTTAAAAAAAAAAAAAAGGCAGGGTCACCACCTAAAAATATTATGAAATACATATATTAAAAGAGTAACAGTATTTTGTTGTTTAGTCGCTATGTTGTGTCTGAGTCTTTTACAACACCGTGGACTGAAGCTCGCCAGGCTCTTCTGTCCATGGGATTTTCCAGGCAAGAATACTGGAGTAGATTGCCATTTCTTTCCCCAGGGGATCTTCCCAACCCATAAATAGAACCCACGTTTCCTGTTTGGCAGGTGGATTCTTCTTTACCACTGAGCCACCAGGAAAGTCCTAACAGTGTTTTTAAATAAACGTAAGTAGATAAATGTCTGTCTTCTTCCCCGCTCTTTTCCCTACTCCTCTTTAGGGGTGGGAGTGGGAGGTGTTGGGAGTGATGGAGATGGAGAAAAGAAAAGGACCAAAATACACTTGGGAAGATAAGTCCAGACTGTCTGATTTATAAGTGGATAGTCTTATATACAATTAGGCCAATTTCTGCATCTGGGCCTTAACACATGTACATGGTAGTTGTGCAACCCTGAACATATTTCTCCCTATACTTAGAGTCAGAAAGAGTGATTTTGTGTAATTTATTTCCCTTGAAGGCTTATCTTATACCAACACTTTTGTTTCATCAAGATCCTTTATATTTTTCCCTTAAATTTTCAGTGCAGTTAAATCTGACTCTTTATGGGCCATAAGCAAAGACATAAATGATAATAGAAAAAAACATCCTTCAATTACAGCAGGCAAGAGTTCTAGGGTACATTGTTCAGCTGCTTTCTTTTCCCATGGTAGAAAGCTGATAAATGACTTAAAAGGTTTTCCATTTGTTTCATCTTCCCCTGTGGGGGGAAAAACATAAGCTGTGATGATCAGTTACCCAAAACAAATGTTACTCATTGTGGGAAAATGAAAAAATCATCTAAAACTAATATTTGCATACTTATTTATTCAACAAATGTTTGAATACCGGTTATTTGTCAATACCTTTCAGATGCTCAGGGACAAAGTTTTACCCTCAAAGAGGTTCCATTCTCTGCAGAGGGTATAGATTAAAAACCAATCAATCTTTACATTTCAATGAGATACATCCAACAAGAGTGTCCCAGGCAGTGTGAGAGACCAGAGGGGACGCCTCACTCAGCTCGGTGAGGCTAACTCAGACACTGCCTCCCAGGTGCTGCCCTTACGTAGAGATGAGGTGCTTGATCAAAGGGCAGAACCTAGGTGCTACAGAGTGACAGGGGGTGAGAGAACATGGCTCCTAAGTCTTGGGCAGGCCAGTTATTTGATACCGTTTCTAGAAATAAATTGTTTAATGGTACTTTAGAGATGCTGAGGGGTATGGAGGAAAAGGGCTTAGCTCTCTAGTGACTAGGTCCCAGGTTGCAGAGCCCCCTGCCCTGCTCCCCCTCCCCCAAGCAACATACTAAGTCCTATAGTTAAAGGCACAGACCTTTCTTAAATGGCAGTTCAGCACCTACCCATGCCACCCAGGAATCTTGACTTTTATTTCTCCTCAGTCTCCCCACATGCCAGGGTTTTCCTTCCAACCTCATGTATTATTTGGTACTTTGGAATCTGTTCAGCATAGTTTCCTCCATCTCTTTACATTCCTAGCATGTTTTGTTGTTGTTCAGTTGTAAGCCGTGCCCGACTCTTTGTGACCCCATGAACTCCAGCACACCACACTTTCCTGTCTTTCACTATCTGCCAGAGTTTGCTCAAACTCTTGTCCATTGAGTCAGTGATGCCATCCAACCATTTTACCCTCTGTCACCTCCCGGGAGCCAGCGTGGAGAATCCCGCCCATGGCAAAGGTCATGAGGAAGAGGCCTAACGGGCAAAGGTGAGATCAGGACTCACAGGACCCCATGGACTTGCCCGAGCATCTACCCCCAAACCAGAATCTGTCTGTCTTACTATTTCATATCTTTCACCAACTCTTCTGACATTAACAGGGGGCTGCCCCTGACTACCTTTAGCTGGAAAGAGTTAACTTAGGGCTTTAGTTAATAAGTCTCCTGGACAAGATAAGAATGTTTCAATTCAAACCCCCTGTTAGCATTCTAGCTTACTTGGCAGGTTTATGCAGACTCTTGCAACATTGTTGAGCCTATGCTTGCTGCCAAGTTCTCACATCCCTTATCCACTGTGTTCCTGGGAGTACATATAGTTAAGATATAGAAATAACAAGCAGCAGCTTTATCATTAGCAACATTAGACTTTGAGTTAATAAGTTCTTTCTTTGCTGTAACCGGCTGAATCTTTGCTCCGAAAAAATGTAACTCTGTACTTTAAGGGTGAGGCAGGCTAGGAACTTAAGAAGAAACACTTTAAGGGAAAATTATTGTTCTGGCTGACCAACCTTTATTGAAAAGAGGTCATGGAATATCAACAGGCCTCCAGAACAGAAAATGATGTACGAAAAATAAGACTCTTACAAGAAGGAACCTGATATCGATAAAAGTTATTACTGATGGAATGTTGAGTTGACTCTGCATTTTTCACCTTGCTGTATGTATAACTCAGGGTATAAAAGCCCCGAGGAAAATAAACGGGCCTCACTCACTGAAACTTGGTCACCCCGTGTTGTTCTTTCCTTATCTCTTTTTCTATCTTTCTTCATTCGCCAACGTCGTCCTCCTGAGGATATCCCTGGACTCTGCTGAGGCTGGACCTCGGCAGTCACCCCTTCACCTCTTGCCTTCCATCTTTGTAGCAATGTTTAGCTATCAGCAGTGTTTCATATAGTCAATCTCGGGGCTTCCCAGGTGGCACAGTGGTAAAAAATCCACCTGCTGATGCAGGAGATGCAAGAGATGTGGGTTTGATCCCTGGATTGGGAAGATCCTCTAGAATAGGAAATGGCAACTAGCTCCAGTATTCTTGCCTGGAAAATTCCATGGACAGAGGAGCCTGGGGGGCTACAGTCCATGGGGTCTCTAAGAGTCAGACACGTTTGAGCAATAGAACACAGCACACACACAGTCAATCTCTGTTCTGATAGTGCTTTAGAGGCTTTGCCAGGGGTGTTTGAACTTGTTCCTGAAGTCATTGAGGAAAGATTTGAAGAAATACGATCAGGAGAGGTATGCTATTTTTATTTTTATTTTTTGAGAACTCCACTGGTAGATAGCAAGTATCAATGGATAGGTATGAAGTTGATGAAGGTACCAAACTAAAAGCAGAAAAACCAGTGGACACTGTGATCATAGTCTAGATAAAATGGGATGAGTTTGTGGTAATGGGGATGAAAAAGATGAACGGAAAGTTGTTTAGGTGATACATGCAGTAATACTTAGAGAATGATTGACTAGAAGTGGAGAGTAATTCTCCACCTCCTGCCTTGGGTGCTGGATCAATTTCCTGTTGCTGCTATAACAAGTTATCACAAATTTAGTGGCTCAAAAGCAGCACAGATTTATTGTCTCACAGTTTCAGAAGTAGGAAATCTGAAGTGGGTCTCACTGAGCTAAGTCACCACTACTGCATTCCTTCCTGGAGGCTCTACAGGAGAAAACTTTTTTTTTTTGGTCTTTTTCCAGATTCTAGACTGCCCATATTCCTTGACTCATGGTCTCCTTCAAGTTCAATGCCAGCAGTGGCTGATGGATTCTTTCTCATATTATTAACCTATCCCTCTGACTCCAGATCTCTGCTTTCTCTTCCGCACTTTAAAATCTTGTAATTACTCTTATATATAAAGTAGGTCATTAGCAGACCTACTGTATAGAACAAGGAACTCTATTAAATACTTTGTAATAACCTGTGTGGGAAAAGAATCTGAAAAAGAATAGATATATGTATAACTAAATCACTTTGCTATACTCCTGAAACTAACACATTATAAATCAGTTATAACCCAATATAAAAAAATGAAAAAAAAGTCTTATAATTACATTGGTCCCACCCAGATAATCCAGAGTCATCGCCTCACCTCAAGGTCAGTTTTTATAGCACCCTTAATTCCCCTTTGCAAGCGATGTTATCTATTTTCAGGTTCTGGGGATTAGGACATGGACATCTTTGGTGCGGGGGGGTCTCTGCTCTCCTTACCATAGAATCTATGAAGATAGTGGTGCCATGGCCATGTTAAAAGAAAGGAAAAATTTGGAATGTGAGCATTGAATTGATCATTTCTATCTTGGATGTTTGGATTTTAAAGTACCTATGGAAGCTTCCAGGAGATATATCCAGTGGGCAGTTGGAAGTGTGGGTCTGAAACTTAGCAGTTACTAATTTCAATGTTGTTCATTTAAGGAAGCTAACTGAAGTAATGATTACAGATAAGATTGCCTGGGATAAGTACACAGAGTAAAAATAAGAGAAGGCCAGGTAACACCTGTGTTAAAGGGACAAAATAAAGGAAAGGGATCATACATAGAATGGAAAGGTACAACAAAGTGGAGGAAGAAACAAGAAGAATAAGAGGAAAGAATGGTGTCACAGAAGAATGCACGGCAGTCAGCAGGACTGAAAAAAATACCTGAACAGATGTAGTGGCGTGGTGAGGGCAGTGGGCCATGGCAGCACACTGAGGAATGAATGGGGAGACGGAAAGTGGAGACTGATGCGAAGGGAAGGAAAGAGAAAGGGCAGTAGCCAGACAGAGGTTATAAGCCTGAGAAAAGGTTTTTTTTTAAAAAAAAAAAATTAAATAAATGGTTGGGGGAAAATGATGAGTTAGATCAGCAGGGCCCTGTGACTTGTATCCTTTGTTATTCAAAGAATTAGTAAAATGTATTGATAGAGCAACTATTACTTACTATTTTTCAGATGCCATGAAGCACAAAAGACAGCTGTAGAAAACTAGACAATAGCTTCTGGATGACCCTGGTAATTACAGATGTCTTCCTATTCTAGATAGCAAGGAAGATATTAAAATATATTATCAAACAATCCACTTAAAATGAGCACCTAGACAAACAATAGGCCCTGAATAGCAATGACTGTGTTTTTGCAAATGCTGTTTTGTCAGTTGTTAAGTATCCTTTAGTGATAGGCCATGAATAAAAAGAGGAGATAATAAATGTAACACCTAAACCTTAATGAAACTTTGGGGGTATTCTGTATTGCATAAATGTTAAATATACATATTGTTGGCTTAGCAGCTACATTGGCAATATTAGTTTCTTTGGTAAGTTTGTCTATGAGACAGGCATTGTGCAGAACACTACCGATATCGGATCATTCAGTCTTCACAACAGCCCCATCAAGTAAGTACTGTAGCCTTATTCCCAGTTTATGAATGGGGAACTTCTAAAAGGTCGCACAGTAAGTCAGTGGGACAGAAAGACTGAATCAGCCATCAAAGGAGCTGGCTTTTAATCTGAATTCTAATAAAAAATTCCAGTTCCAGAGCAAGTTCCAGAATAAGATGGTATACTACTCTTTTTCTTTACTTTTTTTTTAAAAAAGAATGAGATTCCAGAATGCTTATACAGGAAAATGACATGTAAAACTAAGATATCACACTATGCACCAATCACCATCACATTCTCAGAAAATTATGTCCCTTTCGATTGCTGTATTTTGACAAATGATGATCTAGAGAAGAACAAACCAGACCATTAGTTAGTTAAAAAGTAACCCCCCTGAGGACTTCCCTGGTGGTCCAGTGGTTAAAGGATCTGCGTTGTAGTGCTGGGGACATGGGTTTGATCCCTGGTTGGGGAACAAAGTGCCGCAGAGCAACGAAGCTGTCACATGTAATGGGAATCTGTGCAGTGCAATGAAAGATCCCTCACAATGCAACAAAGATCCTGTGTGCTGCAACTAAGACCTGATGGAGCCAAATAAGTATTTTTTTTTCTTTTTTAAAAAGCAACGCTCCTGAAAAATCCAGAATAGCACTTACAAACTACAGGTCTAAACAGTGGAATTTTTGCTTGCCTGTACAGTAAAAAGAAATCTTAATTGGATTTCAGCTCTCAGAGATTGGAGAATTTCCCATAAAAGTACAAATCATCAGCTGCTCTTGAGAAGTAGGAAGTCTTGTTGATACCAGCTCCACATTTTCCCTTGGTTTGGTGGGTATAAGCACATGGTCTTCAGTATGCCCTTGTCCTCCACCCAGGCAACCCATGTGGAAATCTCAGTTTGCCATTCTTAATTTAAGCCATGTGGCTGGAGAGGAGTCTTGTCTTTGAGGGGGAAAAAAATGCTTTCTAAAAGAGGGATGTTGTTGTCCTCCTGGTGAGTTTAGTTAAGAAAAAAAAAAAGTACAGGGAAGGGGAAGGGAGGGAGAGAGAGAGGATTGAGGAGGGAAGGTAGAAACTTAATTCAAATCAAAATAAGAGTTTGGTAAGAAGATACCATTTTGTTAGGGCTAGGATTAGCAGCAGGGCTATACATCGAATAGCTCTGATTTGTATAGCCCATGGGAAAGTTGCCCTTTGGGGTTGTACACACCCATCACATACAGCTATATGCAGTGGGCTGGATTGGTGATTTCTAAGGCAACTCACAGAATTCCCAACTGAGAAGTTTTTGGTATAGCTGGTTTATATATATTTTTATATGACTGCTGAATCCATAATACACTGTCACATAGTAGGAGGTCCTCATCCCTGCCATCAAATGACCCTTCAAATGCAATACTTAACTGCAACACATGAGAGGCCTGTTTGTCCACAGCTGTGCCCGTTGAGTATGTTTTTCAAACGTTTGGAAATTTGGCTGATGAGAGATCTTTATTTTTCTTATTGTGGTGGAGGGGAAATTGAACATTTCTTCATGTTCTGGGGAGGCTTGGCGATTCCTTTTTTTTTTTTTTGCAGACTCTCCTCAATTCTGTCTCCCAGTTTTTTACATGAGTTTTAGTCTTTATTTTTAGAACTTCTTTGAATATTAGGAATATTAACATCTGTGTGTAATAGGAGCTGTAGATATTTTTTCTCAGTTTGTTATTTGGACTTTTGGTTTGCTTATGGAATTTTTTTATTATGTAGAATTTTGTTTACTTTTATATAGTCAAATTTGCCAGTATTTTTCCTTTATACTTCTGGATTGTAGTTACATTTCTTCTCACCCAAATGTAGAGGCATTTATCTGTTTTTCCCCCCTGGTTCCTCCTGTCTTTTCATTTTTTTAATATTTAAATCTGATTCATTAGGATTTGTACTTGTGTATGTTGTGAAGAATGTTAACTCAATGCCACTTACTAAAAAGTGAGTCTTTTCCAACCCTGATCTGTTAATTATACTGTATAATATACATATATTTTCATATGCAAAATTTATTTTATATTTTGGATTTTCTACTCTGTTCCATTGAGCTATTTATTCATGTGCCCATATCATATTATTTTAGAGAGGCTTTATAATACATTTGAATATCTGTGCTTCTATTTCAAGATTTTCCTGACTGTATTTTCTTGATTACCCTTCCAAATTCACCTAATAATCAACTCGTCTAAGTTGGGTGGGGAGAGGGTGAGAAGGGTTGAAATGTTGTTAAGAATTCGGAGTGTGCTTAGTTGCTCAGTCATGTCAGACTTTTTACTACCCTCTGGACAGTAGCCTACCAGGCTCCTCTGTCCATGGGATTTTTCAGGCAAGAATACCAGAATGGGTTGCCATTTCCTTCTCCAGGATCTTTTCCACACAGGGATTGAACCAGCATCTCTCCTGTGTCTTCTGCATTGCAGGTGGATTCCTTACCTGCTGAGCCATTGGGGAAGCTCAAGAATTCAGAGTAATGATATCCTATAATTTTGAGTCTTCATCTCCAAAAATATAGTATGTCTTAACTTTGTTTGAGGCTTCCCTGGTGGCTCAGATGGTAAAGCATCTGCCTGCAATGAGGGAGACCCGGGTTCGATCCCTGGGTTGGGAAGATCTCCTGGAGAAGGAAATGGCAACCCACTCCAGTACTCTTGCCTGGAGAATCCCACGGACGGAGGAGTCTGGTAGGCTACAGTCCATGGGGTCGCAAAGAGTCAGACACGACTGAGCGACTGCACTTTTACTTTTAACGTTTGTTCAGGGCTTCCCAGGTGGTGCTAGTGGTAAAGAACCTGCCTGCCATTGCAGGAGACATAGGAGACGCTGTTTGAATCCCTGGGTAAGGAAGATCCCCTGGAGAGGGAAATGGCGACCCATTCCAGTATTCTTGCCTAGAGAATTACATGGACAGGAGTATGGCAGGCTACAGTCCATGGAGTTGCAAAAGAGAGTCAGACACAACTAAAGCAACTTAGCATGCACACATTTGTCTACATTAAAGTCTATTTTAATTCCATGTTCTTTCCTACACATGTTGCTCCTCCATTTGGGCCAGGCTGAACTTGAAGAACTTAGGTGGCCATTAGTTAGGATGTAGGCAGAGAGAGATTAACTGAAGAACTCTGCTGGGAACTATATTCATTAATCATATATAATTTCATAAAATGACCTTTTCATCATTGATTACTATTGGATCTTTAAGTTAGTCGATCAAAGACATTTTCTGAAGAACTTCCTCTTTGAAAACATTTAATTCGTAGTAAATATATGACCAGGTAACATTTTAATGTTTTCTTAGCAATGAAAAAATGTTTTAGGACTATATGTTTTTAAATCCTTTCTAGCACAATTTTTCATTTTCATGGAATACAGTGGTTCATTTTTGAGAGTGTTTCACTGATTAAATCTTTATTTTTAATTCCAAGATAAGAATATAGTTGCTTTGGACTTTATCAAGAATATAAAAATATTAAAATAAAACCATTGTTTTTTTTAACTCATCAGTTTCATAGAGCAAAGAAAGTAACAGTGTTTGTTAATAAAAACTCCTAATGTGCTATAGCCCAGAAAATGTGATAGTTTAGCCTAAGAACTTAATAATTATGAAACTGGACTCACTATAAGGAAATAACTAGATAAAATAACATGAGTTATGTCTTGCTTTGAGTTTTATTCTCAGGAAATCATGCATACATATAACTGCCTGTAATGTTACATATTCTAGATATAGACTTTCCATGAAATTCTTAAAAAAAGTAAGCAGGATTTATGAGCATCTTTTTCTAAATTTAAGGGATTTTTTAATATATTTTTTAAAAAAGCCTGCTGACTATACTGTCTTATGCATTGTCTTTCTTTCAGAGTTAGTTAACTCATATAAAACCTTTATGGACAGTCTCAGGAAAGTGATGCCATAGTGATGCAGATTAAGCTTGCTTAAGGACTTAAGGTAATTCACTTTACACTATAGGCCACCAGCTCTTTTTCTATTGTAGGGTTGTCTAGATATCTATTTTTCTCTAGTATCAGTACCTATAGTATTGAGAGTACCGGAAGGAATAGAATTTCATATCATTTCCCCTTTTGATACTGCTTTGGGCTCTGTGTGTGCTGAGAATGAACTGTACACAGTGGGTGGTAGTAGAAATGCTCTTACCTTTAGCTTTAGCTTCAATGAGAGAGCAGTAAAGACAGAATTTGGAAGTCCTATTGTCAGCAAGACTTAGGAAGTAAACCTGTTGCTTCGTTTCCACATATGTCTCTCTTTATGGATTCTACACAGAAGCTGTTTTCTTTGGAGTATTTATAGCTTGTATGTTAAATGGTTTTTCAGAAATTTTTCTTGTTAACCCAATAGGAAGACATAATGGTCCTCCATGACTGTGTCTCTTAACACAGGGCAAAAATGTGAATGCAGTTGTCTTAGAATTATTTCATCCAAGTGGAAAAAAAAAAAAAAAAAAACTTTGGTGGGCTCATCTCCCTGTCTGTATTACAAAGCTTTGGATTCTTTAACCTTCAATGCATTGAACCTTTGAGCATTAGAATAAGTGGGCAAAAGGAATAAGAGATGTGAGAACATTTTTTTTTTTTAAAGTTGGGAAATGTATAGGATGTTGCACTGTCACTCAGATGACATCACTACCTGGACTAAACAGAATGCGTTAGAAGGATCAGCCTTCAGAGAGAGATGTTCCCTGTTGGCAGCAACACAGTTGACTCCTGTCTATGGGCTACCACAGGGAAACATGTTCACTCACTGTTGAGACGTCAGAATTTTAGATTATGGTCTTCAAGTGTAAATAAGGAAAAAAGACTGACTTTTAGGTTATATATTAGCTTTTTTATTGGGACTTCTTTCCTGGGGTGCAAAAATCTGTTGTCTCCAAAAAGAAAACAGAAAGCAGCTTTTCTTTGATCATGCATCTGAGTGGGCCCATTCAAGTCTTTGAATGCAAGCATTCTTGAATCAATACACATGGGTAGGCAAGCATCATGGAATTTGTTAGTCTTCTAATTGAATCTAGTTTTGATAATTATTTGCATAGTTTTTAAAAAATTTTTTTATTGAAGGATAATTGCTATACAGAATTTTGTTGTTTTCTGTCAAACCTCAGCATGAATCAGCACTAGGTATACATATATCCCCTCCCTTTTGAACCTCCCTCCCATCTCCCTCCCCATCCTACCCCTCTAGGTTGATACAGAGCCTTTGTTTGAGTTTCCTGAGCCATAGATATGGCAAATTCCTGTTGGCTATCTGTTTTACATATAGTAATGTAAGTTTCCATGTTACTCTTTCCATACATCTCACCCTCCCCTCCCCTCTCCCCATGTACATAAGTCTGTTCTCCATGTCTTGTTTCTCCATTGCTGCCTTGTAAATAAATTCTTCAGTACCATTTTTCTAGATTCCGTATATATGCCTTAGAATGCAATATTTATCTTTCTCTTCTGACTTACTTCACTCTGTATAATAGGTTCTAGGTTCATCCACCTCATCAGAACTGACTCAAATATGTTCCTTTTTATGGCTGAGTAATATTCCATCATGTATATGTACCACAACTTCCTTATCCATTCATCTGTCGAGGACATCTAGGTTGCTTCCGTATTCTAGCTCATGTAAATAATGCTGCAGTGAACTTGGGATACACATATCTCTTTCAATGTTGGTTTCCTCTGGGTATATGCCTAGGGGTGAGATTGCTGGGTCATATGGTGGTTTTAGTCCTAGTTTTTTAGGGAATCTCCATACTGTCTTCCAGAGTGGCTGTATCAATTTACATTTCCACCAACAGTGCAAGAGCATTCCCTTTTCTCCACACTCTCTCCAGCATTTATTATTTGCAGACTTTTTGATGATGGCCATTCTGACTGGTATGAAGTGATATCTTGTTGTAGTTTTGATTTGCATTTCTCTAATACTGAACAGTGTTGACCATCTTTTCATGTGTTTGTTAGCCAAAAGTGTGTCTTTGGAGAAATGTCTGTTTAGGTCTTTTTCCCACTTTTTGATTGGGTTGTTTGCTTTTCTGGCATTGAGTTGTATGAGCTGCTTGTATATTTTGAAAATTAATCCTTTGTCAATTGTTTCATTTGCTGTTATTTTCTCCCATTCTGAGGGTTGTCTTTTGACCTTGCTTATAGTTTCCTTTGCTGTGGCAAAAGCTTTTAATCTTAATCAGGTCCCACTTGTTTACTTTTGTTTTTATTTCCATTACTCCAGGAGGTGGGTCATAGAGGATCTTGCTTTGATTTATGTCGTTGAGTGTTCTGCCTATGTTTCCTCTAAGAATTGTATAGTTTCTGGTCTTACATTTAGGTCTTTAGTCCATTTTGAGTTTATCTTTGTGTATGGTGTTAGGAAGTGTTCTAATTTCATACTTTTACATTCTTTCTTCCTTTTGGTTTCTGCCCTCCTAAGGTTGGTCCAATGGGTTGTGTAAGCTTCATACATGGTGAGATTTGTGCTGAGTTTTTGTTTGTTTGTTTGTTTTTCCTCCGATGGGCAAGCTGAGTGAGGTGGTAATCCTGTCTTCTGATGATTGGGTTTGTATTTTTGTTTTGTTTGTTGTTTAGATGAGGCGTCCTGCACAGGGTGCTACTGGTGGTGGGTGATGCTGGGTCTTGTATTCAAGTGGTTTGTATGAGTTCTCACTATTTGACACTCTCTAGGGTTAGTTCTCTGGTAGTCTGGGGTCTTGGAGTCAGTGCTCCCACTCCAAAGGCTCAGGGGTTGATCTCTGGTCAGGAACAAAGGTTCTACAAGTGGTTTGTTATGGCACTAAATGAGATTAAAACAAATATCCAAAAAGGAGAAATTCAAAGATGAACTCCAGACAAATGGCAGTTACAAAATCAAGCAAATAATAATTAAAACAATGGAATATACAGATATACATATACATCCATGAGCAAAGTCAAAACAGTCCATCAAAAGTACAGTACAGTAGATTGACCCGCTGAACAAAGGAAATGAAAAATTATCTTTACCAATTAAGAACAAAACTAAAGCACAAATTGGAAACAAAACTAAAGCAAGGTGCCAACTGGGGACCAAAGCAATGAAAATAAAACTAACAGATATGTTGAGAGGAAAGGAGAGAAAGGAAAGAAAGAATAGCTATGCAAAGTTAAATAGAGGTAGATAAAGATTATGCTAAAGATTAACTGCAAGGGGAAAAGAACAGTAGGAAAAGCAAACAAAAGAATAAATGTAGAAAAAAATAATAGGTTTAAAAAATTAAAATTTAAAAAGAGAAAAGAAAAAAAAAAGGAAAACTCCACAGAACTGCAAAGGCCCAATGTAGAGGCAAAGATTTATAACAATAATAAAAAATGTGACTGAGGGGGAAAAAGAAAAGCTCAAAAGCTTAATTGGATTTCATAATGTCAATAAAATCAACAACTACAACATAGGGGAAAAAAGGGGAAAAAAATCCAGATGATTCTGTAGAACAAATCAAAAAATAAGCATAATAAATGTTTTTCTTGAGTCATTGCTGTCAGATTCCTTTCCCTTGATGGGTGAGAGTCCACCTCACCTCCCTAGATGCCCTCCAATTACTGTGCTGATCTCTGGACCTGCTGTAGGGGCAGCTTAGGTTCTAATCTGGTCCTGCTCCTGTGTGTGTTCCCTCCAATGTCCACAGGTATCAGAACCAGTGCATTTTCTTTTGTGGGAGCTCTCCATGACCTTTTATATATTCCATAGACACAGAGTCTGTCTAGTTGATCGTGGAGATTTAATCTGCAGCTTGTACAGCTGGTGGGAAGGTTTTTGGGGCTTCTTCTTTAGCCACACTGCCCCTAGGTGTCAACTGTGGTTTTTTTCCACCTCTGCCTGCGGGTCATCCCCTGGGGTTTGCTCCTGAGGCTGCCCTGGAGGACTTGGGTTTGCCCCTGTGAGGACCAGGTGTGGAGGGGGTGCAGCTGCGTGGGTCACAGGGGTTCTGGCAGCACCAGGTTCTCAGGGGAGTTGGCAGCTAGGGCAGCAGGAAATACAGTGCTCTAGAAGCGTATGGCGACCAGCACTGGCCAGTACTCCAGTGTTCTTGCCTGGAGAATCCCTCGTCCCTGCCAGAGAAGCCTGGCAGGCCACAGTCTCCAGCATCACAAAGAGTCAGACAGGACTGAAGAGACCCTGTGCGCATAGACACAAGACTTTTTTTGCCTGTGGCAGCTCTGCCCCAGTGAGAGTCGAGTGTGAAGGTGGCACAGTTCCTTGGCTTATGGGGACCCTGGTGGTGCCAAGTGTGTAGGGCCGTGGACTGCCTCCGCCTCAGGAGTTATGGCCCTATCAGAGTCTTTTTTCAAGCCTCTTGTAGCTGGTGATCAGAAGGCCTCTTGGCCAGTCTTTCTCCATAGCTCTGCCTTTTCAGGCACTTAGAGGGTTCCCTTGCCTGGGGTTCTTCACTGTTTTATTTGCATAGGTTTTTAAGGTTTCCTATTAATTATCTTTGTAACCATGAATATAGGAAAGCCTGTTTGTGCAGATATCCTGGGAAAATAAAACATTATTTTGCTTTTTTATTGAAAATACTCCTTTTACTGATTTCTTACTGCATATTTCCCCAATTTAGCCACCCAGCCTACCTCCCTTTGTTTAAATTAGAACTGAAGTCAAGCACATTGAGAAAATGACTTTAAGTTCATGCCAGAATTATTCAAAACCTCCACCAGGTGACTCAAGGGGACAGTGCAGATTGCACACAGAAAGAACTGAGGCTTGTCTGCTCCTTGTCCTGACTCGTGCACAGCCAGGCTGATGCACTAGCATCAGAAAGGATAAACATACCAGATAATTGTGATCTTGAACACAAAATTTTGAAGAACCAGAATTCAGAATTGATCCCCCACCAAAAGAGCTTCCTCTCTTACTGCTCAGAAATTTTTTGGGCTCATTCTGAAAGCTGCCATTTGAATTGGACTGGGAACAAATGTGGAAATGTACTGAAAACAACTCATTGCCTAATCTCTAGCAATTTCATTTTATTATGTGATCAACAGATGTGTAGCAAGTTAGATTCAAAGTGAAAATAAAAGTTTAAACAGTTAAAGTGTGGTCACTAAATCATTTTCCAGACCTGTAGGAAAATAAAATTAAAATCTGAGAAATATTCAGGTGCAACATAAATTTTTTTCACTTTATTCCAAACAAATGGGTTTTATTTTTTAATTAATTTTTATTGGAGTATAGTTGCTTTACAATGTTGTATTTTCTACTGTACAGAAAAGTGGATCAGTCATATGTATATTTATATATAGATGTATGTATGTATATTTATCTCTTTTTTTAGTTTTTTTTCCCATTTAGGTCACCACACAGCACTGAGTCCCTGTGCTATATAGTAGGTTCTCATTATTAATAGTTATCTATTTTTTTATACTAGTGGATATATGTCAATTTGAATATCTCAATTCATCCCAACCCTTTGTTCCCCTCCTTGGTAACCATAAATTTGTTCTCCACAACTGTGTCTCTATTTCTGCTTTGCAAATAAGTTAATCTGTTTCATTTATTCTAAATTCCACATATAAGTGATATTACGCAGTATTCGTTTTTCCTCTTTCTGGCTTACTTCATTCTGTATGACAGTCTCTAGGTCTGTCCACATCTCTGCAAGTGACACCATTTTGTTCCTTTATATGGCCAAGTAATATTCCATTGTGTGTGTGGTGGGGGGGACCACATCGTCTTTATCCCTTCCTCTGTTGATGGACATTTAGGTTGTTTCCATGTCCTGGCTGTTGTCAGTAGTGCTGCAGTGAACATTGGGGTGGATGTATCTTTTTGAATTATGGTTTTATCTGGGCAATACAGATTTTTATTCTGTTCTTCGTTCACTCTCATCTCTTTCCCCTAGGTTATCTTCACATGGTTATTTACAAAAGTAGTCAGATAGCAGGAATAATACAGAGAATTTGGACTCTGAAGACTTCATTTCTGGATCTGGCTCTGCCACTTAACTAGTTGTGTGAATCTTTCTCAGACTGGTCCTTGAGCTTCCTTGGGAGAGGTGATAAAGGTACCTGTCCTGCCTCCATGGCCAGGGCAATTATTATCTTTCAGATGATACAATACATTTAGAACCTTTAACTTCCACCAGTGTCATTTCTTTTAATGAGATCACACATCCAGCATCAGCCCTTTAACCTTCTGACACCGTTTCTGAGGGTGAGTATATCAGAAAATTGTTTTCCCAGTCCTTCTTCTACCACTAAATTCTCTGGAATGGGTGTGCCAAGTCCTTACTGTAAGAAAACTTAATTCCCTGATCTAAGCAGCCTTTCCAAGTGCCAATTCTGACAAGAAATGGAATGGAATGGTAATGTATGTATATTCCTATACACTGTGATGTAGGGCTTGCTTATATTTGTTCGTAGCCAGTAGAGTTTGGAGATTATTTTAAAAATCAATTCTCAGACTGCAGATCAAAATTTCAACAGGGTACTTAAAACTTGGCAAAGAATCTGCCTTTAGGCTGTACCGATGCTGTTTACAGTTACTCTTTTCTGGGGCTCTAAAATGGTAGAGCTGTGTTGGAGCCGGTGATTTGTAAGAGGGTGCTACATCCCCCACCCACAGAGCCACAAAGAATTTCTTTCCCTGTCTTCCCAGCCCTTAACCTAAGGACCTGTGGACACCCAATGCATATAATTTCAGATTCTGGCTAAGAGGCCTAAAATTTAGCCCACTGGCAGATAGTTTACTAGTATTTCTCTCTGCTGGACCCATAACCCTGTGGCATTCTTGCCACTGTTACTGAACTATGAAACACCCACACTGCACCCCACTCCCCAAAATCTTTGCCAAGCTCTTAACTCCCACAAGAGGCTTTAAATTTTTTTAATTTATAACTGTTGCACATATGTGGCATGTAAAATTAGTCTAAATGTTGAATTGCTTAGTAGGTTAAAAATCACTAAAATATTTATGATTAAAATGGAAATGCAAGTAGGCTTTATGGCTACTTTTCCTGATATTATTGGCTTCTGTTTATATGAAGATATTCAGCTTTTAGAAATTTTAGACAAATCTTGATAAAATAATTGAAGTTATCAAAACAATGTCTTGTTCACACTAGAAATACAACCTATGTTTTCTTTCTTAACAACAGAATCAGTAACATAATTAATGTGTTTTTATAGTTTACTTCTTATTATAGCTTCAATATTGGATCAGAGGTTAAGCTTCTGGATTTGAATCTGATTTTTCAGACTTCTGGCTTCTGGAAAGTTTTTATGTGCTGATGCAGGTTTGCTGTTTTTAGCTCACGGTGATTTGGCTTTTCTAGAAGCTATTCTTTTTCTAAGTGACTGACAGGAATCATTACTCTCTATGGCAAGAAACCAGAAGTTGGCAGGAGCCCTACAACGACTGTCCAATTGGATTTATTTTTTTAACTACTGTGCCAATTTCCAAATTATCTTCAGTTATAGGGCATCTGTTTTCTTAAAAAGGTTCAAAGTGGGTGATACACATGTAGTGACAGCCCTGCCCAGGTCAGTTGAGAGGGGCTAGGCCCTTCTTCTGACAAGACTTTCTCTTTAGCACTCTGGACAGAAGCCAGGGATCACAGTACATTCTTAGAATTGCACAAGCCAAAGCCTCAGCTATCAGGCAGTTTTGTATTTGTTCCTGTAACTCCCACATTGTGACTTTGATTCCTCTTGATTGTTTAGAGGTATGAATCTGACGAGGATCACTTGGTAACGATGACAGTAAGCACTCGAAGCCTTGGTGATTATAGCCATGTTTCCTGCTTGAGCTGCTTCCCAGTATGAACTTTAAAATACTGAAAAGAAAAGGGTCAGGGCTTTAATCTGAAGGGATTTCTGAATTTGCCTCTTTTCTGAGAGAACTGATTGAGGTAGAAAGTGTCTCAAGTGTCTGAAGCTGAGCTCTATGTTTTCACCTCTGTGGGGGACTTTAAATCATCCCCTATCTCTCCCCAGCTTTGCTGGCCAGGGCCAATTTGATAATCGCTAGCCCAGAATGAAACACATCTGTTTATTTTCTCATATTGGCTGCTAACAACCAGAAATGCTTTTGCTTGTTTGAGCTTTGCCCTCCCCAGAATCTTGGTATTTGTTTTGAATTTGGTTTTTGGCAGAATGAGATCCCATGCATGCCAGGCAGGCTCAGGAATGTGTGTTTAGTAGTGTAGGATTTTGTTTTCTTTTTTTATTGACTTGCTTTGGGCTAAAGCTTTCTGTTTTTAAATATCTGACTCTTCTTCCATTGTCCTAGCTGTGCTGTAAGTAATGAATGCATCCTCTGCTTTGGAACTCTGCCTGAGAAGATGCAAATTTGTCTATCCTGTTTCTTTATCTAGTGAGTTCACCCAACTGGGCCTACTGCTGCTTTGAAATATTCAGTTCAGTTTAGTCACTCAGTTGTGTCCGACCCTTTGTGACCCCATGAATAGCAGCACGCCAGGCCTCCCTGTCCATCACCAACTCCCGGAGTTTACCCGAGTTGGTGATGTGATCCAGCCATCTCATCCTCTGTCATCCCCGTCTCCTCCTGCCCCCAATCCCTCCCAGCATCAGGGTCTTTTCCAATGAGTCAACTCTTCGCATGAGGTGGCCATAGTTTTGGAGTTTCAGCTTCAATATCAGTCCTTCCAATGAACACCCAGGACTGGTGTCCTTTAAAATGTTCAGTTGTGTCCGACCCTTTGTGACCCCATGAATAGCAGCACGCCAGGCCTCCCTGTCCATCACCAACTCCCGGAGTTTACACGAGTTGGTGATGTGATCCAGCCATCTCATCCTCTGTCATCCCCTTCTCCTCCTGCCCCCAATCCCTCCCAGCATCAGGGTCTTTTCCAATGAGTCAACTCTTCGCATGAGGTGGCCATAGTTTTGGAGTTTCAGCTTCAGTATCAGTCCTTCCAATGAACACCCAGGACTGGTGTCCTTTAAAATGGACTGGTTGGATTTCCTTGCAGTCCAAGGGACTCTCAAGAGTCTTCTCCAACACCACAGTTCAAAAGCATCAATTCTTCAGCGTGCAGCTTTCTTCACAGTCCAACTCTCACATCCATACATGACCACTGAAAAACCATAACCTTGACTGGACGGACCTTTGTTGGCAAACTAATATCTGCTTTTTAATATGCTATCTAGGTTGGTCATTACTTTCCTTCCAAGGAATAAGTGTTTTTTAATTTCATGGCTGCAATCACCATCTGCACTGATTTTGGAGCCCAAAAAAATAGANTCTTCACAGTCCAACTCTCACATCCATACATGACCACAGGAAAAACCATAGCCTTGACTAGACGGACCTTAGTCGGCAAAGTAATGTCTCTGCTTTTGAATATGCTATCTAGGTTGGTCATAACTTTCCTTCCAAGGAGTAAGCGTCTTTTAATTTCATGGCTGCAGTCACCATCTGCAGTGATTTTGGAGTCCCCCGAAAATAAAGTCTGACACTGTTTCCACTGTTTCCCCATCTATTTGCCATGAAGTGATGGGACCAGATGCCATGATCTTCGTTTTCTGAATGTTGAGCTTTAAGCCAACTTTTTCACTCTCCTCTTTCACTTTCATCAAGAGGCTTTTTAGCTCCTCTTCACTTTCTGCCATAAGGGTGGTGTCATCTGCATATCTGAGGTTATTGATATTTCTCCCGGCAATCTTGATTCCAGTTTGTGCTTCCTCCAGCCCAGCGTTTCTCATGATGTACTCTGCATATAAGTTAAATAAGCAGGGTGACAATATACAGCCTTGACGTACTCCTTTTCCTATTTGGAACCAGTCTGTTGTTCCATATCCAGTTCTAACTATTGCTTCCTGACCTGCATATAGGTTTCTCAATAGGCAGGTCAAGTGGTCTGGTATTCTCATCTCTTTCAGAATTATCCACAGTTTATTGTGATCCACACAGTCAAAGGCTTTGGCATAGTCAATAAAGCAGAAATAGATGTTTTTCTGGAACTCTCTTGCTTTTTCCATGATCCAGCGGATGTTGGCAATTTGATCTCTGGTTCCTCTGCCTTTTCTAAAACCAGCTTGAACATCTGGAAGTTCACGGTTCACGTATTGCTGAAGCCTGGCTTGGATAATTTTGAGCACTGCTTCACTAGCGTGTGAGATGAGTGCAATTTTGTGGTAGTTTGAGCATTCTTTGGCGTTGCCTTTCTTTGGGATTGGAATGAAAACTGATCTTTTCCAGTCCTGTGGCCACTGCTGAGTTTTCCAAGTTTGCTGGCTTATTGAGTGCAGCACTTTCACAACATCATCTTTCAGAATTTGAAATAGCTCAACTGGAATTCCATCACCTCCACTAGCTTTGTTCATAGTGATGTTTTCTAAGGCCCACTTGACATCACATTCCAGGATGTCTGGCTCTAGGTGAGTGATCACACCATTGTGATTATCTTGGTCATGAAGATCTTTGAGTGGCAATAGCTAGAATTTAATCAACAACCATTATGTATGTTGAACTCCTGTTGTGCGTTGAGCCTTCTATAGAATCGTCAAGAACTTAAAGGAGAGGGAAAGGTGTGATGGGATTGGGATACTAAGGTCTAGGATGTCCTTCCACTTCCTCCAATCTTTATGCTGTTTGTCTCTAATCGGAGAGGGAAATGGCAACCCACTCCAGTATTCTTGCCTGGAGAATCATATGGACAGAGGACCCTGGTGGGCTGCTTGTCCATAGGGCCACACACAGTCAGACATGACTGAAGTGACTTAGCATGCATGCATGCATTGGAGAAGGAAATGGCAACCCACTCCAGTATTCTTGCCTGGAGGATCGCAGGGACAGAGGAGCCTGGTGGGCTGTCGTCTATGGGGTTGCGCAGAATCGGACACGACTGAAGCAACTTAGCAGCAGCAGTCCCTAATCGGTTTGCCATCATGGGCACCTCCAACTGTCAGGTGAGTGAAGTGAATATTGCTCAGTCATGTCCAACTCTTGGCGACCCCATGGACTATATAGCCCACTGTAGCCTGCCAGGCTCCTCTATCCATGGAATTCTCCAGGCAAGAATACTGGAGTGGGTAGCCTATCCCTTCTCCAGAGGAATCTCCCTGACCCAGGAATTGAACTTCTCCAGGGGATCTTCCCTTTGCCAGGGAATCAAACCCAGTTCTGCACTGCAGATGGATTCTTTACCAGCTGAGCTACCAGGGAAGCCCAGATTCCACTAGTTCCTCGGGTAAATTTTCAGAAGCTATTTTTTTAACCACATGGCAAACCTGAGGGGGCAAGAAGAATGATCTCTTTATTTAGGACACGTTTTAAAAATGGGAAAAAAATTATATTACACATTCCCATACATAAAAACTAATTGAAGTTAATTGTTTCAAGATTGTTTGAGAAATGATGTTAAAGCTTTCAATAAGGAGTCTCTCCCTACTCCCCCCAGAAATTAAAATAGTGAAAAAAAATATATAGGCTCTAGTTTCTGCTAACAATTAATATTGTACTGATCATTTGAATTTCCAAACTCTGTAAATTGAATGGATAATCTTGAAACAAAGGTCATAATTTATTTGAATCACAAATAATGTTAAAGATAACTTTTGATTGTTTTGGAAGAATAGCCTTTGCTTTTCTCAGGTCACATCTAAAAATTTCATAGATAAAAATATAATCACTCATCTGGAGCTCAGCATCATTATTTCTTTCTTTGATGATCCATTGTAATAATTGAATAGTATCTTTCAAGTTAAAGAGTCTTTCTTCACATGACATACTTTTCCTCCTCCTCGTCTCCACAGAACAAAACTACATAGCATCAAACTTGATACTTGGAAAGACAATGAATACCTTCTGAATTTCTACCCAAGATATGAAGACTAAGACTCAACAATTAAGACAAATGAAAGCAAGATTAGAGTTACTTTCTGGGACACTGACAGCCACGGAGATGGTTTTTAGTCTTAGTAAAAATGTGCTTTTGGGTTTAGGGTTTCCTCACTTCCTTTCATTCACCCCAAATGAGTGAATATACATGTAAATAAAACATCTATAAGAATTCTTATGTAAATAAAAAGATATAGCATTCAGAGAAAGAAAAGAGCAGTAATAAAAGAGAGCTAGGTCTGTGGGGCTTTGTGAACAAGGGAGGGAGAGATTTCTTTGTGTCACAACAAAACGTAACCCTGCCCATGAAAGGAAGGAGACAGAAGGCTAGTTTCTGCTAAAAGCCTGGCTGCATGTAACTGACCCAGCAGAGGAGATCCTGGTTCTATCTCTAGAGCCCGTTCGCTGCTCAACATGGATCCTATGTACACAGGATATCTGTATCTGTTCTGCTTTTGAAAACAAAAGAGAAACCAATACCAATCAGCAGAATTGTATTTGAAGCTGTTTCTAGTGAGCTGTATAACTGTTTAAAGAGAAAGTTAAAGACAAGCAAATAAGCAACTTGTGCCTTAATTAAAGTTTTGGGGTCTTTGTTCTAATGCTATTGGTTGCTAACCAAAGGAAAATACCCTTCCTCCTCTGCCACCCTGGGAGATTCGTGTCCTAAACATACAACTCCAAGTTCCTCATGGAGATGGGCATTTTTAAATGTGAACAAAACTGGCATTCTTGAGCAAAATATCAAACATTGTCTTAGATTGGCAGCCTCTCACTGGAGTGTTTTCTATGGATGTTGCTTTTCTTTATGACAATTTACATCCAGACATAATCTGTAATAAATTACATAAGGAGGCAAGGTTCTGTGAAATATTCACAAACAATTAAGTCAGTAATCTTCAAATTATGGATATTGATGCTCTTCAGGTTTTGAGCAGTAAAGATAGCTAATCACCATCTTGTATGCTTTTATCAAAAATCTCATAGATAATAAAAATTGCAAAGGTATTGTTTCCTTCTCATGATACTAATCTGCCATTTGCTATACAACTTATTAGGTTTAAAACACGTGAATGAGACTTTTCTTTCACTAGCCTTAATGTTAAGTACTTGATTGAAAACACAAGTCAAATGTTTCACATCAGTTTTTTTTCTCTTCCCCAGTAATATATTGTTAGATTTTTGTGACCTAAAAGTTAAGCAAATTTGTATAAATATTTTACTAAAAAAGTAACTTTATAGAAATAGATCCCCATGGTAATTATACGATAATTTCACTTGTTTGCAGAGAGATGGAACTAATTTTTTTTTGGTATAGGTTGGAATAAAAATATACAAACTTATTGTGTGCATGGCTTTAAGTTTTTAAAAAAAAACTCAACACACTGTTCAAACACGACAAGAAAAATCTGTCATCTGCCACACATTAATTAAAATGGTAATGAAAACTCTAATGGCTACAGAAAGACCTCTTTTAAACAAGTTGAAAAACAACAATCTAGATTTAAAAAAATTTCACAAAGGGAAAATACACAAAGAAGCGGAAATCCATTACTATACAACAAAATAACAAAAATAAGCAAGGATTTCAAAGATGTTATTAAGAGGAGCATTACCTCAAAGGTAATTATTACCAGTGCTCTCTGGGATTAGAGAGACTTTCAGTTAGACAGTAACTTTCAGTGAATCTCACTGACCCCTGTAACAAACTTAGATGTCTTCTCACTATAACTTAGTTAATAGAAAAGGCGTCCTCTTTCTGAATATCACACCTGCAGTCGTTCGCCCTTGGGAATCATTCAGTTCATTGGTAAACACAAGCCACATACATCAAAAGTTTCCACTTTTTCCAGCTCTTTTTAACACCAGGGTCCCTCCCCTCTCCCCAGGCTCCTTGCAGCTATCTAGGGAATCTTTCACTTTTTGTCCTTTCCCGACCTTCTGGACCACATTTTCTCTTCTTATTCAGGCCATCTGCTCTCAAGGAAGGTAAAACTTCTGCTAGGAAAACAATCAGCATCTCTAGCAATTAGCAGCTTTTGTGAACCAGCCTTTCAGCCACTGCCTATGAAGACATACATTGTGCAAATCACAATTCAAATTATGATAGTAGTTTAAAAATAGTTTGTAATTGATACATTTCTGGCCACAGCCTCCCCCTTTATCCTGCTAGTGGTACAATCTTCTTGCTCTTGACAGAAGTCTTTCTAAAGATCTGCTCAAGCCTCACTAAGCAGCTGTGAGTTAGGTCATTTTCCCAGGAGTTTTACATGTGGAAAACTGGGCATTAGTAAGGCCTCAAAAAGGACACCATCTGGCCCTAGTGAAAAAAAGGACCATGACACTTCCTGTGGTACCAACAGACCCTGATGAACCAGAAAGGAATTCAGCCCTGGACTGTGATCCAATAGCGACCGGCCCCACAATCACCTCCCTGACAGCCCACTCCATTCATCTTCACAGTTATCTCATAGCACAATGGACTTTTGTGCCTCGCTGTGTACTGAAGGCGGAGGAAAATCCATTTTGATTTTTATGTTTAGTCTCTGTGCCTGTCCTCTTTCCTGGAACACATACCACATCAGGAGAGAGTACGATGCACAAAGAACAGTTCTTTCAGAGCCCATTGAAACTTCTCCATTTCCCTCCCACTGTACATGGGACATAAGAATAAAATACTGGACTCTTCAGAGGCTTCCTAAAAGACCTGTCCCTGACATGAAGATCTATCCCTCCCACTTTCAATAAAATGATTTTAAACTATTCAGAGCATCAGGCTTTTATTTATTTATTGGTAGGAAAAAAGTGAAATTTACACTTATAAGGAAATCTTATGGGAATATTTACTGGAAACATTCTGGTTCCACTCAATTCATTAAGTGTTGAAAGATCCTATTAAAAACTATAGCATCAACCTCAGTGACAAGCCAGGTTTTCTGTTTCCAAAAGAAAAGTGTCTGACTCAAGCCATATGAGAGTGGACACTGGTGACATCTTTCATTGTCTAAGTGTTCATTACAGTTGATAAAGCCTTTTTATGCTTTCTACTTCAGAATACAGGAATTGGGGAAGTCTGATTAACAACAACAAACCCTTAATTCTAAATGTTTCTCTCTTAATATATAAAAACAAACAAGGAGCAAACATCTCATTATCAGCAACTGTATATATGTGATTTTTACACATCAAATGTTACTTGCGGTGGATAATTGGAGACTCTGACACTGGTTATCCCAGATATGAACTGTGGTCACTCAGCATAAAAGGCACTACCATTTGGGGGCTTTTATATCACCTCACAACACAGAGGACTTGAGTATGATGGGAAGGTGTTTTTTAAATCTGAGAGCTTTTCTCTCAATTCTGGTCAGATTCTTCTTAGTTTT
Organism: Aepyceros melampus; assembly: GCA_006408695.1. Classification (NCBI taxonomy): domain Eukaryota; kingdom Metazoa; phylum Chordata; class Mammalia; order Artiodactyla; family Bovidae; genus Aepyceros; species Aepyceros melampus. The sequence goes on from SJXQ01002085.1 coordinate 213,321, forward strand.
CTAATTTCCATCTTCTAAAAAAAAGCCTTGCAGAGCTAAGATACTAAACCTCATCTTGCCTGCCTGTGGGGGCTTCATCTGTACACAGACCTGAATCCTCCCCCCTGTTGGACCCTTCGATAGAAAGCCATATTGTCACACAAAGGGACCCTGGGTTAGAGAAAATGATTAAGGCCCATCATTTTTCCTATGCTCAAAATTTGGCTTAGGGAGGGGCATTAGAGAGGCTGCCCAGATTTTGCAGGACTTAAAAAACCACCACAGAATGAGTAGAATTTAATGAAGGACAACATTTCTCTGCCTCTGATTCTGTAATGGACATGATGGGGCTCTGTTGTAGGAAGACATAGCTGAAACTGACTTATTAAACATGTGTGTCTGAGGCCTAATTATGGTGTACTCTTTTAACAGAGATTGTCACTACTGGCAGTATTCATAAGGTGCCTGTTGAGAGAAGTTGAAAACCACAACCTTTATCTGTCCTCATCAGTGAATTTTCTCTGGATTCCGGAAGCACCAGCAGCATATTATTACTAGAAAGCCTACATTTTTGTGTATAAGGCTTCCTGCGTCATAATGAAAATGCCTGCAAGTAACAGCTTGATTAGGAATGAAGAAGAGAGAGAGAGAAAGAGAAAGTGTTTCTATTTTGAAAGATCTAAAACCAGGGTATGAAATAGCCAGCATCACACTGCTGAGATGTTTGTGCAATATGCACACAGTCATTTACCCTGTAAAGAGTCACGGGGTTTCATAGGATGCTTCTAGCAGAAATAAGAAAACTACCAAAGAAAGTTTGCAGCAACGGCTGGTGGTGAAGGTCACAGACCTAAGGGCCTGAAGGTTGGCTGCTGAGGATAGGGACACTAAGCTGGAGAAGGAGGGCCCGGGGAAGGTGCAAGATGCAACTGTTTGGAAAACAGCCTCTTAGGTTATAGAGGCAACTCCTAGAACAGAAGGAAGAGGGGAGAGAAAAGAAGGAGTAACTTCCAAGGGAGGAAGGAAGTCAGGTTCCCTCAGTGCTACGGAATAGAAAAAGCCACTTTGCCAGGAGAAAGGGGATTGAAATCTCCACTTTATCAGGCACATAGATGTTCAGTAATTTGGGACACAGATTCATTCTTTCCTTTAAGATCCCTAATACTCTCTGTAAGAGTAACGAAGAGTTGAAAAAAAAAAAACAGCAAAAGAACAATTGAAAACCTGGTGGATCATAAAATAATTAATTTTACTTATTATCTCTGCTGACACTTTTCTTAGCATTGATTTTGCAGCATTAATGTATTTGCCTAGTATTAAATGATTTTAAAGGATTAAAATGTTAATTAAAAATATAAGTGGTGTCTCTGCTACAGGAAGGAAGCCGCCTGAGCATTGTTTTAAACTGGAGGCTGTGTCCTCCTTCCCCCTCCTCCCCTCTCTCCCCACCCCTTAT
>SJXQ01002085.1:214868-315098 GCA_006408695.1 Aepyceros melampus
CACAGTTCCCTAGGAAGAAAACGACAGGACCAGAAACAATTTGCTCCTTTAAGGATTGGAGAATGCTTATGTTGGAACCTCACAAAAGCGGCGTTATGTCCTTGAACATTCTAAAGATCATTGTTAATAGGATCAATTTTTGTGTGTTATTCAGCTGGATCCTTCCTAGGCCGTAAGAAACACATTTTCACTCGAGGGATGGGGTGGCTATGGGGGTGGGGCTGGGTGGAAAGGAAGGCCCAGCAAATTCCATGTGATCAGTTCAGCTGCAATAATCTCTTTTCTCCTTCTTGACGAAGCCACACATGAGAGCACTCTGGTGTCTTTCATCATTATTTGTCACCCTTTTGTGCAAAGCAACTTATATCCACAGCCATTCCAGCAATTGAAAAAGAACCAAACAGTATTCTCATTGAATCCTTGGAGGCCAGTGCCACCAAGTGCCATCAGCCTATTGAATGTCGGGTATCTAATGCCATTAGAGTTCTGTAAGTATTCTGTGGAAAAAAAAAGAAAACAAATAAATTGTTACATGCAGAATGTAGAGAAAGATTTAAAAAGATAAAATCTTTTGATGTCTTGGCAGTTGCTAGATTGCCTGGAACGGGCTCAGTCTCTGTGATAAGAACTAAGTAACTGACAGGAACTCGGACCCACGTGGAGACTCTGGAAACTTCCAATTTGGGAAGACAGGTAGTCATAGAATGAAATCAACTCAATCAGAATCAGTCAATTTTGTTTCTGCTGAAATACCTTCTGAAAATAACGAGGAGCATTTTATATGCTTATTCCCATTAGTTAAATATTTTCCAAAATAATAATGTGTCACCATGTTTCTGGGAAATGTACATTTTAATTTCCTTTTCCCAGAAAAAGAGCAAACTAAAAGAAAGTGAAGATAAACCAGCTTTCCCAAGACCACAGATAAGAGTCTGGATCAAAGCACTATGATACAAGGCTTGACCTTGGTCATGATTTCATTTCATGTAATCCATCCTGTGCACGAAGAGCCAGCAAGCAGCTTTCCTTATTCCACAAGCCACACAGTTTTAATGTGATTTTCTATTGAAAATTTTAGGGTCCCCACAAGACCATCAATTCTGAAGCCGTGCACTTGTTCTCCCATTCAAGGTGTAGGTTTTAAAATACATCATTAATAAAGTACTGTGAAATACCAAGAATGCACTTGCCCAGGCATTGGAATACAAACTGCCATTGGATCCTTGTCCTTTCTTATAATTTAGTTGAGAGAGAAAAGATTTCTGCCTAAAATAGTCATTAACATTTAAGATAACATGCTGCTGAAATTCTGAGGAGGCATCCAGGACTTGAATAGATGATAAAGAACCTAGAGAATGTTCTGAGCACTGAAGAAAGAGAAGGAGGGCTGGCTTGGGGTGAGGAACAGGTGCACCTTTGGACAGGGCAAAGATAGTTAAAATGTTATGAGCCCTTTATGTTCGCAGGGGCATCTAGAAAGTGCTTCCTACTCTGATTGCTATTTCAGTGCTCAGTAAACCTGTGTGTCTGATGCAGAAGAGCTGGAGCCAGAATTCCTGAGTAATGATTTCGTTTTTATCTCAGGGGCTCCACTGCCCCTGAGAGTTGTCAGCAATGATGAGATGGCTTGGGCTGACTTTGAAATGATCATAGAAAATGGTCAAGTGACTGAGGGCAGAGATGGAGCACATATTGCAGTGCAATCTTGGAGGAGGAAAGGTGAGACCTGTCAGTTATCCAAGGTATGAAAGAAATAACCAGGAAAGCTTGTTCCTCTGATGACCTCAGTATCAATGACCTTTAGGACCAGTAGCCCAGTGGGTGGGGCTACAACCTGGCGTGGCTGCAGACTGGTGAAGTCGTGATCCGGAAAAAGACTTTTGTGTAACACTTGTACAGTGCATTGTGACTATGAAGAAAACAGCTGAGAAAGGATCTTTTTTCCCTTCTCCCAAATTGGAATTTGAAGACAATCTCTTTACAGTCTGCATGGGAATGGAAAATTCTAATAGCCTCTTATATTTAACATTCTTATGTATAATCTCCCAAAGAAAGTTGCATGTGAGAGTCTTTGTGGCCATTATAGATCTTTTTTTTTTTTAAATGCAATTCCCTGGCAGTCCAGTGATTAGGACTTTGTGCTTTCACTGCTGAGGTTGCAACTTCAATCCCTGGTCAGGGAACTGAGATCCAGCACACTCAAAATAAATAAATAAATAATAAAAATAAAAAATAATTTTAAAATTAAAAATTTGAAATAAATAATGGTTTATATTTTTTAATTAATTATTATTTTTTAGTTTGTTTTGCTTTACAATACTGTATTCATTTTGCCATACATCGACATGAATCTAATGGTTTATAAATGACAAAAATTCCAGGTAAAGCCCTGTTGGGGGTTCTTCCAAATATCTTTACTGTTTCTAATAGCAACAATAATAACAAGTAGAATTTTAATAAATGAAATAGTCAGCCTGGGTGTCCAGGTGTTTCTGCTCCTGAGTAATGATTTTGTCCCTTTAAAGTGATCTTATTTTCTTGCAATTTTTGGCAGAATATGTGATTGAGATTATCAGTAGGGAGTGGCTGGCAATTTGGCTTTAAATTTCGTAAACTTTCTTGAATGCTTAATTGTTTGCTAAGATGTCAGCTGCAAGATTAGTGGAGCTGGAAAAAAAAGTGTGCACTCACATTGGCCCTGTGTCTATTTTCAGTGTGAAAGGAACTGGCTGGAGTGTTGCAAACACTTGAAGCTATGCATTCTGCATTATGATGAAGTGAGGCTGTGTTACACAATACCGCAGTTTTTTTTTTTTTTTAAAGGGCATCATTCCCAAACCCTTTGAATGCAAAGCAAGAGCAACAGATGACAAATACTAGGGTGTGATCAACACCAGGACAATTACATTAAAATGGACTTCTTCCAGACTGCCTTTCCAATTTCTACTTGGTAAATAACTAGCTCCCAAACTTTACAAGGACTCTTTAAAAAAATATTGCAAGAAGGCTGAATCAGAATTAAAACAACATTTCTTTACATAAAGAACATAGTATCTGGTGACTATATATAAAAATAAATAAATATATGTATATATATATATATATATATATATATTTATCACCACACACACAAATACATACATGTGTGTGTGGTGATATTTAAAAATGTGTCATTTAACTTAGTCTCCCACCTATGAGTGAGAAAGAAAAATGTCATAAAATACATTCACAGTTGGAATTCCCTTTCTGGTTCTGCTAATTATTGTAAATACAAACCCTTTAGTTTTGTTGTACTACAGAGACTCTTAAAAAGGATGCTATTACCTCTTTTCTAAATAAGTCTCTTTTTCAGAGACTAATAAATGCCATTTTTAAAGGACAAATAAATGAAATGTAGCAAAATCATTTAACATTTTAAGGACAAATAATACCACCTACGCTGCAATTTTAAATTTTGGATCATACTTAATGATAACTAAATGAACAGAGATAAGACTTAAACTTAGGTTTTTGGATTCTGCTTCTTTATCCCCTAGTCCAAATCAACCACAAAAATATGTCTGTTATCTGATATATGGCAGAGAAGGCATGTAGAACTCAAATTTCTAATTTATTTTGATTTATATAGAACAGATTTCAATATTCATAGAGTTAGGACTATAGTTTCCTACTTTATCTGTTCTGTTTAGATTCTAGGATCTCTTCTATTTGAAATCACTTTTTGTCTGGTCTTCCATAACACTCTTGGGCTATGGGACATTTGGTGATGATTGCTTTTTTCTGGATTAGCTACTTTATTTTGGTTGTTGTTAGGAGGGAGTCTTTTGTAATCATCTAACACCAAGCCTGACGTAAGCAGGTGCTCAATAAATATTTTCAGGGTGAAGGAATGAGGGCAGGATGATATGTATGCACAGCTGGTCTCCTAGGTTGAGCTGCCGGCTCTTGGGGGATGGAGAAGACATGCTGTGCTTTTGGTGCTCAGGACTCTGCTGCTACCAGCTACATGGGACAGAGACAGGAAACATCTGATGGCGATGAGGATGACCCATGATAGAGGCGAGAGACAGAGGGAAGGGAGGAAGCCACAGAGGGAAGTAAAAAGAGGGTGGAGAAAAAACAAAAAGAAAGAAAAACTTAGAACATAGAATCAAATTCAATTTTAACTTCCCCCCTCAAATTACCTCAAACTGCTCTCTTGTTTAAGCCAAAAGGAAAACAGAAGGCATGAGAAGAGGAAAATTCAGAAAGTAGAAAAATATGATTTGTGACTTTAACTGTGAGCAATATTTCAAATTTACCAAATCATTTGCCAATGCAATAAATATAACATTTTTTTCTAAAGGGTTACTAGTTAGTGAATTTATGCTATTTTCTTGTTAAGTTATCAAGAAATTGGAGTTTATTGGAAGTGGGTGAATTTCAAAAAAGTAATCCTTAAAACTTGGGAAATTATAATTATTTTTTCCTAATGAATACACTTAACAGGCTACAGACTCTCAAATGTGATACATTTGGCAAAGAATAGGCCTTGTCATGAAACCTGAAAGAGGTCTGTGCCATTATTAATCTGCTACCCAGGCAACACTTTTGGGACCTTAATGAATAGCCTCTAATTGGCTGAAGTTGGCCCACATACCCAGGAGCTGTTCACCAAATACATTTTTTTTTCCAAGATTTTACAACTTTCCTCCATCTGCAGTAAAAGAAGATTATCCTGCTCAGAGTATAATATATTTTCCCCAAATACCTCAATGACTTGCATGAATAATTACTCCATTAAGATTTTAAATATATAACTCTAGTTTGTTTCATACATAAAACTCCCAAATAAAATGAAAATAATAATTCTTGAATTAAAAATAACTATTTGCTATAAAGAACCTCTATATTCAAAATATAGATCACCAATTCTTGGAGATTAGATAACTCAGGAAAAAAGAATAGCACTCTTGTTTTCTTTGCCAGAAAACCAAGATGAGAGAAAAATGCTATGTTTTTACTTTTATTTAAAAACTATTGTTATTAACACTTTTAAATTTTATGCTGGAATATAGTTTATTAACAATGTGTTAATTTCAGGTGTATAGCAAAGGATTCAGTTATAGATTTATGTGTATCTCTTCTTCAGATTCTGAGAAGATGCTCTTTTTATGTGTTTAACAATTGACCAAAGGGTTTTGGAGGAGATCTTTTGATCCATCTACCAAGTGATATTAGAAATACTCCAAGGACAAGGCTATGGTTTACCCAGTTCCCTGTCTCAGGATCCTGTCAGCAATGTCAGGTATTTCTAAGGTCCCTCTCGGAGGGAGGTGGGTAAGGGAATGGGGTTGTCTCTCCTTTTCAACACACCCAAAGGATCTCTTGAATAACTGTTGCTATTTTATTGTTTATTCACTTATTGCCTTTCATTTCTATGTTTGAAGATTAAAAAAAAAATCTGTAGGCAAATATAAACATGTTTGTGATAACATCTACAAGAGTTTGGGACTTCCCAGGTGGTGCTAGTGGTAAAGAATATGCCTGCCAATGCAGGAGACATAAGAGACACAGGTTCAATCCCTGGTTCAGGAAGATCCTCTGGAGTAGGAGGAAGGAGCCTGGTAGGCTGCAGTCCATGGGGTCGCTAAGAGTCGGACACGACTGAGCATCTTCACTTTTACTTTTCACTTCCTTGCACCGCAGAAGGAAATGGCAACCCACTCTAGTGTTCTTGCCTGGGGAATCCCAGGGACGGGGGAGCCTGGTGGGCTGCCCCCTCTATGGGGTCGCACGGAGTCGGACACGACTGAAGCGACTTAGCAGCAGCAGCAGATGGAGTAGGAAGGGGCAACCATTCCAGTATTCTTGCTTCAGAAATTCCGTGGACAGAGGAGCCTGGTGGGCTACACACAACACTCACACATGAACACTACAAGCATTTAAGTAGGGACATTTGTTAAGGGAAACATGACTGCATATTGCAACTTCCTTTCCATTCCCCTTCAGTTCAGTCGCTCAGTAGTGTCCGATTCTTTGCGACCCCATGAATCGCAGTACGCCAGGCCTCCCTGTCCATCACCAACTTCCAGAGTTCACTTAGACTCACGTCCATTGAGTCCGTGATGCCATCCAGCCATCTCATCCTCGGTCGTCCCCTTTTCCTCCTGCCCCCAATCCCTCCCAGCATCAGGGTCTTTTCCAATGAGTCAACTCTTTGCATGAGGTGGCCAAAGTACTGGAGCTTCAGTTTTAGCATCATTCCTTCCAAAGAAATCCCAGGGTTGATCTCCCTCAGAATGGACTGGTTGGATCTCCTTGCAGTCCAAGGGACTCTCAAGAGTCTTCTCCAACACCACAGTTCAAAAGCATCAATTCTTCTGCGCTCAGCCTTCTTCACAGTCCAACTCTCACATCCATACATGACCACAGGAAAAACCATAGCCTTGACTAGACGGACCTTAGTCGGCAAAGTAATCTCTCTGCTTTTGAATATACTATCTAGGTTGGTCACAACTTTTCTTCCAAGGAGTAAGCGCCTTTTAATTTCATGGCTGCAGTCACCATCTGCAGTGATTTTGGAGCCCAAAAAAACAAGGGAAGTCAAATTGCAACTCCCTAACTTGGTCCTTTGGGCTTCCCTTTCTTGGCTTAGATGGTAAAGAATCCATCTGCAATGCGGGAGACCTGGGTTCAATCCGTGGGTTGGGAAGATCCCTTGGAGGAGGGCATGGCAACCCACTCCTGTATTCTTGCCTGGAGAATTCCCATGGACAGAGGAGCCTGGTGGGCTACAGTCCATGAGGTTACAAAGAGTTGGACACAACTGAGCAACTAAGCACAGAATTGGTCATAGTGCCTTTTCCACGAACACTAGAACTCTCTGTGTGAGAGTTTTCTCTATCTCAGCATCAAAGCTTTATTGTCAGCCCAGAAGCCAAACCAGGGTTTCTTGTTGAAGGACATCACTGAATCTGAGACAAAAATGGTGCTGCCTCAGAAAGAAGGGATGGGCAGAAACAGAGACCTTTGTGGGGAGTGGAGCATGAGGCATAGAGAGGGAAATCAAAGGGAGAGAGGAAAGAAAGGTAGGGACAATAGAGCACAGGATGAGTGATGGTAGAAAAGTATCAGAGTAAAGGAAGGGTCACATGGCAATCTGACCTTGTAAACTGTTTTTCATACAGATGAGTTGCAGATGATCACCTTGGCCAGAAAAGGGAAAAGTCCAAAGAGGTTTTCTCAAATAAGGCAAGATGACATTAATCTATGAATATAGTTTTAAAAAAAATGGGGCTTTCCTGGTGGTTCAGCAATAAAGACTCCAATTGTAATGCAGGAAACATGAGTTCGATCTCTGGGTCAGAAAGATCCCCTGGAGAAGGAAATGGCAAGCCACTCCAGTATTCTTGCCTGGGAAATCCTCTGGAGAGAGAAGCCTGGAGGCTTACAGTCCATGGGGTCGCAAAGAGTCGGACACAACTTAGCAACTAAACAACAACAAAAGCAAAAATTAGATTAAAATTCCATTGAACTCGAATATGATTAATTATTCAGTAAACTTGAATTTATGTGATGCTGAGCCTGTCTAAATGTCATTTTAAGCCTTCTGAAGAGCCTGGTAGCTGGCTTCTCCTTCTTTGAGTACCACTGTTACTAGTCTCAGAACTCCAGGAGAGTATCATTTTCAATCTCTATGATGTCTCACACTATTGCTGGGAATTTTACAAAGCACTTGCTTCCTTTTTTGCAAAATTGTGTTTGCAGTTCATCTATGAAGGAAGTGAAATAACTGGATTTCTGTGTCTCTGGTTGAGAGTGGGGGAATGGGATGGTCAGTGGGGGATAGATTACGGCATGGAAGAGCGGGAAGCAGCACAAAGTCATTTGTAGGAATCAGAAGTCCATGGAGAAAGAAGGCTCTTGTAGGAAAACTTGGTGTAATAACTTCACTTCCTGCGAGACTATAAAGGTGCGAAGGCGCCATGCACCTGGCAACCTACTACAGGCTTGTCTGTTATTTTTCTTGCTCCTTAAAATGTCACATCGCTTATACAGTTTTTTTTTTTTTTTAATTCTTTGTCAGGGGACAGATAATTGGCAGAGAAACCAAGAACAGAAATTTTCTCAGAATATCCTGGTTATGATTTACAAGCTTCTGATTTTTTCTGTCATAGGAAAAGTATCAGAGAGCAGGAGGTGGGAAATGCTTAGCTGGTATCAAAATTCCTTTCTTTGTATTGAAAGCTGCAACATTCAGTCATCCTCGACAATGTTCCAGACCAAAACTGGCTTAAAATGTAAGGTTGTTCCTGTCTAAATGCAGAAGATCTTTGAGCTGCTATCTATAGAGCAATCAGATTTTACAAATGCTAAATCAGACAAACTCTCCTGCTTTGGGATTTTATTATAGACCCACAATATAAGGCGAATCTTTTCCTTTTAAGCTGTATTAATTATAAGAAACATGTACTAGTTGTAATGTGAAACAGTACCAAGATAAATAATGAAAAAGTTTCTCATCCTCCACCCCAGTGGCCATTTCACTGGGACAAATCTTACAAAGGTTTCCTTTCCATTCCGTTCAGTCACTCAGTCGTGTCCAACTCTTTGCTACCCCATGAATCGCGACACGCCAGGCCTCCCTGTCCATCACCAACTCCCGGAATTCACTCAGACTCACGTCCATTGAATCCGTGATGCCATCCAGCCATCTCATCCTTGGTCATCCCCTTCTCCTGCCCCCAATCCCTCCAAGCATCAGGGTCTTTTCCAATGAGTCAACTCTTTGCATGAGGTGGCCAAAGTACTGGAGCTTCAGTTTTAGCATCATTCCTTCCAAAGAAATCCCAGGGTTGATCTCCTTCAGAATGGACTGGTTGGATCTCCTTGCAGTCCAAGGGACTCTCAAGAGTCTTCTCCAACACCACAGTTCAAAAGCATCAATTCTTCAGTGCTCATCTTTCTTCACAGTCAAACTTTCTATTTGTACTTAATTATAGTTCAATTGAGCGACTTCACTTTCACTTTTCACTTTCATGCATTGGAGAAGGAAATGGTAACCCACTCCAGTGTTCTTGCCTGGAGAATCCCAGGGCAGCCTAGTGGGCTGCCGTCTATGGGGTCACACAGTGTCGGACACGACTGAAGTGACTTAGCAGCAGCAGCAGCAGCAGCATAGTTCAGATACCCATGAAAAATTCTTCATTCCTCTTTGTATCAAGGTGTAATGATTAGAAATCCCTATATATCACTCTCCAGTTCTCCTTTAAAAGCCCTCCTCTGTTGGACAATGGTGTTAGTGTCACTTAATTTCACATTGCATAAGTAGATTAAAAAGTGGCAGCTTACCCTTGAGAGATTTGGATGAGTAGGTTTTTCTGTTTTAAGAGGAAGATAAAGGAATGAAGACCCCCATGGCTGGTTGCCTCAAGTGAGTCTGGGGTCTGCCCCAAACCAAACTTGACATAGTGCCATCAGCAGTGCTCCTGACTCTGTGGATTCATTAATTTCAGCCTCATTTCCTCTGGTTCACAGGAAAAACTATAGCCTTGACTAGACGGACCTTAGTCAGCAAGGTAATGTCTCTGGTTTTGAATACACTATCTAGGTTGGTCACAACTTTTCTTACAAGGAGTAAGCGTCTTTTAATTTTATGGCTGCAGTCACCATCTGCAGTGATTTTGGAGCCCCCAAAAAAAAAAGTCTGACACTGTTTCTACTGTTTCCCCTTCTATTTCCCATGAAGTCATGGGGCCAGATGCCATGATCTTCATTTTCTGAATGTTGAGCTTTAAGCCAACTTTTTCACTCTCCTCTTTCACTTTCAACAAGAGGCTTTTTAGCTCCATGTCATCTGCATATCTGAGGTTATTGATGTCTCCTGGTAACCTTGATTCCAGCTTGTGCTTCACCCAGCTTAGCATTTTTCATGATGTACTCTGCATGTAAGTTAAATAAGCATAGTGACAATATATAGCCTTGATGTACTCCTTTTCCTATTTGGAACCAGTCTGCTGTTCTATGTTCAGTTCTAACTATTGTTTCCTGACCTGCATACAGATTTCTCAAAAGGCAGGTCAGGTGGTCTGGTACTCCCATCTATTTCAGAATTTTCCAGTTTGTTGTGATCCACACAGTCAAAGGCTTTGACATAGTCAATGAAGCGGAAATCGATGTTTTTCTGGAACTCTCTTGCTCTTTTGATGATCCAACAGATGTTGGAAATTTGATCTCTGGTTCCTCTGCCTTTTCTAAAATTAGCTTGAATCTCTGGAAGTTCACGATTCAGGTACTGTTGAAGCCTTGCTTGGAGAATTTTGAGCATTACTTTGCTAGCGTGAGAGATGAGTGCAATTGTGTGGTAGCTGGAGCATTCTTTGGCATTGCCTTTCTTAGGGATTTGAATGAAAACTGACCTTTTCCAGTCCTGTGGCCACTGCTGAGTTTCCCAAATTTGCTGGCATATTGAGCACAACACTTTCACAGCATGATCTTTTAGGTTTTGAAATAGCTCAAATGGAATTCCATCACCTCCTCTAACTTACACATCTATTACTACCATGTCATAAGAACAGATATAAAATATTCCCATCATCAACAAAAATTCTGTAGAAAAGCACTGTCTAGAGTCCAAGATACTCCACAAGAAACAATTACTGGAGGATGTGGGAAGGTGTCTGTATATTCTTGCCCAGAGAATCCCATGAAGAGAGGAGCCTGGTGGACTACACTCCTTAGGGTCACAATAGTTGGAAAGGACCGAACGACTAAGCATACATATGTGGGAAAGTTTCTGTATACATAGTGAGTTTTTTCTTTTTTTCCAGGTTGAAGATCAACAAACTATTTGGTGAAGTCTGAATCTTGCCCATTGCCAGTATTTGCATGGTCTGCAAGATAAGAAAGATATTTCAGCAAAGAGGGGATCCTTCCTTTTAAATGGCACATGGAAATTATTTGAATTTCAAATATCAGGGTTGATGAATTATTACTTATTAAAACATAGCCACTCACATGTATTTAAATATTGCTTTTCCTGGGATATAAACAGCAGAGTTGAGTAATTGTGAGTGAAACCTGAAGTCCTCTCTCTCAAAATATTTGGGGGTCAGGATAAAGAGAAAAGCAGAATGAAGAGAAATAGGAGGTAGAAGAGCTGGAACCAGTTAAGTAGTAGTACCCAATAGATTTTCATATTTCATCTATTATCTTACATGTACATTATTTCCAGAAATTAGTTATTCACACTGCATTTTCATAATAATATCCAAAATACTGATGATTTTTATAAATATGTTTCTTTTACAAAGTGAGAATTGGGAGGATTTGGGGGGAAAAAAATCCAAACAATAAAATGGTTTATTCAACTATTTGAAAAACTACATTTGCTATATTGTCAAATACTAATAAAGAAAAAATGGGTGAAGGAGATCAGTTGTATGGTGCTGTGCCATGCTGTGCTTAGTTTCTGACTCTTTGCGACTCCATGCACTGAAGCCTGCCAGGCTCCTCTCTCCATGAGGATCCTTCAGACAAGAACACCAGAGTGGGTTTCCAGGCTCTCCTCCAGGAGAATCCTCAACCTAGGGATTGAACCTAGGTTTCCCACACTGCAGGTGGATTCTTTACTAGCTGAGCTACCAGGGAAGTGCCAATTATATGGATGTTGTTGCTAGTCACTCAGTTGTGTCTGTCTCTTGGTGACCCCATGGACAATAGCCTACCAGGCTCCCCTGTCCAGGAGATCCTCCAGGTAGGAAACTGGAGTGGGTTGCCATCTCCTGCTCCAATTTGTACAGTAGTGGAAGATAATTAGACTATTGTTGGTGATCATTTTGTAGGGTAAATAGATGTTGAATTAAAATGTACATGTGAAGCATATAATGTCATATATCAATTTAACTTCAATTTAAAAATAAAAGAAAGCAGAGAATTATATGTAATATATATATTATATGTTATATATATATATATATATATATATATAAAAAATACATGACTGCAGCTTTGAAATTAAAAGATGCTTACCCCTTGAAAGAAAAATATGACAAACTTAGCACACCAAAAAGCAGAGACATTACTTTGCTGACGAAGGTCTGTCTAATAAAAGGTATGGTTTTTCCAGTAGTCACGTATGGATGTGAGAGTTAGACTGTAAAGAAAGCTGAGTGCCAAAGAATTGATGCTTTTAAGCTGTGGTGTTGGAGAAGACTCTTGAGAGTCCCTTGGACAGGAAGGAGATCAAAGGAGTCAATCTTAAAGGAAATCAACCCTGAATATTTATTGGAAGGACTGATGCTGAAGTAGAAACTCCAATACTTTGGTCACCTGACCGGAAGAACTGACTCATTAGAAAAGACATTGATGCTGGGAAAGATTGAAGGCAAAAGGAGAAGGGAACAACAGAGGACAAGATGGTCGGTTGGCATTATCAACTCAATGGACATGCGTTTGAGCAGGCTCTGGGAGATGGTGAAGCAAAGGGAAGCCTGGCGTGCTGCAGACCATGAATAGTGAAGAGTCACACATGATTGAATGACTGAACAAGATATATATGACTAATTTAGAAACAGTGTTTTCCTTAGTGAAACTTTAGCTTTTAAAACTTTTGAGGGATCTATACTACCAAGTGCTCTTTTATTTTTACTTTGGTTATAATCAGGCTCTGAATTTCCTAACAAAAGAAACAAAATCTTCTTAATTGATCTTAACCTAGATGGAAATACCAAGGTTTCTCATTCAGGCTCTGTGTTTGAATTGGGAAATTTGAGAAAAGCTTAATGAATCTTCTGCATACAATGGTGTGGGCTGGAATAGGGAATCAAGGAAAGAAAGCACCGCACTGTTTGGCTACTCACAATAGACAGACTGACTAAACTAAGAACTGACAGAGCCAAGGTAATAGAAAGGAGGCACATATAATAACCCAGACACCTTTAGAGTGCATCTAAAGTAGGCCTTTGACAGCCCATAGTCTGGCATCTGACTTTTATTTTAGTGTGTAGTATGAGATAAAGATTAAAGTTCTTAACCTTTGTTGTCATTCAGCAGGTATTTTAAAATTAAACATAGACATAAATGCAAGGTTCATATACACTTGCCTGTTTAAACACAAAAAAAAGCATATACACAATGCTCTTAAAGAATAGCAGTGCTTCTTAGACAAAGTAAATCCTCTATTCATATGCTGGAAGGGCTATTTTGATCTAAATATAAAATAATATGCTCAAATTGATATATATATGACAGAAACTTCCTTTATGTTATTTTTTTTTATAAAAAAAACATTGGTCCAGTTTGTTCACCTCTGCCTTTTTTCTTTAGTATAATTCAGTATGGTGCCTCTCTGTATATAAAAACAACCATTACAGAAACACAGACCTTTGAACTTTGCACACTTGGTAACAAAGTCCTGAAACTAAAATTTGTATCCCATGTAAAGGTGATATTGAAAGGCAGATGGGAGAGCAGGACACATATTCCCATTTGAAAATGCTTCCTCTTCTTATAAAAGCATGTTCACATCTAAATATGGGAGCGTTGATTACAGAAGAGTTTATTTCTAGCCCCTATGCTCCTGTCCTGGGCCCAATCTAGAAATACTGACCCCACAAGCTAAATATCTAGGATCTAATTTGAAGCAGGCAATATCTCCATGTATAAGAGACTTAGCCACCTGTCCTGGAATTATGACAGATTCCATAAATACACACTCACACACAGACACACTCTTAGAAGAATGATGTTTTCCCACACAATACTAATTCAGTTTTTAGAAGAGTAGCCTTTGATTCCTGTATCTTGTTTCCAGTTGCAAGGCATCTGTGTGTTAAACACATTATGTGAGAAGCAATCTAGCACCAATCATTGGAAAGCTGTCTGATTTTCATTTTTGAATAATTTAACTGAGCCATGAAGGAGGCCTTTAACATTTACATATATGCTAAAA
This sequence comes from Aepyceros melampus, assembly GCA_006408695.1. NCBI lineage: Eukaryota > Metazoa > Chordata > Mammalia > Artiodactyla > Bovidae > Aepyceros > Aepyceros melampus. Next base: position 228,802 of record SJXQ01002085.1, read on the forward strand.
TAAAATAGCTTCTTTTTCTTTCGTATTTAAAACTGCCCACATACCTGATCTTGTTCTCATCCCCACTCTACTTCTACTTTTTCTATGTTGCTGGTAAATTGAAAGAATGCTTTGTTTGCTATTCATAGTTATATTTTCAAACAATAAGTATATCAACAGGGTTCCAGGGCAACTCTAAGGGATAAATCAGAAGAGATTAGAAGTTTCGATATATCCTTCATGTTTAAGCAAATCCATTTTCCTCCTCTGATTCACTGTCCACTTCTCTGTATTCTAATTAGCTTAGAGAGATAGTTTTTTGCATTTTGGGGGTATTGTTTTTTTAGGAAGACCTTTAGTTATTTAATTATTTGAGGATAGAGATGCAAGTTTTCCAACTATGTCTCCTATGGTCAATAAACTTGTTAAATACAATTTGTTCTATTAAAATCTCTGTATAGACAGAGTCCACAAGATACTACATGCTAATTATCAGCTAATATATTCTATTGAAGAAATGACCAGAAGTTTTCAAATTACAATTAGCCAGTTTACTCTTCATAGTTCCTGCCCACCATGTGGCTCTTTGATTACCATGTTAGGTCTCTAACATACGTTAGTTGAATCATCAGCCAAGATTCTTCTCCCGTTTGAAACTTAGCCAAAGTTTAAAGAATAAGTGCTAAAGACTTAGCCAAGTTTAAAGAATAAGGAAAGATGTGGCTTGGTTTTCATAAATTATATATTTTATTAATAAGACTAAAAAACAAATGTTGACATGTAGAATGGTCATCATGGTCTCTTTTATATAATTAAATGAAAGATTTTTTAAAAAATTCTACAGGGCTTTACAATTTTCAAATTTTGCACAAAAGATTTCATGGTCTCCCTTTTTATGGACATCTGGACACATAGCTGATAAAATCCTTCCTCTTCTGCCTCATGCATTGTTAAACATGTTTCATATTGATTTAGAAGACAGGCCATATTGGAGGTAAATACATAGTTCATGTTAATAGCTGAAACTAACTTGTCATTGGGGCTTCCCAGGTGGCTCAACGGTAAAGAATCCGCATGCCAGTGTAGAATGCACAGGAGATGTCGGTTTGATCTTTGAGTTGGGAAGATCTCCTGGAGAAGGAAATGGCAACCCAGTCCAGTGTTCTTGTCTGAAAAATTCCATGGACAGAGAAGCCTGTTAGGCTACAGTCCAAGGGGTCACAAAGAGTCAGCCATCACTGAGCACATTAATTCATATATCTAAAACCATTTAGTAATAACACCAATATCATGGATGTCTATAGATACGAAAAGTAATTAAGTCATCCTGTATCAATTAGTTACTGGAGGAAAGATAATGAATCACTGATCTCCCAAGCTAAATGGTATTCAATAATAACAACTCATGTTAACGACGAGTCTATAGATCTACTTTAGATTAGCTAATCTAAACGAAGCCCAGTTTAGAGACTCTGCTTTTAGCCAGGGACCCTGTCTGACTCTTCACTGCAGGCTACTGTTAGTGTATTGCAACAGTGTTTACTCTGGACCCAGATCAAGGAGCAATTATCCTTACTCAGGGAAACAATTTCTCCATGATGGTAGAGGCACAATAGGAACAGCTGCTTATAACAAACTAATATCTCATTTGTCTCAGTAAGTCATATGGCTGAGCCCACAGGCAAACTGGAGGATAAATAATCAACCCAACTTGTAGCCAAAGCCCAGCTAAACGAAGTTAAATGTTTTCTTAAGGAGATAGGAGGTGGGAGTGAATGAAGATCAGGAGTCATTTAATCTATCTCAGAATTTATTCTAAATTCTATTCATTGCATTTAAGTATATACTGTCTGAAGACACAATACATGAAATTGTGTGTTTTTTTAATATATATATATATTTACATGTATATACATTGAGAGTATTGGAGATGCCTAAATTATAACAATCACATAACACATTGAAAATAAATATGAGTCCTTTAAAAGAAAGATCATGAATTTTGTAATTTTCTATATTAGGAGTTTAGTCTTCTGGATTTTAATTATTCTCCTCAGTAAATTTATGCATTTTATTAATCATCATAAGTAAACACTCAAATATAAAAACATAAAGTTTAGAGTTAATAAAGTTGATGCAAATGTTATTCAAAAAGTAATTAAAAGTAAATTTTTGAAGGCATTTTATGAATTTTATGCTCAAATTTATACATGATCATTATTTTTTAGATGTCAAAATTTTACTAAACGAGTCAGTCACTAAAATTATAAACCAAAAACATACATTAATATAATTGTTTTAATCAAGAGTCAAAATAAATCAATTTTCTAAAGTATTGGAATGAATTGTATCTATTTAATTTTTTATTCAGTAATATACAATGATTTATATTCATACATGATTACAAGAAATAGTTTTATTTAAAGTAGCTTAACTGACATGTGCTTTGTTGTGCTTTGTTGCTCAGTCGTGTCTGACTCTGTGACCCCATGGACTGTAGCCCAACAGGCTCCTCTGTCCATGGGGATTCTCTAGGCAAGAATACTGGAGTGGGTTGCCATGCCCTCCTCCAGGGGATCTTCCCAACCTAGGGATCAAACCCAGGTCTCTTGAATTGCAGGCACATTCTTTACCACCTAAGCCACCAGGAAAGCCCAAGAATACTGGAGTAGGTAGTCTATCCCCTCTCCAAAGGATATTCCCAACCCATGAATCCTCCAGGGGATCTTCCCAACCTAGGGATCAAACCCAGGTCTCTTGAATTGCAGGCACATTCTTTACCACCTAAGCCACCAGGAAAGCCCAAGAATACTGGAGTAGGTAGTCTATCCCCTCTCCAAAGGATATTCCCAACCCATGAATTGAATTGGGGTCTTCTGCATTGCAGGTGGATTCTTTACCAGCTTAGCTACCAGGGAAGCCCAGCTTAACTGGCATAGTTAGTTTTAAAAAAATACAAATTCTAAATTTAATTACATCTAAGGACTAAATTGAGGTATTTTAAAGAAACAATGTGAAAAGAAAACAATCAGATATCTAGCAAAATGATAGTGAATATGGGAGTACTAGGTACACAGAATATCAATTCTGTTGTAACATATTAAATTGTAACTGGACAAAATTCTTAGGCTTTCATATTGTTAATAACAAATCATGTCATTTTAAAATATAATGTCATTATTTCAAAGCCTCCAGCCATTTCAATTAAAAGATATTTAATCTGCTAATAATCCAGATGTTTCATTTTAATTATACCAAGCATCTGGATATTTTGGAACATCTGTTTGGCTCTGTTTCACAGCATACAATTTTAACTTTTTGATTTTAACCATAGCATTTGTTCATTAAGAAATAAGTGGTGTACATACACATACCCATATCCGTGTCTTGATGTAAAAATTATCTCTAAAAGGAAACAAACAAATGTATATAACAGGACTTTTAAAAACCACATTTAATGACAGTTTTATTATGAGCTTAATAAAATATGCATACATATTTGTTTCTATCTATGCAATGTGTACACATAGGTATGTGATTTATGTATAATCATATATACAAAGAAACTTAGGCTGTTTAAGGTGACTGAAAAATGGTGTCCTGTGGTTAGCAAAAAACAAATCTATGTATTTGTTAGAAAGAAAATCAATTTTCCTTTAAATGCCAAACTCATGTTTTTTCCAAGAAAATATAAAAGTTTCTATTGTAATTTAAACTCTAAAAATTTTAAAACCTGACACAAAATCTTTATTGTTTTCAGTGAATACATAGAAACACAAGTCTCTATTCTATGGATGTCTGTTTAACTTGTATAAACAAATCTGAATATAAGTTGTTAACCTAAAAATTTATAGTGATCACAAATGTGCTCTTCCTCTTAAAAAGTTTTAGAATAAAGCTGTAATGATTATAAAATGATGAAATTTATTTAATTATATAACTTTCAGTTAAGTTCAGTCACTCAGTCGTGTCCGACTCTTCACTACCCCATGAATTTCAGCACGCCAGGATTCCCTGTCCATCTACCAACTCCCAGAGTTCACCCAAACTATTGTTCATTGAGTCAGTGTTGCCATCCAGCTATCTCATCCTCTGTCGTCCCCTTCTCCTCCTGCCCCCAGTCCCTCCCAGCATCAGAGTCTTTTCCAATGAGTCAAGTCTTCACACGAGGTGGCCAAAGTACTGGAGTTTCAACCTTAGCATCAGTCCTTCCAAAGAACACCCAGGACTGATCTCCTTTAGAATGGACTGGTTGGATCTCCTTGCAGTCCAAGGGACTCTCAAGAGTCTTCTCCAACACCACACTTCAAAAGCATCAATTCTTTGGTGCTCAGCTTTCTTCACAGTCCAACTCTCACATCCATACATGCCCACAGGACAAACCATAGCCTTGACTAGACGGAACTTTGTTGGCAAAGTAATGTCTCTGTTTTTGAATATGCTATCTAGGTTGGTCATAACTTTGCTTCCAAGGAGTAAGCATCTTTTAATTTCATGGCTGCAGTCACCATCTGCAGTGATTTTGGAGCCCAAGAAAATAAAGTTTGTCACTGCCTCCACTTTCCCCCCTTCTCTTTGCCATGAAGTGATGGGACCAGATGCCATAATTTTTGTTTTTTTCAGCATTGAGTTTATGTTATAATAGCATGATATAATACACACACACACACACATATATATTTCAATTATAGTTATTTAAATATATCATTTCCTATCTGGAGACAAATCCTGGTTAGTGTTTTGAATATTCATATTTAAAATTATTAACTGAAGAAATGTGTAAATCAACTTTCTGATTATGAATACTGTGTATTTTCTCTTCAAACACATCTAATTAACACCAACTGTAGTAGATTTTTTGAAAATAAGCTTACTTATTCCATAGAAAGATGAAATCATTTAAAATCAGACCATCTTGCTTACTGGTATTTTGTATCATACTATCCTTTAAAAATTTACAAACACATTTTACAAAATAAAATGTGCATATTGTTTTCCAAAAAGAGTAAACTTTTCTTTCCAAATCAAACAAACAAACAAAATAAATAAGGGTCACTAAATGACATGAAATAATGAGTAATAAGTCAAAATTATTTTAAATTGAAAATGTCTAAAGCCAGCATTAATTAAATAGATACTTATTGATGTTTTTAAACACAGTGGCTCATATGATAAAGAGTCTACCTGCAATGGTGGAGATCCAGGTTCAGTCCCTGTCTCCTGGAGAAGATAATGGCTAACCACCCCAGTATTCTTGCCTGGGGTGTTCCATGGACAGATGAGCCTGATGGGTTAGAGTCTATGGGGTTTCAGAATCGGACATGACTGAGAGACTAACACAAATTTTTAAAATATCTAGTTATATACAAGTTTTGAATCTCTTTAGATAATAAGTAAAATTTTCTTAAGGAATATAACACCAGCAGAATTAATTCAACAATTTTAGGTAGAAATATTCACAGAATACAGTGTGGCGTATAGTAAGGGTGGAGATATCTTACATGAATGCTAGAAACTGCTTTTTAACAAACATATGTCCTTAGTTATTTTGTGTATTAAAATACAGATATATCCACTCAGATACATAAATTATTTTCATTCTCACACATAGCAGAATCACACTGCTTTCTGTATGCATTGGTTTGAGTTGAAATAAAAATATTTCTAGTAACATTGCTTAAGAGCAATTTTAATTCTGCAGCTTTAAAGTGAATCAGTCACCAAATGCAAGAAAATATCCATGACAGCTCAGAAATACATTGAGTGCTATATTGAGAGAACTTTAAAATAACAAAGAAGGATGGCTTTTACCATAAAGGGAAGCATAAATAGTTCTGATAAAACATATCTGTATTCAGAGGTTAAACATAAAACAAGATCAACAAAATCTGACAAACACAATTATAGGAAAAGAATTCATCACAGGGATGCAGACATTTGGAAATGAATTACTCTAAGAAGCAATGAATTTTAAAGCAATCATTGTGCATAAAGTGGTTAAAAACACAGGCCCTACTCAGATGGGCTAGGTTGAGTCAACTTTACAATTTCAGAGTATTATGACCTCAGACAATTATTTACTTAATCTCCTGGGACCATCTATGAAATAAATACGCACATCATATGGTTGCACAGATTAAATGAGCCCTTGTTCAGCATAATGTCTGGCAAATGGTAATTTCTAAATAAACATTAGCCATTATTTTTAGTACTATCAACAGATCAGATGATGTATCTATTAAACAGGAGCTAAAAACATCAAAGGAGATAAATAAACTATTTTTATAAAAAAGATCAAGTGAAGAGGAAGATGAGTGAGTAAGATTAAGCAAGATTTAAAATAAACTAGTAGCTTTTGGAATATTAAGAGTAGAATTAAAATTAAGGCAACTTGCCTTTGTGATGTTTTCTCAAGACAGAAAAAAGTAGGGGGGTAAAAAGGATAAGAATTGTTTAAGTATTACAGCTAATAATACAGAAGTGAAAATTAGTCTGCCTAATACAACAAGATTATAGCTCGCAGTGTTTATCTGGGTGATTCCAGTATGTTTTTCTTCCCATCAACTCCATGATAAGGGCATTTTTTCCCTTTTTATGAACATCAAAGCAATAAAAGATTCCAGAATCTGCAAGCTCAGATTCTGGTAGGCTTTGCTATACCAGAACTGGAGAGTAACCAAAACTAGCCAACAGGGGAATAAAAAAGCCCTTTGCTTAGTTGCTCAGTTGTGTCTGACTCTTTGTGACCTCATGGACTGCAGCCCACCAGGCTCCTCTGTCTACGAGGATTCTCCAGGCAAGAATACTGGAGTGGGTTGTCACTCCCTTCTCCAGAGGATCTTCCCAACCCAGGGATCAAACCCAGGTCTCCCATACTGCAGGCAGATTCTTTACCAACTTAGCCACCAGGGAAGCCCAAAGAAGCCCTAGATAAATTCATTTGTGTCATTTATTTTTAGATTCCTGATATAAGGATATCATATGATATTTTGCTCTGACTTCACTCAGTATGGCAATCTCTAGGGAGTTTGAGACAAGCATGTATACACTGACATATTTAAAATAGATCACTAACTGTACAGTACAGATAACATTACTCAATGCTATGTAGTGGCCTGGATAGGAGGGGGGTTTGGAGAACAGATACATGTATGGGGGAGAGAGTTCTGCCTTCCATTAATGTGTGACTCTTTCTTTAACAATTTCCCCCCCTATTCATTTGAAAGATGCACCCATAGGAGAGTTGCTGAAACTGTTTCAGTGACCTTCACTAGGAAAATAAGTTGGGGGTTATTTTGCCTATCTGAAAGTTTGTTATAAAATTTAAATTAGTTTAATGTATATAAAGTAAACTTTGAAAATAGTAAAAATAGTCACTATTTTCTTTCCTCATTTCATATTTTGACTTTTTAAATGTATTATAAATCTATTCTTTTATTCAAAAATTGAAAAATTATATTACATATAATATAAATCATATATTTATATAATAAAAAACTTTAGATGTATACCCAATAGACTAAAAAGGTCAGCTTTTAATTTACAGTCTTGACAAAATGCAGTATATCATTTGATTGGAATTCCCCCCTATTCATTTGAAAGATGCACCCATAGGAGAGTTGCTGAAACTGTTTCAGTGACCTTCACTAGGAAAATAAGTTGGGGGTTATTTTGCCTATCTGAAAGTTTGTTATAAAATTTAAATTAGTTTAATGTATATAAAGTAAACTTTGAAAATAGTAAAAATAGTCACTATTTTCTTTCCTCATTTCATATTTTGACTTTTTAAATGTATTATAAATCTATTCTTTTATTCAAAAATTGAAAAATTATATTACATATAATATAAATCATATATTTATATAATAAAAAACTTTAGATGTATACCCAATAGACTAAAAAGGTCAGCTTTTAATTTACAGTCTTGACAAAATGCAGTATATCATTTGATTGGAATGATGATTTTCTAACTGATGACTATTTTCACAAAGGAAATTATCTCTATGTATCTACACCTATGTCTACATCAATTTCTCTTTATTGATATATCTGAAAGTAGATAGTAATTATCTATATCTATATTTATCTATAGGCTGTTCTAGATATAGACTGATATGGATATATGCATGGATAGATGTAGTGATATATCCTAAGTATCATAAGCTTTGATGGTATGAGGTGTATGGACTTATATTCTTTCAGTGTATGATTTTACAAATGTTTATATCAATAGTGAGTAATATTTGTACATAGTTTATCCTAACCAAACCCGTATAGATATAGTAGTAATAACATCATCTTTTTTTCAGTTTCAAGTTTACCTTGGTAGAAATTTCTATACTTAGAAAACTGCTGCTGCTGCTGCTGCTAAGTCGCTTTAGTCGTGTCCGATTTTGTGCAACCCCATAGATGGCAGTCCACCAAGCTCCTCTGTCCCCAGGATTCTCCAGGCAAGAATACTGGAGTAGGTTTCCATTTCCTTCTCCAACTTAGAAAACTAAACTGTCTTAATGGCTTGCTGAAGTCTTCTTTAACATTATAAGAGAAATGTGTTAAAGAGTACCCTAGAGGCCCGGTGATTAACTCTCAACTATCTTCAGAAAGAGTTCATTTAGAATTCTACCTCCCTCAATTTTCTGTCTGTTCAAACACGTACATTCTAAATAGTGACAATTCATGTTCACAATAATAACTCTGAGGTACTTTAAGAAACTACATCAGTGTAGTTTCTGACTCTTCAAAAGGATAATAATACGTTTAGCACCGGGCTAATTCTATTAGGCTCCAAGACTTTAAAAATAGCTAATCATCATATTCTCTAGAAAATATAATAATTAACTGAGATTTCTCATACCCCCTATAGCATTCTAGGTAATTAAATTTACTGTATGGAGAATTAATTTGAATTCTGTGGATAATATAACCCAATACTGGTTTATTTTAAAAATGCCCTGGGCAGGTTTACTTAACTTTTGCTTTTTTTTTTTTTTTTAATTTTCCTCGTTGTAGTATTAAAATGCACTTTGCTGAGTTAAGGTCCCTCACATGAAAAGGGGATGAATAAATGAGTGTAGTTGTTATAGTTGTTGCTATACCTGCAATTCTATTAATATTATATAAGTTAATTCCATGGCCTTCACTGATAGAGCTGATGAAAGCAGTGTAGTCTAGTGGAACAAACATCAGACTGTTTTACAGCTGGTCTATATTCAAAGTCTGGGTTTCACATTTATTAGTTGATTTCCTGAAATTTAATTTTTTCATATCTAATATAGGATTATAGAAATGCTATGCTCTATAAATATATTCACGTATGATAGTAGTTGGGGATTTATACAGCTCATATAGTTATTATTTTAGGTAAAAATTCAATGTAAAATAGGCTTAAGTAATTGACCAGTTTTTTGAATGTTTATATAATAAGTATGCAACTGTAAAATTTAAGATTCAAAAGGTATGCAAATACTAATAGCCTTAAGAATGCACTCAAAAGTTTATGAAACTAAAATGATAAGTATGCTTGAAAAGAAAGAAAGGATCTCTATTTCTTTTGTACAGACAATTCCATATCTATAATGAGAATCAGGAAGCATTATTTTTGTTTTGAGGGGAATAAAACAAGGTTATTGTCTGTTGAAATGCCATTTCTGCTCATTATATTTTAAACAATGTAATCACTTTGTGAAAAGTTGCTTATGTGCTCAACAATTAATACACTTATAGTTTTGATGAAGATAGTCATAAACTAGTCTGCAATTACAACAATTGTTTGATTTTAAGAAAACAAAATGACTTTATTTTATGATGAGTGTCAAGGAAGCACAGTATGATAGCTTGCTAAGTTAAATATACAATATGCAAAATATTTTGATTTGAATACTGTTGACTTGTGGAAAAATAATACATTTTCTAAATGCAGATGTTTCCACAATTATACAATTCTCAATGCAGGGTAGTGAATCAAAGCATATGTTAAAAATATTCAAATTATTTTCACCTACAGATATACCTACTCAGTTTTTAGATGGACTATTATAATATACAGAATATTTATGGATTTTTAAATTATTTATTTACAATTTTGTTACAGGAAAGTAAGAGTAAATATTCAATAATAGATGCTTTTCTTCTAATAAAAGATAAAAATATCACTAAAATTAATGCAATCATCATTCTATATATTTTCAGGAAAAATAGGTGTGCCCTTTAGCTACATTCTGGGCTCAACAAATGACATGTTTCATAGTTCTATGTACACTGATTTATCCTTTGCAAAACAAATGAGCAAAGTCCAAATTTCTGAAGGAGGAAATAATATAGGAAGAGAATTAGTCTCTAAGCTCAAAATAAATATTTCGTGTAAATTACACAATGGTCAAATGATGGAAGAACATTAAGTTGATTTGAAATTGCAACAAATCTAGAAATCAGTAGGGGTGTGTGTGTGTGTGTGTGTGTGTGTGTGTTCAGTCCCTCAGTCATGTCCAACTGTTTGCAGTGCTTTGAAAAACAGCCTGCCAGGCTCCTCTGTCCATGGGATTCTTCTGGCAAGAATACTGGAGTGGGTTGCCATTTCTTTCTCCAGCAGACCTTCCAGACCCAGGGGTTAAGCCTGTTTCTCTCACATTATCTTCATTGCAGGTGGATTCTTTATTGCTGAGCTACTGGCTTAAACAATAGCATACTACATTTAGGATAAACATTAATTAGCATTATAATATATTGTAGGTTGATGAAGAGGGGAAAGTCACACTATTCTTCAAAGTCATGCTACTGAAATAAAGATTGCACTGCAAAGGAATCAAAACCAACACATAGTTAATACTTGTATAAAAGAGGAAAGGAAACAGGTAAATATAGGTAAGTGTGTCATAATAAAGAATCTAAGGCTTACCTTTTATTTATTTTTGTTTCTTATTGAATTTCTCTGTTTCTCCATCTACATTCTCTTCTCTGAGAAGAGGCAGTAGCTACAAACACTGTAGCAAGAATCATTCAAGGAGAAATAGAATAGAATTCTGACTATTTATACCAGCTATATATGTGAATAACTTGGGCAGATTTTTTTCTATGTTTGTTTGTATTTATTTTGCTTTGTTTATTTTTAAATAATGGATAGCCTCATTATCAGATGGCTCTAAAGCATTAGTTCCCCAAAAGCAGCTATTTAGTTTAACTTAGGCACTATATAAAATATATTGCTAAATATTAATATATACTTATATTGATTATAAAATTAATATCCATAATAATATACTGAATGTTAATAAACTGAGCAAACAACTTTGGAGAATGGAGTTGCAATGCATAATACATTAAGGAAGTTTCTCCAGGGAACCAGAACTCACTAATAAAATAAATTTAGAACAGCAGACTATAAATTCTCCCTTGTGATATTAATGTCAGAAAAGCTCCAAGAAAGACTTTATGATTAGGTTAATGACTTATAAATTAGAATGGAAGGATGGAAATCAAGGACTGCAAGAAAATTAACTTAGTGTGGATAGTTTCTGTTAAATTGGTATGTGCTCTGTTCACAAAAGAAAGTGGAGCCTCTAGGAGGTGATCAGGTCATGAGGACAAATCTCTCATGAATGGGTTTAGTGTCTTTATAAGAGAGGCCCGAGAGATTCTTCATTCCTACATGTAATGATAGAGTAAGAAGGTACCTTTTATTATCCAGGAACTAATCCTTCATCAGACACTTTGATCTTGGACTTACTAGCCTCAGAGCAGTGAGAAATCATTGTGTTTATAAGTCATCCAGTATTCAGAATTGTGTTAGAGCAGCCTAAATATACTACCACAATCTCTAAATTTTATTTCAATTACTCCAAATGGATTATTTGTTGTTGTTTAGTTGCTAGGGCATATTTGACTCTTTCGAGACCCAATGGACTGTGGCCTGCCAGTCTCCTCTGTCCATGGAATCCCAGGCAAGAATACTGGAGTGAGAAGCCATTTCCTTCTCCAAATGATTTTCTTGGCCCAGGGATCAAACCCACATCCCCTACTTGGCAGATGGATTCTTTACTACTGACCTACCAGGGATGCCCAAACAGATTATTTTAATTACTGACAAAAATTGGTTGGAATCATGGCAAAGAAGAAACTACTAAGCCTTTGCTTTTTAAAATTTAATCACATACATTCATTTCTAATCTAGTCTCTTCCACAGTGTATATTTATATTATCCTGTGATCTAAAGTCTGATTAGAAAATGTGGTTCTAGATTGAAATATATATGTAAATGCTTATTCTTGCTACTTGGTTTGTAGCTAAATAGCCTCAATCAATCCTGTTGAGCATTTAAATTTGGAGAATTAGGTCAAAAAGAACACAGCCTTAGTGGAATATAAATTCATTCTGCTAAATCTGAAGATGCTACACTACTAATTTTGGTGTCTTCACAAGATATATCTTAAAAAAAAAAATCCACTCATGCAGCTTTTAAGATGCTATGGCTGATGCTGAATGAAGCCACACACACACACAAAAAAAGAAAAAAGGAGGAAGTAGATCATTTAGTTTACATCATTTAATATATTAATAAAAGTGGCTTCAATTGCTAGCTCTCATTTGTGTCAAGATTTCCCCTGTAATTCTAGGGTGTCAATATAAAATAAAAGATTTTTCCCTCTTTTTAAAATAAATGATAAAGTAACAAGCTTGAAAAACAAATCACATGAGAGAACTTTATAGCTGAAGAGATCTAGCTTCTTGATCAAATTGCCACTTTCCTTATTCATATATGCTTTATGTTTACCTGTTATGAGAAATTGCACCTGTTTTACTGTTTTTACTCACCTAACTTCATCACTTCACTACATAATCATAGGGATTTGATTTGGGTTATATCTGGATAATCTAGTGGCTTTCCCTACTTTCTTCAATTTAAGTCTGAATTTGGCAATAAGGAGTTCATGAGCTGAGCCAAAGTCAGCTTCCAGTCTTGTTTTTTCTGACTGTATAGAGCTTGTCCATCTTAGGCTGAAAAGAATATAATCAGTCTGATTTCAGTATTGACCATTTGGTGATGTCCATGTGTAGAGTCTTCTCTTGTGTGTTGGAAGAGGGTGTTTGCTCTGACCAGTGTGTTCTTTTGGCAAAACTCTATTAGTCTTTGCCCTGCTTGATTTTGTACTCAGAGGCCAATTTTGGCTGTTACTTCAGGTATCTCTTGAATTCCTAATTTTTCATTCCAGTCCCCTATAATGAAAAGGACATCTTTTTGGGGTATTAATTCTAGAAAGTCTTGTAAGTCTTCATAAAGCTGTTTAACTTCAGCTTCCTCAGCATTACTGGTAGGGACATAGACTTGTATTTCTGTGATATTGAATAGTTTGCTTTGGAAACAAACAGGGATTATTCTGTCATTTTTGAGATCGCATCCAAGTACTGCATTTCAGACTCTTTTGTTGACATGAGGGCTACTCTATTTCTTCTAAGGGATTCTTGCCCACAGTAGTAGATATAATGGTCATCTGAGTTAAATTCACTCATTCCTGTCCATTTTACTTCACTGATTCCTAAAATGCCAATGTTTACTCTTGCCATCTCCTGGGTAACTACTTCCAATTTACCTTGATTCATGGACCTAACATTCCAAGTTTCTATGCAATATCGTTCTTTACAGCATCAGACTTCCATCACCAGTCACATCCACAACTGAGTGTTGTTTTTGCTTTGGCTCCATCTCTTCATTCTTTCTGGAGTTATTTCTTCACTCTTCTCCAGTAGCATATCAGGTACCTACTGACCTGGGGAATTCATTTCTCAGTGTCCTATATTTTTCCCTTTTATACTGTTCATGGGATTATCAATGAAAGAATACTGAAATGGTTTGCCATTCCTTTCTCCAGTGGATTACATTTTATCAGAATTCTCCACCAAAATCCATCCACCTTGGGTGGTCCTACACGGCATGACTCATAGTTCAATTGAGTTTGACAAGGCAGTAGTCCATGTGATCAGTTTGATTAGTTTTTTGTGAATGTTGTTTTCAGACTGTTCCTCTCTGATGGATAAGGATAAGAAGCTTATGGAAGCTTCCTAATGGGAGAGACTGACTATGGGGAAAACTGGGTCTTCTGGCAAGACCATGCTTAGTTCAGTTCAGTCGCTCAGTCGTGTCCAACTTTTTATGACCCATGAATCACAGCACGCCAGGCCTTCCTGTCCATCACCAACTCCCGGAGTTCACTCAGACTCATGTCCATCGAGTCAGTGATGACATCCAGCCATCTCATCCTCTATTGTCCCCTTGTCCTCCTGCCCCCAATCCTTCCCAGCATCAGAGTCTTTTCCAATGAGTCAACTCTTCGCATGAGATGGCCAAAGTACTGGAGTTTCAGCTTTAGCATCATTCCTTCCAAAGAAATCCCAGGGCTGATCTCCTTCAGAATGGACTGGTTGGATCTCCTTGCAGTCCAAGGGACTCTCAAGGTCTTCTCCAACACCACAGTTCAAAAGCATCAATTCTTCGGTGCTCAGCTTTCTTCACAGTTCAATTCTCACATCCGTACATGACCACAGGAAAACCATAGCCTTGACTAGACGGACCTTAGTCGGCAAAGTAATGTCTCTGCTTTGAATATGCTATCTAGGTTGGTCATAACTTTTCTTCCAAGGAGTAAGCGTCTTTGAATTTCATGGCTGCAGGTATCATCTGCAGTGATTTCAGAGCCCAAAAGAAATCAATTCTGACACTGTTTCCACTGTTTCCCCATCTATTTCCCAGGAAGTGATGGGACCAGATGCCATGATCTTAGTTTTCAAAATGTTCAGCTTTAACCCAACTTTTTCATTCTCTTCTTTCACTTTCATCAAGGGGTTTCTTAGTTCTTTTCCACTTTCTGCCATAAAGGTGGTGTCATCTGCATATCTGAGGTTATTGATATTTCTCCCAGCAATCTTGATTCCAGCTTGTGCTTCTTCCAGCTAGTGTTTCTCATGATGTACTCTGCATAAAAGTTAAATAAGCAGGGTGACAATATACAGCCTTGACATACTCCATCTCCTATTTGGAACCAGTCTGTTGTACCTTGTCCAGTTCTAACTGTTGCTTCCTGAACTGCATACAGATTTCTCAAGAGCAGGTCAGGTGGTCTGTTATTCCCATCTGTTTCAGAATTTTCCACAGTTTATTGTGATCCACACAGTCAAAGGCTTTGGCATAGTCAATAAAGCAGAAATAGATGTTTTTCTGGAACTCTCTTGCTTTTTCCATGATCCAACGGATGTTAGCAATTTGATCTCTAGTTCTCTGCCTTTTCTAAAACCAGCTTGAACATCTGGAAGTTCACGGTTCACGTATTGCTGAAACCTGGCTTGGAGAATTTTGTGCATTATTTTACTAGCTGTGAGATGAGTGCAATTGTGGTAGTTTGAGCATTCTTTGGCATTGCCTTTCTTTGGCATTGGAATGAAAATTGACCTTTTCCAGTCCTGTGGCCACTGCTGAGATTCCAAATTTGCTGGCATATGGAGTGCAGCACTTTCACAGCATCATCTTTCAGGATTTGAAACAGCTCCACTGGAATTCCATCACCTCCACTAGCTTTGTTTGTAGTGATGCTTTGTAAGGCCCACTTGACTTCACATTCCAGGATGTCTGGCTCTAGGTGAGTGATTACACCATCATGATTATCTGGGTTGTGAAGATCTTTTCTGTATAATTCTTCTATGTATTCTTGCCACCTCTTCTTAATATCTTCTGCTTCTGTTAGGTCCATACCATTTCTGTCCTTTATTTAGCTCATCTTTGCATGAAATGTTCCCTTGGTGTTTCTAATTTTCTTGAAGAGATCCCTAGTCTTTCCCATCGTGTTGTTTTCCTCTGTTTCTTTGCATTGATCGCTGTGGAAGACTTTCTTATCTCTTCTTGCTGTTCTTTGAAACTCTGCATTCAGATGCTTATATCTTTCCTTTTCTCCTTTGCTTTTCGCCTCTCTTCTTTTCACAGCTATTTTAAGGCCTCCCTAGACAGCCATTTTGCTTTTTTGCATTTCTTTTCCATGCATTTTCTTGATCCCTGTCTCCTTTTCAATGTCACGAACCTCTGTCCATAGTTCATCAGGCACTCTATCTATCAGATCTAGTCCCTTAAATCTATTTCTCATTTCCACTGTATAATCATAAGGGATTTGATTTAGGTCATACCTGAATGGTCTAGTGGTTTTCCCTACTTTGTTCAGTTTAAGTCTGAATTTGGCAATAAGGAGTTCATGATCTGAGCCACAGTTGTGGGCAGCTGCGACGACGCACAGAGCACGGCTGAAGGGAGCTGCCCCATGTCCAGGTCAGGGGCAGAAGTCGGGAGGAACCCACGCCCAGGGGGCGGTCGCTGAGAGGAGCTACCCCAAGTCCAAAGTCAGGTGTGGCAGCCAAAAAGAGTTATCCCACATCCGAGGTTAGGGGCAGCAGCCTAGAGGAGCTACGCAGCGTCCGATGTCAGGGGAGTTGGCCGAGAGCGCCAGGCTGTGACAGCCAGGAGCAGTCAAGAGGAGCTACCCCCGCCGGAAGCCAGGGGTGGCGGCCGGGAGGAGCAACCCCACGTCCAAGGAGGGTTGGCTACGCGGGTGCCAGAGGGCCTTGAGGAGCTATTCTATCTTCAAGGTCAGGAGGGACAATGGTGAGGAGATACCATTCGTCCAAGGTAAGGAACAGCGACTACGCTTTGCTGGAGCAGCCGTGAAGAGACACCCCACGTCCAAGGTAAGAGAAACCCAAGGAAGATGGTAGGTATTGTGAAAGGACATCAGAAGGCAGACACA
Source organism: Aepyceros melampus (assembly GCA_006408695.1). NCBI lineage: Eukaryota > Metazoa > Chordata > Mammalia > Artiodactyla > Bovidae > Aepyceros > Aepyceros melampus. The sequence continues at coordinate 245,556 of SJXQ01002085.1, forward strand.
ATGAAACCATAATCACAGAAAACTAAGCAATCTAATCACACTAGGACAACAACCTTGTCTAACTCAATGAAACTAAGCCATGCCCTCTGGGACCAACCAAGACGGGCAGGCATGGTGGAATGGTCTGACAGAATGTGGTCCACTGGAGAAGGGAATGGCAAACCTCTTCAGTATTCTTGCCTTGAGAACCCCATAAACAGTATGAAAAGGCAAAATGATAGGATAATGAAAGAGAAAATCCCCAGGCCATTAGGTACCCAATATGCTACTGGAGATCAGTGGAGAAATAACTCCAGAAAGAATGAAGGGATGGAGCCAAAACAAAAACAATACCCAGCTGTGGATGTGACTGGTGATAGAAGCAAGATCCGATGCTGTAAAGAGCAATATTGCATAGGAACCTGGAATGTCAGGTCCATGAATCAAGGCAAATTGGAAGTGGTCAAACCGCAGATGGCAAGAGGGAACATTGACATTCTAGGAATCAGCGAATTAAAATGGACTGGAATGGATGAATTTAACTCAGATGACCATTATATCTACTACTGTGGGCAGGAATCCCTCAGAAGAAATGGAGTAGCCATCATGGTCAACAAAAAAGTCTGAAATGCAGTACTTGGATGCAATCTCAAAAACGACGGAATGATCTCTGTTAGTTTCCAAGGCAAGCCATTCAATATCACAGTAATCCAAGTCTATGCCCCAACCATTAATGCTGAAGAAGCTGAAGTTGAATGTTCTATGAAGACCTACAAGACCTTTTAGAACTAACATCCAAGATAGATGTCCTTTTCATTATAGAGGACTGGAATGCAAAAGTAGGAAATCAAGAAACACCTGGAGTAACAGGCAAATTTGGCCTTGGAATACGGAATGAAGCAGGACAAAAATGAATAGAGTTTTGCCAAGAAAATGCACTGGTCATAGCAAACATCCTCTTACAACAACACAAGTGAAGACTCTACACATGGACATCACCAGATGGGCAACACCGAAATCAGATTGATTATATTCTTTGCAGCCAAAGATGGAGAAGCTCTATACAGTCAGCAAAAACAAGACGAGGAGCTGACTGTGGCTCAGATCATGAACTCCTGATTGCCAAATTCAGACAATGCTCAGTAAAGCTTTAAACCATTTTTCTGTTGATGGGCAGAGCTGTGTTCCCTCTCTGTTTTTGGCCTGAGGCCAAACTTTGGTGGAGGTAATGAAGATAATGGTGATCTTCTTCAAAAGGTCCCATGTAGGCATCTCTACAATCGATGCCCCCAACCCTGCAGCAGGCCGCCACTGACCTACACCTCTACTGGACACTTATGAATATCCACAGGCAAGTCTGTGTTAGTCTGTTAGTCTTTTGTAGGGTCACTGCTCCTTTGTCCTGAGTCCTGATGTACACAAGGTTTTGTTTGTGCCCTCCAATAGTCTGTTTCTCCAGTCCTGTGTAAGTTCTGGAGGTTCTACTGTGGAGTTAATGTTCACCTTCTCCAAAAGGGCTTAGGCCATACCCAGGTCTGCTGTACCCAGAGCTCCTGCCCTTGTGGTAGGCCACTGCTGACCCATACCTCCACAGGAAACACTCAAACACTCAAAGATAGGTCTGGTTCAGTGTCTGTGGGGTCTCCTGGTGCTTATAAGGTTTTGTCTGAGCCCTTTGAGCATCTCTGGTGGGTATGAGTTAGATTCTAAACAGAATTTCACCCCTCCTACCATCGTGCTGGGCCTTCTCCTTTGTCCTTGGATGTGGGATATCTTTTTTTTGGTGGGATCAAATATTCTCCAGTCAACAGCTGTTCAGCAATGAGTTGTAATTTTGGAGTTTTCTCAGGAGAAGATTAGTGCATGTCCTTCTACACAGTGGAAGTGACAAATAGATTCAAGGGATTAGATCTGATAGACAGAGTGCCTGAAGAACTGTGGACAGAAGTTCATGACATTGTACAGGAGGCAGAGATCAAGATCATCCCCAAGAAAAAGAAATGCAAAATGTAAAAATAGTTGTCTGAAGAAGCCTTACAAATAGCTGATGAAAGAAGAGAAGCTAAAGGCAAAGGAGAAAAGGAAAGATATATCCATTTGAATGCAGAGATCCAAAGAATAGCAAGGAGAGATAAGAAAGCCTTCTTAAGTGATCAATGCAAAGAAATAGAGAAAAAAAAAATGGAAAGGCTAGAGATCTCTTCAGAAAATTATAGATACCAAGGGAAAATTTCATGCAAAGATGGATACGATAAAAGACAGAAATGGTATGGACCTAACAGAAGCTATTAAGAAGAGGTAGCAACAATACACAGAACTGTACAAAAAAGAGCTGCACAACCCAGATAATCATGATGGTGTGATCACTGACCTAGAGCCAGACATCCTGGAGTGTGAAGTCAAGTGGGCCTTAGATAGCATCTCTATGAACAAAGCTAGTGAAGGTGATGGGATTCCAGTTGAGATATTTCAAATTCTAAAAGATGATGCTGTGAAAGTGTTATATTCAACACATGGAACAACAGACTCTTTCCAAATTGGGAAAGGTGTATGTCAAGGCTGTATATTGTCAGTCTGCTTATTTAACTTATATGCAGAATACATCATGCAAAATGCCAGACTGGTTGAAGAACAATCTGGAATCAAGATTGTGAGGGGAAAATTCAGTAACCTCAGATATGCAGATGATACCACCCTTATGGCAGAAAACAAAGAAGAACTAAAGCACTTCTTGATGAAATTCCATCTTTAAGGAAATCAGTCCTGAATATTTATTGGAAGGACTGATGCTGAACCTGAAATCCAATACTTTGGCCACCTGATGTGAAGAACTGCCTCATTGGAAAAGACCTTGATTGTGGGAAAAATTGAAGGCGGGAGGAGAAGAGGAAAATAGAAGATGAGATGGTTGGATGGCATCACTGACTCAGTGGACATGAGTTTGAATAAATTTCAGGTGTTGGGAATGGACAGGGAGACCTGGCGGGATGCAGTCCATGGGGTCACAAAGAGTTGGACATGACTGAGCGACTGAACTGAATTGAACTGATGAAGGTGAAACAAAGAGTGCAAAAGTTGGCTTAAAACTCAACATTAAGAAAACTAAGATCTTGGCATCTGGTCCCATCATTTCATGACAAATAGATGGAGAAACAATGGAAACCATGACAGACTATTTTTTTGGGCTCCAAAATCATTGCAGATGATGATTGCAGCCATGAAATGAAAAGATGCTTGCTCCTTGGAAGAAAAGCTATGACAAATCTAGACAGTAGATTAAAAAGCAGAGACATTACATTGCCAACAAAAGTCCATCTAGTCAAAGGTATGGTTTTTCCAGTAGTCATGTAGAGATGTGAGAGTTGGACCATACAGAAAGCTGAGCATTGAAGAATTGATGCTTTTAACTGTGGTGTTGGAGAAGACTCTTGAGAGTCCTTGGACTGCAAGGAGATTCAACCAGTCTATCCTAACGTAAATCAGTCCAGAATATTCATTGGAAGGACTGATGCTTAAGCTGAAACTCCAATACTTTAGCACCTGATGGGAAGAACAGACTCATTTGAAAAGACCTGATGCTGGGAAAGATTGAAGGTGGGAGGAGAAGGGGATGACAGAAAATGAGATGACTGGATGGCATCACCAACTCATTGGACATGAGTTTGAGTAAGGCCCAAGAGTTTGGTGACAGGGAAGTCTGCCATGCTACAGTCAAGAGGGTTGCAAAGAGTCAGACATGACTGCATGACTGAACTGAACTGAACTTCATCACACACTCTAAAAAGTATATGTATTAGAGGGAAAAAATGTAGGTATTAGATGGAATAAGAAAATAAAGCTAAATTATATATATATATATATATATATATATATACTATAAAATTTTCAAAATTACACTGATTTTCTCTATAGTGAAAATTAAACAAAAATATTTTAGCCATATCTTTCTCTGTAAATGGAATATTTATGTTACACACAAGCTGTAAGTATTTAGGTTCTATTTATCAGGACAATCTTTTGCAAATTTTAGTGAATCTTAACACTTCTTTACATAGTACACTGACTGGATTGCAGTTTTTGCTGACTTCTGTTGCTCTGCATTATCAAGAATAATTAGCTAATGTTGTGTATATATCCTAAATACCATTTAACTATATCAGTAAACATGTATTGCTGTTGTTTGAATGAAATTGAGAGCAATACTTCTTATATGCATTTATTTACTGTTAAAACTGGAGAAAATATATACATGTTTAAAATTGAATATTTAATAAAAAAAAGACTGTAAACATAGTTAAACATATTTTAGGGGGTTGTATTATATTTAAGGACTTCCTTGGTGACTTAGTGGTAAAGAATCTGCCTGCAATGCAGGACACTGGGATTCAGTCCCTAGATTGGGAAGATCTCCTCGAGAAGGGAATGACAACACACTCCAGTATTCTTGCCTGGAAAATTCCATGGACAGAAGAGCCTGGTGGGCTACATTCTATGGGGTTTGTATACTTAAAGAGTATGTGTAAAATTTAAAAAAAAAAAAAAAGAACATAGCAAACTCTTTAACCTCAAATAATTCAATTTGTTCAATGAGAAATCGTGTTGGAGCATTGTGTATCAGGTATCTCTGGATTACAAAACAAATACTTCTGTGCATTGACTGGAATTCGGGTGATTGTATTTGCCTCTGCTGATTTTGGCATGGCTTGCTGAGGAGTCTATGAGATGCTGGACTCACTTGTGTGCTAGTAGCCTGAGTTTGTTCTCTAGGCTGGGCCTACCCAGTGAAGCTTCATTCAGTCAACACTGCTATCCATGTTCCTTATTATGCTGATGAAAACAGTCTGCAGCCCAGTTATATCCTTCTAACAGTGATGACAGGAGAACCAGAAACAACAGGAATATGTATGCAATTGTCAAACATCTTCCCTCTGACAACATAGTGATCAAAGAAGGCAAATGGAATCCAACTGAGGCAGTGTTGTCCAGTTAGTGCTGCTGTATAAAAAGTAACCCAATTATAAGGGCTTAGCACAACAAGCATTGTATTTATACATCACAGATTCTGAATAGCTAGAATATAGGTTAGATTGGCTGTATGATTCTCTTACTTGACATGACATTGACTTTTGTCACTGAGTAGCTCTCGGGTAGTGGATGGGCTGAGCCAGAGGATCCAAGTTGACTGCATTAACCAGTCTTGGATTAGGGCTGAAATGCCTGCAATTTTGTTCCCAGCAAGCACTGTTAACCTTAATGGGTAAATACAACCACTCATGCATGATGGTTGCAGAATAGTTAGAGTTTACATGGTGATTTCTTCAGATAAAGAATCAAAGCAAGACAAGTAGAAGCTACATGAACTTTTCATGACTGAGACCCGGAAGTGGTGCAGTGAATATGACACCGCACTGTATTGATTGCACATGAGTCATAAAGCTAGACCTGATTTACTTGGAGCAGAATTAGATTTTATATTTTGTTGGGAAATGGCAATTCACATTGTGCTAAGATATGGAAGATGGGAGATATTGTGGATGGGCATCTTTGAAAAGTAAAATTGTTCACATACAGTAAATATACATGGTAAAAATCATGGATATAGAAAGAGATAAAGAAATAGAACCATTAAGATAATTCACAAGAGAAATTTAAACTAAAATTTATAAATATTATAAAGTTATAAATAATAATATAATATTCTTATCCACCTTCTATTTTTGTGCATTCTTTTTTGTATTTCAGACCACCTGAGCTAACACATTATTAAATGTCATAAAATAAAATGAGAATATAAGCAATTTCAGCTTTTAAGATCAATAATTAAATTATTTTTTGTTATACAAGAACATATAAAATCATCTTATGTATTTCAATGAGGACATATATACATACATATATGATGCTGGGAAGGATTGGGGGCAGGAGGAGAAGGGGATGACCGACGATGAGATGGCTGGATGGCATCACAGACTCAATGGACGTGAGTCTGACTGAACTCTGGGAGTTGGTGATGGACAGGGAGGCCTGGCGTGCTGTGATTCATGGGGTCGCAAAGAGTCGGACACGACTGAGCGACTGAACTGAACTGATATGCATGTATGCATATAGATATGTATATATATATTTATAATGAGGGCATATATAGATATACATGTGTGTGTGCTAAGTCGCTTCTTTTTTTTTTATTGCTAAGTCACTTCAGTCGTGTCCGACTCTGTGTGACCCCATAGACGGCAGCCCACCAGGCTCCCCCGTCCCTGGGATTCTCCAGGCAAGAACACTGGAGTGGGTTGCCATTTCCTTCTCCAATGCATGAAAGCGAAAGGTGAAAGTGAAGTCACTCAGTCAGGTCCGACTTAGCGACCCCATGGACTGAAGCCTACCAGGCTCCTCCATCCATGGGATTTTCCAGGCAAGAGTACTGGAGTGGGGTGCCATTGCCTTCTCCGTAAGTTGCTTCAGTCATGTCCAATTCTTTGTGACCCTACAGATTATAGCCCACCAAGCTCTTCTGTCCATGAAATTCTCCAGGTAAGAATGTTAGAGTGGGTTGCCATACCCATCTCCAGGAGATCTTCCCAACACAGGGATGGAACCGTGTCTCCTGTATCTTCTGCACTGGCAAGAAGATTCTTAACCACAAGCACCATCTGGGATACATGCAATATAAAATACACATACACATATGTGTGTGTGTGTGTGTGTCGTGTGTGTGTGTGTCTGTGTGAAACCTCAAATTTGCTTTGTAGTTTTAACTATAAGGATACTCTTTGCAGCATTTTTGTAATAACAGAATCCAGAAGGACCAGAAATTTTCAAAATTAGAAATATAAAAATATTTAGACCTTTTTGAAGTGATAAAATACTATAAAAACATTAAAAGGAAAGCTATTTACTTATGAACATGGACAGACTTTAATAATATTTTAAGTTCACTGATGTGTTCAAGTAAATATATGCAAATGTTATCGAGACTGTGAGCTCTTAAAAAGTGTTCATCATGTCTCAGTTTGTGCACAAAATTATACATCTCTGGAATCTTCAGTTAATAAGACCATATCACTAATAAAATAGTTTCAGTTAGATGTGCTTTGACTGAGGCTTAAAAATCTCCATACACACAGAGGTACTCCTTCATGGTCTTCTCTCCTTCCAGGAAACGGGAGAGGCAGTGATTTGAGTGACTTTAAAATTAGCATCATTTGCCTTAAACAGTTACAGGGGAAAGAAATAAACTTGTTCTTTAAACCATTACATATTATAGATTCTGTTGTTCCTTTAGCTTATTCTGACTTCACTTTTTCAGTAATGCTGTCTTGTTTGTTGGTGTAAAATGATAGCAGCAATAGTGTATAGTGTAGTATATTGTATAGTGTAGTATAATAGTATAGTGTAGATATTTTAATGTATAAATTTCTCTAGAGCCACACTGTATGATTTTTCAAACTTGGCTCTGACCCTTTCAAGATATGTAATCTTGGGTAAGGGTTATTCAGTGTCTCTCTGTCTCAGTTTCTTTAATAACAAAATGTGCATAACATAATACATATTATTAAGAAATACTTCAGTAACTCGGAGATGAAGCAAAATGATGGCTGAATGACCTGATGTTACACTGGACCCTTGTCTATCAAGTAAATCCAAGGATGACTTGATTTTCAAGGAATAGTCTATGTGCTGTTTAATCTCTCAATGTACGTGTTAAAATGGAGCTTTCTATTAATTTGAGATTCAAGATTCTATTTATATATTTAAAAAAAGAACCCTGTGTACTTAGATTTGTTATTGCCTGAGAGATAGATATTAAAGGTATGTATCTAACCTTGTGATTTTATGCCAACAGTCTTTGATGTCTATAAATACTCAATTTTTCAAGTACTCTTTGGACATTTTTTATTACCATATTGATGGTCCTCATTAATAAATTAATTTTTATTGATTTTATTTCTTGGAAAATACAGCATATATGCAGAGTAGACATATAAGAGTGTTTAAAGAATGTATTGTATAAGATTGAACCAAAGTCAATAATACAGTCATGTCATTGGATATCCTGACAAAAGCAGAAAGCAGATTTAGTAGCTTGGAGGAATAAAATATTTAGAAAATGGTTTTCAAATAGAACATGAGACTTCCCTGACAGTCAGGTGGTTAAGACTCCAACCTTCTAATGTAGGGGACACAGGTTTGATCCCTGGTCAGGGAACTAAGATCCCATATGCCATGCATCATGGCCCCAAAATAAAATAAATGCCTTAACCCACTTCAGCGTTCTTGCCTGGAGAATCCCAGGGACAGGGGAGTCTGGTGGGCTGCTGTCTATGGGGTCACACAGAGTTGGACACGACTGAAGTGATGCAGCAGCAGCAGCCTTAAAAGAAAATAGAGCAGGAGATTTTAAGAAGAGGTTAATGGGCACAATATAGTTTTTCTTTCTCCTTTTATATCTCCCTAAATTCTCAGATAAAATGAGATCAAGCAATCAGAATAACAAAACCAAACATCCATTCACAACATCTAGATGAAAAAGTTTCTTGACCAACTTCAAACATGAAAGAGTAGTAGTAAAACAGTGATAGCCACAATACCAGTATAAAAACAGTAACTGTGTGGGAGGCATGGGAATCAAAGAACTACAGAACTGTCAAATGCTCCCCACAGGAAAGATGATGGGTCCATTGGAGGTGAGAAGATGAAATCATGAGAGCTGCTACAAGCACTAACATTAGGGTAAAGGAAGTGTGAGGCAGTTGCAAGAGATAAAGTAGTATGGGCCCTATGAACCTATAATATTCTTAAAATCTGGCTAACCTGGACAAAGATCCCTATACTGAGTAGAAACTGCTGAAAATAGAATCTAAATTATGCCAGGATGGAAATAGTGAAGGAAGAGAAATATGTGTAGCTAAAAGTGTGAGAAAAGACAGAGGTGGTGATTTAAGATAAAATGCCATATTTTGTAAAAACTTCACAGATAAAACCGAAGAGGGAGCTCTGGGATTATGAAAGAAAAAAAAAAATTTGTTCTGATCACCTCCTATAGGAAAATCATGTTATACAAACTTGAAAGGAGCAGAAAATACTATTAAATAAGTGAAAAATTAATACTGAAAAATTAGATTAAGAATCCAAAGAAATGAACAATAACAAAGAATGAATAGAGAGATATATAAAAAACCTGAAGCTCAAACCAATAATTTATAACTAAAAAGGAAATTTAAAAAAGAAGGAGTCTATGAAAAAAGCAGTAATTAATATGAGATGACTGAAGAATAGGAAGATCTACAGAGGTGGCAAAACTAAAAATAATTAAAATGTGTTAATAAAATCCTTGACTAAATAAGAGACAGAAATTAAAGAATTAATTGCAACAAGAAAAATAGAAGATGAAAAGGAAAAATGTAAAAATGAAGAGAAAAATATTATATAAAATTTATAAAACAAAAATGTTGAAAGTTACATTTTAATAAAGCAATTTTAAAATTAAAAAATAATTTTATGAAATGAAAAGAGTGGTACAGAACTCTTTCAGAATAAAGACCAGAGACATGGCAACACAATTTAATGCACAATACTGGATTGGATCCTGAAGCAAACAACCAATCTCCCTCCAACCAAAAAAATAAAAATAAAAAATAAAGAAGAGGGAGAGAGAAACAAAAAGAAAACAGAGAAAGAGAGAGGAACCAAACAGAGATAGAAAGACAGAGGGAGAGACACACCAAGAGGCTTGATTCTACACATTGAAAGAACACATAATGACTCAACTGGGAAAATCAACCAAGAACATCCAACAAATAATACCTATCCCAGTAACTGAACAGCAAAAATCATAACACACTACTAACTTCTCCAAATTTGGGAAGATTCTCCACTAACTTTAGGGTTTACATAAATGAAAGGCAAAAATAGTTGGAAGCTATTACTTCATAGATATTTGACAAAGAGAAACCCATTATTTGAAAGACTAAGAATGTGATTATCTCCGCAAATCCTTGCTTCAATACACACTTCAAAATTCAAGATTTGTGCCCCTCAAAAAGCCAACAAATAAAAGTTTGGTCACTGTTCTTCACGTAGGATCTTTCTTTTTCTCATATATATATATATATATATATATATATATATATATATATCTTTCAAAAACGTGTTAAGTTGGAGGCCCACGTTTTCTGGTATTAGAGTTGAGATCATCAATAGTAAAGCTTTATTAATAAGGCATAACTAGTATTGTGAAATTTTGTGTACTGCTTTCGCTCATTGTAAAGGATATATGGATTCCCCTGGTAGCTCAGCTGGTAAAAAGTCTGCCTACCATGCAGGAGACCCCGGTTTGATTCCTGGGTTGGGAAGATCCCCTGAAGAAGGGATAGGCTATCCACTCCAATATTCTTGGGTTTCTCTGGTGGCCTAGACAGTAAAGAATCTGCCTGTAATGCAGGAGACCTGGGTTCTATCCCTAGGTGGGGAAGATCCCTTGGAGAAGAAAATGGCAACCCACTCCAGTGTTCTTGCCTGGAGAATCCCCATGGACAGAGAAGCCTGATAGCTATGGGGTTGCAAAGAGTAGGACATGACTGAGTGGCTAAGCATAACACAGCAAAGTATGTAGACATTTAATCTAAAATTAAATTACAAACTCAAAAACTGAGTATATATTGATAGCACGATTTGATTGATCAACTCATTTTTCTGCTACAAATTCAAGCAATTCCACAAACATAAGATAGCTGAGTTTCTGGTTTTGCTTGTTTTTGTTTTGTTTTGTTTTGTTTTTCTTTCTTTTGAATGGTAGTGATTTCTTCCTGTATGTAGGTGTGTGTGTATATATATATGTATATATATATACACACATATATAGAGAGGGGGTGGGAGAGAGAGACCATCACCCCTTTTATATTTTCCTTTACTTAAAAAAAAAAATTCATATTGCAAGTATAAAAATGAACATTGGTTTTATAATTGTCTATATAATTACCTTTTTATCAATAATATGTTTTACATGTGCTACTATAGCCTCTTTTACCTGTCAATTATACACACATTATTAAAAAAAAAAAAGCCTGATAGTTGACAGGTTCATTAAATATGTCAGAGGCATGTAAGGATAGACTTTTCACAATATTTTTTTAATTAAATAAATGCCAGATTTTAAATATCTGACACATATCCATGAAGTTTCACCATGTTAGCCATGTTTTGCTGACAGTCTGCTCTTAAAAGAGTTGGCAAATAAGGAGCAATAGTGAGAGTTTAAGAAAGCTGCTATGAGAAACTGCATTTAGAGTGTGACCTTTCAGTTGTCACGATGATAACCCTAGCTATACATCAGCACAAGCATGAGAGGCCAACATATTGCGCAGTAGATATCAAAAAGGGGCTCAGAATATATACTTAGGTGCCATATAATTCAAGAGAGAAGCTTAAAAAGGGAATCAGAAAAAGAACAGAATAATGCTGATGTGATATCTAAGACAATCAAGGAGATAGTCAACCACTTATGGTAACTTACTGAGAGATATCACACACACACACACAAACTAGATAGATTATGGGTTAAAAATAAAATTAGAATTTATAGTATATTTGATAATGCAATTGTAAACGGAGAAAATATGTGATAGAAAATATAAATTATAACATTCATATATGTGGGAACATAGTATTATGAGATTATGGAATTTCCTTGTATGTTCAAAAATTAATGGGCATAAAATATCTTACATAGTATGAGCAAAGGTCATTACCATAGAACTGGATCAAAATTCACTAGAATATAAGAAGGGAATTAACACTTGAAGATTTGGAAAATTTACTTCTCAATGATTGAAAGAAACTTTGTCAGTAAATGTCTTTCTCCACAAATGAGAAAGTGTAGTAAAAACAAACAGTTGAGGTCAATGATATCTGAAATAAGCTATAATTAAAATCTGAGCATTTCTGTCAAAATATTTTGGAACTGGAGCTGCCACATGTTGAAGCTCTCCTGCATGTTTATTTTCTAAACAACTGAATAGCTTGTTGAAAAATCTAGTTAAGGAAGTATCAATATATTTTAAAAGCTCATATAAGTGAATATTTATCATTTGTGTAAAAATATAAACATATAAATAATCTTTCTTTATACCTGTGATTGTGAAATCATAAGGCATTGAAAATAATCTCTATGATACTATAATGATGGATACTTATCACTGCAGGTTTTGGGTGTGTCAATATAGGTTCATCAATTGTAACAAAGGTACCACTGTGGAGAGTTACGTTGAAAATGGAGGATACGGGCATGTGTAAGGACAGGGCATATACAGAAAATCTCTGCACCCTTATCTAAATTTTACTGTGAAATTATAAGTGTTCTAAAAATGCAATTAAAAAAAAGAAAAACAAGATTGAGGATGTGATCACCTACATGGTTTACTTTTAGGAAATTAATAAGCTGGTCTATCATAATGTACCCATCATTTAGTTATATGTGAAGAGTCATCATGTGAAATGCATTCCCTTGTTTGTAGAAGAGATGAAATATTTCTAGAAACTTTAAATCATGTTTCCATGCTATATTTAAAACATACAAATTATCACCTTCTCAAGGCCACCATAGAGATCAATCTGACACCAAGGTAAACATCTATGGCTGGAGGGCATCAGTGGAGGTAGAATTGTATTCACTACTTTGCTAATGTACTGCTAGTAAACCACTAGTGTCACTATTTTTGACACTGTTGAATGAAACTTATTTCTCCACATATAGTTACATATTATGAATATCTGTATATAAGATATACAAGACTTGGAATAAAAGTGAATATTAAAGTTGAGTATAAAAATGTTATGTAAATATCTCTTTTAAATAATAACTTATAATTCACTGTTTTTTTCCAACTAAAATGTTTTGAAAATAAAAATGGTTTTATTTTTTATTCTTACTGTTTTTATTTTTATGCCACTAATTACAAACTGCAATTTACATATTATCTCCAGTTCTCTTCAACATGAAACAATAGTAACATGTATATTAAATATATTTCTCTTTTCCAATTTACTTCAATATTTAATTGTTGTTAAATTTGTAAATTGAATCAATTTTTAGATAGTAAAATTTTATTCTAATAGAGATATTTCTCATGATAAATTAAACACTTTTTATAATATTTTTGCTTCTCCAATATTTCTTCTTATTTCATTACACATATCATTCAAAAATATTCATTGATAATTTACTACATGTCATGCAGTCTTACTACTGAGGCCCATCACTGAACAAGCAGGCTAGAGACTGTCCTCTTGGAAATATTATATTCCTTCTCTCAGAGTCTACAGTCATTGAATGATGATTTCATAAGGTGATAGAATTTATATAATTTGTTAAATTTTTTCTAATTTCAAAAAGATACACATCTTAAATCTTTAAAGATCTCTTGATTCATGAAATTTCTGGAAATAAAGACTCATCAGGGAAAGGAAACATATACTGGAGCACTAAAAGAAAATTTTCTAATGTCTCTGAAGGCAGGAAACTCGGAAGGAAACTCTGAAGGAAGAACTGTAGCTATCATAAACAATGCTTTAGTTCAGTTCAGTTCATTTCAGTCGCTCAGTCATGTCCGACTCCCTGCGACCCCATGAATCACAGCACGCCAGGCCTCCCTGTCCATCACCAATTTCCAGAGTTCATTCAGACTCACGACCATGGAGTCAGTGATGCCATCCAGCCATCTCATCGTCGGTCGTCCTCTTCTCCTCCTGCCCCCAACCCCTCCCAGCATCAAAGTCTTTTTCAATGAGTCAACTCGTTGCATGAGGTGGCCAAAGTACTGGAGCTTCAGCTTTAGCATTATTCCTTCCAAAGAAATGCCAGGGCTGATCTCCTTCAGAATGGACTAGTCGGATCTCCTTGCAGTCCAGGGGACTCTCAAGAGTCTTCTCCAACACCACTGTTCAAAAGCATCCGGCGCTCAGCCTTGTTCACAGTCCAACTCTCACATCCATACATGACTACTGGAAAAATCATAGCCTTGACTAGACGGACCTTTGTTGGCAAAGTAATGTCTCTGCTTTTCAATATGCTATCTAGGTTGATCATAACTTTTCTTCCAAGGAGTAAGCATCTTTTAATTTCATGGCTACAGTCACCATCTGCAGTGATTTTGGAGCCTCCCAAAATAAAGTCTGACACTGTTTTCACTGTTTCTCCATCTATTTCCCATGAAGTGATGGGACCGGATGCCATGATCTTCATTTTCTGAATGTTGAGCTTTAAGCCAACTTTTTCACTCTCCTCTTTTACTTTCATCAAGAGTCTTTTTAGTTCTTCTTCACTTTCTGCCATAAAAGTGGTGTCATCTGCATATCTGAGGTTATTGATATTTCTCCCAGCAATCTTGATTCCAGCTTGTGTTTCTTCCAGTCCAGAGTTTCTCATGATGTATTCTGCATGTAAGTTAAATAAGCAGGGTGACAATATACAGCCTTGACATACTCCTTTTCCTATTTGCAACCAGTCTGTAGTTTCATGTCCAGTTCTAACTGTTGCTTCCTGACTTGCATACAGATTTCTCAAGAGGCAGGTCAGGTGGTCTGGGATTCCCATCTCTTTCAGAATTTTCCACAGTTTACTGTGATCCACACAGTCAAAGGCTTTGGCATAGTCAATAAAGCAGAAATAGATGTTTTTCTGGAATGGAACCAGTCTGTTGTTCCGTGTCCAGTTCTAACTGTTGCTTCCTGACCTGCATACAGATTTCTCAAGAGGCAGGTCAGGTGGTCTGGTATTCCCATCTCTTTCAGAATTTTCCACAGTTTATTGTGATCCACACAGTCAAAGGCTTTGGCATAGTCAATAAAGCAGAAATAGATGTTTTTCTGGAACTCTCTTGCTTTTTCCATGATCCAGCGGATGTTGGCAATTTGATCTCTGGTTCCTCTGCTTTTTCTAAAACCAGCTTGAACATCAGGGAGTTCACGGTTCACATATTGCTGAAGTCTGGCTTGGAGAATTTTGAGCATTACTTTACTGGCATGTGAGATGAGTGCAATTGTGTGGTAGTTGGAGCATTCTTTGGCATTGCCTTTCTTTCTTCTCCATTATATTATATTAGAAGATGATAAATTACAAAGAAAGGAGAGAGTAAGGGGATTAGGAGTCTCATGGGAGGGTGCATTTGCATATTCAGATAGCATGGGTATTCTCCTTTATCACTTCACACTGGGCCTCCCACGGGGCCATTGTACCACAGGGCTGCCTCAGGGATAAAATTACATTCCAGGAAGGACTTAGAAAGGACACCAGAGTGAGGCAAGCAGAGAAGTAGGGGAAGATTTGAAGCAGCAGTAGCAGCGGGTATGAAGCGCTCAGGCCAGGGTTTTCACAGGGACTTCTCAGAGCAGTAAAGAGCCAACCTGGCTGGACAGGAGGACATGAGGAGGGAAGTGGAAAGGGTGAGGCCAGAGCAGTGACAGGTTTTGTGGCTGTCCCTCCAACAGTGGACACCAACAATGCAGGCTCCACAAGTGATTGCTGACTCCTGCATAAACACACTGCATGTAATTTGTAAAATTAGTGTGTTTTTTTTTTCCATTTATGGAAAGGATGACCTACTTTTTAGCAGTAAAGACAGAATGTTGAAAGTAAAAGCATATATTTTAGAAAACAAGAAAAGAGACGTTACCCTATAAAAGCATGAAATCACTCAGAAAATACAATCTGAATTTTTGCCATTTATATTTAATACAGTGGCTTTACTTTAACCCTAGACTCATAATCATCAGTATGAGTTCTTCTCATCTTTTCCAATGCCTCAGAGCCAAATCTGATTCTTAAAGGCAGACTAGATTTACGTTTCAGTGGAAGTTGACCAGTAAGTACAAGGTGTCAATTGTCTATTAAGGAGGGTGAGTCTGATGGGTGCCTTTTGATTGCAGTTCCCAAGAGCACCCAGCTGATTCATTGCATCACTTCTGTCTGAGAGCCACCAGGATGACTGCAGGTCTCATATATGACTTGACAGTGGGCTTTCCATTTGGTCATGGTTGACAGTCACCAGGAAGACTCCCCAGTCATTACTCAGAGCCTGGCATGTCAGTTACCTCTTCCTCCCTCAGCTACCAGTCATCTCAGGCTCTGCTAGTCTGAAAGGTCTACAGAGATCATGATGAAGCTACCTCAAATCTCAAAATAGAAACTTCATTAAATTTTCTGTTTCAGAATATTTTCTTTCAATATTAGGTTTAAGTATGAGTTCTGAAGCCCTAGGACTTTAGGAGTAAAATGTAAAAAAAATAAACTGAGAAGGGGGTAAAGGATATATATTATTGTGCTCACAGTACAAATTCTAGTAGAAACCAGGAGAGTAAGAAGGAGAAATGAGGTCTTTCAGAGATGAGTGGTATTAATCTAGCTTAAATTTTTTTTTCAAATAAGGTTGTCTTACTCCTCAAATCTTTTAATATTCCTTACAATAGGAATAATTCAGAGTTAGACTTATACTCTTAGCCTGAAGGGAAAAGGGTTATGTAAAACCTATGTTTCCAAAATATCACTGTTACAATACTTAAATGAAACTACTTTGGTGGGGGTATGGGGGTGGATATTGTATGAATCAAAGGGATTCTGAAGAATGAAAGGATTTATCATTCTTTATGTTGGTATTGAATATAAACTGAATTATTCCCTCTGGTCTTGCCTTCTGATCCTTGTGAGGGAAGATTGGCCATTAAACTTCTGTCTGCCACCCTTTGGTTAAAATAGCATATTTGTTGAGACACCTAAAATCTGTGATGACCTATCTACAGTGGTGAAAATATATGCTAGCATTGGGTATGGTAGTGATTTTAAGTAGGAATGGTAGACAAAGGAGCACAAAATAAATATTAAAAATATCTTCACTTGCCATATTACAACAAGTTACTTTAGGCCAGGGTGTAAAAACCCAGGCCTGTACCAGGGAGTGGTTGAGAGGCTTTTGCATCCACAGTGAGAGGATTTCCCGATAAAACATGCTGCTGCTGCTGCTGCTAAGTCGCTTCAGTCGTGTCTGACTCTGTGCGAACCCATAGACGGCAGCCCACCAGGCTCCCTCGTCCCTGGGATTCTCCAGGCAAGAACACTGGAGTGAGTTGCCATTTCCTTCTCCAATGCATGAAGGTAAAAAGTCAAAGTGAAGTCACTCAGTCGTGTCTGACTCTTAGTGACCCCATGGACTGCAGCCCATCAGGTTCCTCCACCCATGGGATTTTCCAGGCAAGATTACTGGAGTGGGGTGCCATTGCCTTCTCCAAATAAAACATAAGGTTCAGCCAATGTAGCCTCAGTGTTTCTGCTTAGCCCTTCTCCAAGCCCTGTTGTCTTTTAAAGATGCAGGAAAGATTTTCCCTTCATCAGGGACTGGCAACATAATGTGACCTCAGTGTTGCTTTCTCAAGTTATATGATGCATTTTGTTTGACTATGTCTACAGGATATAGAAACAAAATAAAAGAGAAAATTAAAAGTTTGGGAAGGAACAAACTATATTGATAGCAGTGGGTAATAGTATCATAATGTAAGAACTGGGCCTGGTGGGTAAAGTGTTTCATCAACAGCCTGCTGGAAAAGAGGATTAAATATAAAAATGTTAATGAAAAATGTTATTATCCCATCAAAAGTTATTTCCTTACCTTTAAACTTTAATTATGAGAAATACATTGAGAATAGGGAATGTATCCATGACTTTTGCCTGAGATTAAGCTTCTTGGTTCCAGTGCAAGTAAAACTCTGGAAGGAGGAGCATTAGCAGTCTGTATAAACCCAGCATAAATGACCTTCGAGCCCTTGACCTGCTGTCGGCATCTTTCCTGGCTGTGGGCCTGATCCAGGATGCTGGCAGGTGAGCAGGGGAGGATGATAGACCTGTAGGCAAAGATGAGGCAAAGATGAACATAGGACCCAGGGGAACTGATAAAGAGATGCTGCTAGAGGGGACCAAGGGCATGGCCTGCCCTATGAGTGAGTTCAGGGTAGACCAGAAGGACCAGGCACTAGACAGCAAGACAGGAATATCAAAGGTCAGGTGCAAGGGACTTGAAATGGGGTCAAGCCATTGAAGAAACATGAGCATTTGAACTCTGGCAGCCAAGAAAGGACACAAGAAGCTAAAAACTGCTGGCTTTCTCTTGGGGGAATTTTTTGCTGTTATTTTTCCTTGTCTGTTCACTGATCAGGTAGGAACCAGCCTCAAGAGTTTAGAACTTAGAATCTGGGGACTCATCACTTCTAACAATTTGGCAGTAAAAGCAGATGATGGAGAATCCTCTTTTTGTAGAAGAATCTACATACTGAAGCATATATTTGGACTTTATAGAGTCTGGTTCATCTGACTGTAGTTGCAAAGCCAAGTTCCATAGCTGCAGGACAGGGGGCATTCCGATAGCATTTATTGCAGATCTGGATGTTAAGAAGTGGGATGGTTAGGTGTCGTTGTGTAACTTAACCAGTAAGGAACGAACAATCCCCAGATGGTTTTGTCCCTGTAAACCCTGTAAACTGAGGGTCAGGAGCAGGTCACCAGGCAGCATGAAGCATGCTGTGGCCTCTCCCACGTTCCCCCAAAAGACTCCAGCATACGTCTTCTTTATAAACATATAGCCATTGTTCGTGGAGAGGCAGTACAGATAACATAGAGAAAAGAGTAAGTGTAACGTTTCTTCAAACTTCCATTATTGATCCCTGCTACCTGTTCTTAGCAGATTTTTTTAAATTTATTTTTGGAACATAGTATTCGTTTCTGCTGGTGGGTTATACTAATAATTTCATAAATTTCTTTTCCAAGAGAAAGCACTTATTTTTTTATTATAGATATAGTTCAGTTCAGTCACCAGTCGTGTCCAACTCTTTGCGACCCCATGAATCGCAGCACGCCAGGCCTCCCTGTCCATCACCTACTCCTGGAGTTCACCCAGACTCATGTCCATTGAGTCCATGATGCCATCCAGCCATCTCATCCTCGGTCGTCCCCTTCTCCTCCTGCCCCCAATCCCTCCCAGCATCAGGGTCTTTTCCAATGAGTCAACTCTTCGCATAAGGTGCCCAAAGTACTGGAGCTTCAGTTTTAGCATCATTCCTTCCAAAGAAATCCCAGGGTTGATCTCCTTCAGAATGGACTGGTTGGATCTCCTTGCTCTCCAAGGGACTCTCAAGAGTCTTCTCCAACACCACAGTTCAAAAGCATCAATTCTTCGGTGCTCAGCCTTCTTTACAGTCCAACTCTCACATCCATACATGACCACAGGAAAAACCATAGCCTTGACTAGACGGACCTTAGTCAGCAAAGTAATGTCTCTGCTTTTGAATATATAGACTTAGATGTAATTACATATTTTAAGTATATAATAGATGTATATAAAGTGTGTGTGTGTGTGTATGTGTTACTCATGTGACAATCACCTTTGTTATTGGACCCAAAGTACATTTTTTTCAGTGTAAAATTGAAGAATGCCTGTTGAAGGCCTGGCCAAAGAAATCAAAGAGAAGCCCATGTCTGTACTTCCCCAAACTTGGAGAATCCAAATCAAGGAACAGCTGTTTCTAAGAGGCTGACATGCTCACTAGAGACCAGGTGTCTGCACACTCCCTGTGACTCTGCCGAGGGCCAGTCCCTGAGTTGAGCTGAGTGACTTGACTGTTGGAAATGGTAACAGCTAGCTTTTTAAAATGCATATATATTTTGATTGAGAAGTCTCAACCTCTGAAGAGTAGGCAACAAAAAATCCTTGTTTTTCAGGAAAAGCCACCTCCCTGGGTCTCCACAGGCTCCTTTTCTGCTGGGAATCAGTCTCTCTGAAGGCCATCTCGGTGCAGCTCTGTCGTGTCCAGGCATGCTCACCTGATGAGAGTGCACGGCATCCAGAGAGGGAGTGTTCAGCCTCTTGAATATGTCAGCCTCCCCTTGGATGTGCAGTGGCCCCTTCCACGCCTTCCCTTCCATCTCTCCTGGGGCTCAATCGCTTGGGGCAGAGCCCCTCAGCGGGTGGCCTGGGCTTTAGGGTTTGAGTGTGGTCTGTGCTTACACACCTGTGCCCTCCTCCTCATGCTGGACCTTGGCAGTGGGCGAGGACAGAGGCCGTCCTTAGAGGCACCTGGGATGAATCTGACTTCCACCCAAACCAGGCCAGCTCCTCCAATTATCACTGCCCAGCCCTGGCTCCCCACTGCGGGTGGATGTCCAAGTGCCTGTACTCTTCTGAGCTTCTGCATTGGGCAGGTTCTCAGGGGTGTGTACAGTGCTGCAGTGAAGACGTCAAGAAGGGCTTGTTCACCCTGTATCTCACCCCCGCCTCTCTCTGCCAGGCATGGGCAGGCAGCTCCAGTGCCAGTGGCATCTGATCCACATTGGGAACCAGAGGAGATTGCCATCCCCAACTTGCTGGATGGAGGCATCGGGCTCACTGGTCCTGTAGGAATGGGCTGTGATTCGCACAGGAGGGTAGAGAGGAAGCCACCATCCTCTCAGCTCAGTGGCTTCTCCAGGAGACCCTCTTTCTCCCTCTGGCCCCCTTCACTATCTCATTCTGATAGAAGCTGGTGGAGCTTCTTTGGCCTTTGTTTTGAACTTGACTCCAGAGATGTTAGTTTCTTTTCTTAACAAGACACCATCTTTACAATTATCTCGTCTGTGTTTTAAGGAGTTGGGAGAGAAGGAAGGACTTCATGGCATTCTTATAATAATGTTTAATTGCTTACTGTGTGTTTGGGGCACTGTTGTGACTTATTGGAAGCTGAGGCCCAGAAAAGTTCAGTTACTTGTCCAACATCAGAGTCAGAATTTAAATCTGAGCAGTCTTAACACAGAGTCTGTGCTCTAATCATTGTATCTCAACAAGGCCTATAGGATGTGGTGCCTGGCCCTTATCCGTGGGTTTTTGGAGGCAAGATCCTGAGAAAAGTGGCTTTTGATGCAGGGGACAAAGCTGGGAACCTTCCTTTTATGGTGAAAACTCCAAGTCATAGCGCAGTGGAATTTAGCACCAGGTCTGAGACAGTAGCAGCCATTGACTCCAAGATCCCAGCTAATTTAAATTTACTTTCAGTCTGAATAAGAAGTATTGAAGTATTGAAACAAATTATAATTATCAGCACACTCTCCTTTTATAGTTGAATTAACAATTTATTTTGCAAGTATTAGAAAATTTAGTGGCCTTTTAAAAAAATCTAATGTGCACTAAGCTGATCTACAATTGATTTATTAGACAACCAAAGAAGTAAAATCATGATGCAGACAGCAGATTAGTGGTCATACAAACAAGGGGGGAATGAATGCATCATTTTGTGCATTCATCATGATATACTAGACTTTGCTGAAATTTTAGTCTTTCGTAAATCTCTCCACATTCTATAGCTATTATCTATAGGACAGTGATGTACATAGTTAAGTTTCTAGTGGTTAAAACTGTTGGGTTGCCCTGAAGCACAACTGTGCTTTCTCAAGTGCATTGGTGGTCTGTGTGGCTCCGGTGAAGTGTGGTCCTTGCAGCCTTCAAGGGCCCCCAGCTGCGGCTACAGTAGCACATGTAGGAAACAGCATGATTCCTTTTGCGAGTCAGAGAACCCCATCTGTGTTGCTTAAGAGATACTGGAGTTTCCTGCAGAATCCAAAGATGAAGGATAAAGAAGGACCAGATAAACAGCTAGGAGGGCGTGAGGTCCCAGGGGAACCATGGACGTTTTGCTTCCAGCCTTCATCTCTAGAGACCTGCCTCCTTTGCTGGCCGTTCAGTGGTCTCTGCTCATACTTCCTTGGCATCTATTCAAATGACAAAGAAATCCGTCATTTAGATTTCATTGCAGCATGACTATGGTAAACCATCGATATCATCAACTTTGAGACCCACCTGACCTGGATTTTGTATTTCAGTTTTGTCCCGTGATGTCTCTGCCAATTTGGGGTCTCGTTTAATCTCAATTTCCTCATGTGTGAGAGCGATATGCAAGCTACTGGGTGGCAATGACAACCTAATAAATGTGATATGGAAAGCATCTGTATTGTTTGAACATTATTCTCTACCTTGTGGATTACATGGCCACTTGACCAACAGAAATATAGCCGCTCATGACTGTTATTCACTCACATGCTTGTAAATGCTCACTCTTTGGGTGAGAAGGGCAACCACAAGGCTGTACCCACAAACAGGTGGGGAAACGGCTTCTGCAGGGAAGCCACTGCGGTTACACCAGATCCGCTGGGCTGGACAGGTGACACGTGTGACGAGCTCGCTTGGGAGGGTGTGCTGCAGAGGCAAGGTGAGCTCAGGCTCTTCTGCAGAGATCACCTCCTGCTTCTGAAGCACAAGCCCCAGTTTTAGTTAGGACCCAGAACCAGGGCTCGCCTTCCCGAGCGACCTTGCCGCTTGGCCCCCACAGGGGCAGAGGCCCTCTGCTCTCCCTGCCATGGCTCACACACCTGTTTGTCACTCTGCTGCATGTAGAAACCTTTGCTCCATCGTCTCCTTTGACCTGATAAGCGAGATATACTATCTATTGCCTTTCTTTCTATGTTTGTAAAATTTCAAAGCAGGGGGAGGGAAAGAGAATGGGTAGACTCTTCTTGGCTTTTATGGTTTAATATCTGTTAGCTTTGCTCTTTGGAGAAGGAAATAGCACCCCACTCCAGTACTCTTGCCTGGAAAATCCTATGGATGGAGGA
The DNA here is from genome assembly GCA_006408695.1 of Aepyceros melampus. Taxonomy (NCBI): domain Eukaryota; kingdom Metazoa; phylum Chordata; class Mammalia; order Artiodactyla; family Bovidae; genus Aepyceros; species Aepyceros melampus. The sequence continues at coordinate 268,210 of SJXQ01002085.1, forward strand.
GCCTAGTAGGCTGCAGTCCATGAGGTCGCTAAGAGTTGGACATGACTGAAGCGACTTAGCAGCAGCAGCAGCAGCAGCAGCTTCGCTCTTTGTGAGTCCTGTGGTACTTTGTCACCATGGGAGCGCAGATTTGTGTTGCTTAAACAGTGAGAGCACCTGAGCAGGGGTAAAGATAAAACAGTGAGGGATCTCAGTGAGGTAGGTCTTGCCATCTACCCTGAGTCTTCTTAGCAGCTCACTGAAAATTCAGGAATTTCGGTCACAAGGCATATTTAATCACTCTAACCAAGGGAGGTACATTGCATTCCTTTGTGAAGAACAGTCCTGGGAATCAAGCGAACTTTAATGGCTGCTGTTGGAAGTAAAAGAACAAGAAGAAGTATAAAAATAATAGTTCTGAACCAGGACATAAATTCAGGTTTGCAAAACCTTATGGTTGGACACCAGATCTCCCGGTGGTTAATATATGTGACATGAATAAGTTTATTATGTTCTCCAAAGGCAATGAAGCAATGTGACTCATAAAAGTGTTTCAGTGAGTACTGAAGTCAGTCCTCAAGTGTTACTTTCTGCATGATGTAGTACAGGGAACTTTGAGAAATGGGAAATTCACAGAAATCTTGGAATGCAGTTTTTGTGATTGTTAAAGAGCTGCTTTTCTTTCTTTTAAAATAAGAATAATTGCCATTTAATGAGCATCTGTTCCAGGCAGGCATACTCCTGGGTTCTCCTTACATATAATTATGTTTTATTCTCACAAAATGTACATGAAGCAAATGCTAACCGTATTTTAAAGATGAAGAATTTGAGAGACAGGGAGGTAAATTTTCTTATCCAATGTCATACAGTCTGTCCTTCAAAGTGTAGCCTAACTCATTTTCAAAAGAACTATAAAGGGACTCCTGTGCATTATTCTGTAAAATTGAGAGAGTCTCTGTGATGTTTTTCTGCTCCAAACCAGCAAGACAAGTCACTTTTTCCCTTTCATGTTTTGACTTCAGAAAATGAATGACTCTTTTGCCTATCAAGTTCTAACCATTTTCTCTCTGCACAAAGATTATAATTACTTCTAGGATGAAAAGAAGATTTAGAATATTTATTTGAAATCTTAATTTTTATATTTATTTAGTATTTTCAAGTTTACAGAAAGAGTTGAAGTGGCTTGTCAGTTAAACATAACAGAAAATAATAAAGGTTAAACAAAATCTGCTAAAATTTATAGATAGTATACTTAAGAAAAGCTAATTTAGATACCTAGTTTCTAAAATTATTTAAATAAGAAAAATCGATTTATAATCTACATTATCTTTCCTAATAACAAAACATGTAGAATAGTCCTTTGATAGTTTTCAGAAGCTATGCTGAAGAACAAGTTTTCATATACACAGATTTGGGGGTGGCCCCGTGAACTGATGGATTTCAGGTGATGCTGAGGTGACATGGTTTAAATCACTGCTTTCTGTCCCTCTGGCTATAAAACAAATAGATAAACCAACCATAGGAGAACATAAAGTACCCTGTGAACAAGGTTGTTGAAAATGTTGTTGAGTTGGAGTAGAGTCTTTAGCAATGCTTTATTCCAGTAAAGTCGGACTCAGGTCCTTTGACATATGGTTGCTATGCAGGAAATACCTAAGCTATTAAATGTGCTATGTTTATACAATTTATGGTCCAAACTGGGGTACTTGAGAGGAAAAAGGAGAATTGATCATATTATACCAAGTGAAGAGCTTTCATCAGAGACCGTGCCAGACACATGGGGACTAAGGTGGCCCTAGGTAACAGCTCTCTTGCCTGAGGTCACAGCACCCCTGGAGCAGCCCCAGGGGCACTGAGGTGTGCTGTGCTAAGTTGCTTCAGTCATGTCTGCCTCTTACGACCCCATGGACTGTAGTCCACCAGCCTCCTCTGTCCATGGGATTCTCCAGGCAAGAATATTGGAGTGGGTTGCCATGCCCTCCTCCAGGGGATCTTCCTGACCCAGGGATCAAACCCATGTCTCCTGTGTCTCTTGCATTGGCAGGTGGGTTATTTACCACTAGTGCCACCTGGAACACATTTTAATCCTCATCTGTGCAGATGCCAACCTCCTAAGGATGGTTTCTGTTGCATAGGTGCCTAGGAAATAGATCAAGATTCCTTTACAAAATGTTTTCAACAACCTCATGAACTTTTAAAGGACTTCTTTGAGTCTCCTGACGTCTGTATACCAAGGTGTTGGAGAAATCCATCAGTTCTCTTATTATTATTTTTAAGAAATCAAACCCTGGACTTGACCCTTACTTCCAAATGTCCCCTCCTAGTGGAGGTTCTCACTCATCCCTACTAAAACCCTCATACTGGCCTCAGAGAAGCTCTGTGAAGGTCAACTTCCCCCGTGAGTCCTCGTTTCAGAGTTGCTCCTCATCTTGATCATATAAACAACATTCTGTAAAAGGCTCAGAGATGGTAGATGAGTAATACACGCACAGTGACAAGTGTCTCGGTGACCTGATTTACACAGTGGGACTGACTCACCATTTTGGAAGGCCTTCGGAGCTTGGGGTGACTGCCAGGTGCTCAGCACACCTCCACCTGCCGAGCCCATCTTGTTCCAGCTGTGCTTTGGAAGAGGGTCGCTTTCAGGAGTATGTGCCCTCCAGACACCCAGGGAGAGTGTCAGTCTCCTCCTCCAGGCTCTGGTTTCTCCCTAAACTTTCTTTCCTGGGTTACTAAAAGCAGGACTGTGGACACTCTGAAGCTTCTTTACCTTACTCTTGCCAGAAGCATCCCTAATTATCTGTGCATCACTTATTAAACACAACTTGAGCACAGGAGACACAAAGAGAGGTGTAGGAAGATGAATTGGCTGCATATGATGCATGGGAGTCATGCTCTTGGTCTGAAAATATTATTAAAATGCTACCAACTGAACTCTTTTTTCTATACAGCAAGTGTTGAAAATATTTGCATTATTATAACTAGCTGTGAGAGAAAAGCAGCCTTCTAATTGGCTGTTTAAGGGATTAAAATAAAACTCTTAATTGTTTAAATATGTTATAAGTAGTAGTAAATGAATCTTCATTTCGGACAACCCTGCTACTGCCCGTATCTACTACTCAACTTACTGTTTCTAATTTTAACTTCATGATCATCATTTTTAAGGCATGTGTGCATGCTAAGGCGCTTCAGTCGTGTCTGACTCTTTGCAACCCTATGGACTGTAGCCCGCCAGGCTTCTCTATCCAAGGGGTTCTCCAGGCAAGAATACTGGAGTGGTTTGCCATGCCCTCCTCCAGGAGATCTTCCTGACCCAGAAACTGAACCTGCATCTCTTTACATCTGCTGCTCGGGCAGTCGGGCTCTTTACCACTAACGCCACCTGGGAAGCCCTATGATTATCACTGGGGACATATATATGACCATATCAGAGATTTAATCTAATTATGATATCATTCCATTAGATTACCATTCAAACTTTTTTTTTTCTGTCGTAATCATTTTTGTTTGACTTAAGTGACAAATATAAGAGAAAGTTTGGGAAACCACTGGCAATGTAGTAAACTTTAAAGAATTTATATATTTCTCAGAATAGGAATGAAAAAGTGAAAAGAAGAAAGTGAAGTCACACAGTTGTGTCCAACTCTTGTGACCCCATGAACTGTAGCCTACGAGGCTCTTCCATCCATGGGATTTTCCAGGCAAGCATACTGCAGTGGGTGGCCATTTCCTTCTCCAGGAGATCTTCCCCACTCAGGGACTGAACCCAGGTCTCCCACATTGTAGCAGATGCTTTACCATCCAAGCTGCCAGGGAACTCCCCAGAATAAGAATATATATATATATATATATATATATATATATAATTCAATAATAAATGCTTATTGCTTTAACTTTACAATTACCTTATTTGCAGAAACTTGGAAATCATTCCAATTCAATGGAGGAAAAGTACAAAAAAAGTTTTTATAATTCAAAATATATTTAAAATAATATTTTAAAAACAGCCAAAACCTTTAACCAAAAATTGCATGTAACTGTGACCTGCTTCTACCAGGTAGTTTTAAATTCCTTCTAAATCATGTTGCCTTAAGGTTGTTGATTACTATGTGTTAAAAGATAACTTATCAATCGATTAAGTGTAAGAAAAAATGATTATACATGTGATAATGCTGTCACTATCCCATTTGAGGCCTTATCAATTCATGCCAAGATCACACTAGCATCCTAGTTACTTGTGGACCCATTGAAAGCTGTCAGCACAGAGATCAAATTCCACTTTCATCCGTCAGTCAATCAACCCATCCATCAGTCAGTAGAAAGTTCCTTTGGAATTATGTGACATCCAGGAATTAGAAAGGCTCACATCAAACCTGGGTTTCTAGTTGTTCTGAAGGAACCAGGTATCTGGCAGAACCGGACCTGCTGAGTTTCCTACGGGCTAGAACAACATGGTCCCCCGAGACTGCTGGAACAAGGCCCCCCAGGCCTGATATGCGCCTGGGTTTGCAAGCCCTGATCTAGGCACCCACACTTCAGTGCAGCCTGCACTCTGCCTCCAGATTAGGCCTCCAGGGCCTCACGGTAAATATGCCGCACCCCACTCTCCTTGGCTCCAACGATGGGCTGTGGTATAATATTCTGATACTTGGCACTCAGTGCCGTTGTTCTGGTCAAGCGGGACTGGTTGATACCAGATCCCACCTTTTATTTTCATACACCTTCACTTTTCAGATGCTCTTCTTCTGCCTCACATTTCTTCTCATCTGTATTCATGTATGAATACCGGACTGATTGTTTAGATCCAGTTAAAAGTTTGTCTCAGATTGTTCTTCCCTGATCAGCCGAGATGGGCCTACACTCATATCACAGATTTGTCCAACTCTCAAATTCCTGAACATTATGTTGAAATTACATTCAATCAAGTCTTATCTTGACTGTTAAGTAGGGTCTAAATCTTGTTCAGTTTGAATTCCATGGATATTTGGCACAATTCCTTATACTTCTTTGAGACTCAGTAGTTATTTGTTGAATGACAAAATCATTTTCTTTGTTCCAGTATTCTCTGTGTTACTAACATCCTGTGAGACACAAATGTTGATATTTATGCTTGTGTTCTCATTAGGTAGATGACAGATGTGTGTATTTAAAATACTAATTTTTGTGACATATGTGAATCATTTAAACTCTAGAGCTTTTGTGTAATCCAGTATTTGACCTTCTTGTTTAATCTTTTCTTTCCAGTTATGTCCATGATGTATTTTGGTTCTTTATAGCTCTCTCCTATGAAAATAATTCAGAAGTAATTATGAAATACCAGTGGTATATCTTTCTTGACAGTATAATAGTATCATGTCCAAACTATAAGAAAAACTGTTACTCCTAAACTGTAACAGGTGCTAAATTTTAGGTTAGTGGGATTCAATGTTATGTTTGAAGTGTGGCTGGGGATTTGTAGCGCATGGAAGTCCTTTAAAACAAAATACTATAATATTCCTTTCGGTTACACAGTTTATTAGGGTAGTATTCATGTATGCTCCTTGTTACTAACTCGGAAGGGTGTGCTTATATTTACATAACACATGTGTTACATATGAGTGTGGGTTGACAGCTTCTTTTGCTCCCATTGATAGACTCATTCCTTTGTTATAACTCACTTAGCAGCCAGTTTTTCCAGCTCCCTGCCTTCCAATCTTCTTACTTGCTTATCTTCTTCCCAAAGCTGGGATCTGGGCCTTGCCCCCTACTGCCCTCCTTGTGCTGAGGAGAGTGCAGTGGCAGATGGCAGGGAGTATGGAGACCAGCCCTGGCCACCAGGATCCCCCAAGCCTGGCTCAGCATCTCAGAGCAAAGTGAAGAGATGCCCTGTCAGGCATGTACCTTCATAAACTTCAAGTAGAAGCATTTTCTTTTTAACATTTTAAATCTGTTACAAATCATTCTAGAAAAGATTTGCAACATAATAACATTTTTATTTTTCCCCAGAGGGAAATTTTCACTGCTTTCAAAGACAGAAACAATTGCATTTTCATAAATATAGCCATCACAGTGTGCATAAATATAATTATTCAGCATATCCCTATCAGCAGAGCTATAGGGGAGACTTGTGCTTGACCTTGAATCAGAGTGAAAAAGCAAATAGTTTCTGGTGGCCCTATAAGTCTCTCAGTGGACCACTGCAATGGAGAAATTGCTTAGGATGAATGGCACTGAAGCTTACACAACATCTAAGGCTCCAAAAATGCCCAGATATTTTTTATTAAGGGCTTAGTTTTTTGTTTGTTTTTTTTTCCTTCATTTTATTAAAGGGAAATAAGTAATGTGATGACAAAGTATGACAATCTTGTCCTTGTAAAGTGACTATGATCCAGCCTTTTCCAAATAGTAGCTCCCGTTATTTATTTCTCCATTTATCTGTTACATGCACCAAACCACTTCTGTCCTAAGAGCTCTTTTATTTTATCGCTTCCTCCCTCCTTCCCCCTTTCCTTCTCTCCTACTTGCTTCTCTTCTGCTCTTTCTTTCTTTCTGTTCTTTATATTGATCTTCTTATTTTGCCTAAGCCTCCACTCCTTGCCTGTGGCAAATGCCAATCTGATAATCTGATTTCTGTATCTATGGGTTTGTTCTTTAAGATTCCACAGTTAAATAGTATTTGTCATTCTCTGACTTATTACACTTAACATAATGTCCCCGTGTTGTTATATATATATTATATATATATAAAATACGCAAAACATAAAATATACAAAACATATATATATACATATATAATATATATTTATATATATTATATATATATAACATATATATATATAACACACTTCACTTTGCTGACAAAGTTCCCTTTAGTCAAAGTTATGGTTTCAAAGTCATGTAGGGATGTGAGAGTTGGACCATAAAGAAGACTGAGCATCAAGTTATTGATGCTTTCAAAGTGTGGTGCTGGAGAAGACGAGAGTCCTTTGGACTACAAGACAATCAAGTCAGTCATCCTAAAGGAAATTAACCCTCAATATTCATTGGAAGGACTGATGCTGAAGCTGAAGCTCTAATATTTTGGCCATGTGATGTGAAGAACCAATTCATTGGAAAAGACCCTGATGCTGGGGAAGATTGAAGGCAGGAGGAGAAGGGGATAACAGAGGACAAGATGGCATCATCGACTCGGTGGTCATTAGTTTGAGAAAACTCCTGTAGAGAGTGAAGGACAAGGAAGACTGGCATGCTGCAGTCTATGGGGTAGCAAAGAGTCAGACACCACTTAGTGACTGATTATATATATATATGTATAAACACTTTTTTTTAATTAAAAAAAGTGAAATTTTCCCTCGGGAAAAATAAAAATGTTATTGTGTTGCAAATCTTTTCTAGAATGATTTATAACAGATTTAAAATGTTAAAAGGAAAATGCTTCTACTCCATTTATCTGTAGACACTAGGTTGTTTCATCCCTTTCAAACCTTTATTAAACTCTGACACTATGGAGAGTATTTTGCTAGTAATAAGAAGAGTTAGAAGAATAAGAATGTTCAGTATTTTTTCTAAAGTCTCTGACAATCTAATCAGGGAAGTTAAGCAGACCCTAAGATAAAAATTCAAGTACAAACACTTGGCTAGGGGTAGGGAGGAGTCAGTGGGTGGGAGGCGTGGACGTGGAAACAAGGTGTGCTTCTTTCCCAGGGCTGCCTTCACAAAGCACTGACAGCCGGGTGGCTTAGAGCAGCAGAAATGCGTTATCTGTTGGCTCTAAGGGCAGCTGGCAGGCCTGGCTCCCTTTGGCGGTGCTGGGAGAGAACCCTTACCATCTTTTTCTCTGCCTCCAGTCACCTCGCTGTCCTTGTGAGTGTTTTCCCTACCCTCCGTCTTCCATCCCATAGGTCCATCTCCCTGGCCATATCCCCTCTTTGCATGTGTCCTATTGGCTAGGGGCCCAAGATAATAGTTCATTCTTAACTGGGTTACTCCGTAAAGGCCTTATTTCCAAATCAGGCCCTCTTCCTGAGGGACTGGGATCAGAACTCTACACGTCTTCTTGGGGGACACACCTCAATTCATAAGAAGCAGGAGAAGAAAGTCAAAGGGCAATGTTAATTCTAGTAAAGAAGCAACAGCTTCTGTCAACAGCAGTGAGAACAGAGGCCTCAGGTTCCTCCCTAAGTGGAAGGAGGGAGCAGGGGCCATGAATACAAGGCCCCATGGGTCAGGGGCGGGCGGTGCTCTGCGCTTCTCTCTTAAGCAGAGAAAGCCCACAGGCAAAGGATGAGGCGCTTAGGGCTGGGAACTGTGGCTGCAGTGAGCAGTGTGTGTGGCGAGGGTGGAGGGGGGTTTGGGAGGGGCACCCTCAGTCCATGTAACCATAGGAAACGTCCTGTCACCAGCCTGTCCCAAAGCCACAGGAAGCAGGTGAAAACCAGGAGTCAACGTTACCCAGAGCAGGTAACACAAGCAGTGCTGTCCCTGGTGAGAAGCTGACCAGGAAACAGCATCTCTGACCAGAGACCCCATCACACCCGGCACCGCGATGGCCTGTGTGCAGCAGACGGGAGGAGGGGCCTTGCACCACCGTGGTACCTGCTCCAGGCGGAGACTCGCCTGTGCTGCTGGGGAGTCCACACCGCACCCTGCGCTTTGGATGATTTAGCCACCGCCTGCTTCTCAAAGCCCCTCCAGCTGCTAGTCGATATCCGCTTTATCTATAAATGTTAAGATCTGTTTCAGTTTGCTAGGTCCCACAGGTGGAGTGGCTTGAATAAGAGAATGCATCTTCTCAGTTATGGAACCTGGATCCCAGTCATGGATAAAAGAGCTGGCAGACTTGGTTCCTTCCAAGGACTGAGCAAAGACTGTATCTCAGCCCTCCTCCAGAGCTCAGTCCTCCTCCCTCGTACTTGTCTGAATCCACATCTGCTCTTTCTGCACGGACAACACTGGATCAGGGCTCCCCCCTCATGGCTGTGTTTTAACTTAATTGTCCCTATAAAGACTCAGTCACCCCATGGGGTCACATTCAGAGGTACCACGACCTAGGACTCCAGTACATGAATTTCTGAAGGGACACAGTTCAGCCCATAACACTCTGCCCCTACGAGTCATGTCCTTCTCACAAGCACTGACCCTCTCCCAACTGACCTGAATTCTTAATCCCATCCAACGTCAATTCTAAAGATAAAATCTAATTTTTTGTTTGCTTTTGTTTTGTGTTTCCGATTCATCTCCTAAGCAAATGTCCACCTGTCATTTCCTTCCAAATGATTCCACTCCACTTCCTTTAGGGTCCCTTTTGCTTGCTTGTTCTCTCAAGGTCCTTTATTTCCCTGTGATGGCATGTGTTGCAGTCAAGTTCAGGGTTAAATGCTCTCATCACTCTCTAAGACAGGATCCTGTAAGAGAGGAAAGCCTCCCAGAGAGAAAGAAAAGAAGTAAGGGAAGAAGAAAAAAAGGAAAAGGTTTATGTACGTGGAGGGAAGATGGGCTCAGAGCTACACGATAGGAAGCTTTGGATGCAGCCTGAGATGTAAGAGCTAGGCATGTCACCTTGTTCAGCTGATTTAACCTCGCTGGGCTTTATCTGGCAAGTAAAAAAGCTAGACTTCAGTTTTCTTTATCCTTTAAAATGACGCTTGTGTGTGTGCTAAGTCGCTGCAGTCGTGTCCAACTCTTTGTGACCCTGTGGACTGTAGCCCGCCAGGGTCCTCTGTCCATGGGGGTCTCCAGGCAAGAATACTAGAGAATGGGTTGCCATTTCCTCCTTCAGGGGATCTTCCCGACCCAAGGATCGAACCCAGGTCTCTTACCCCTCCTGCATTGGCAAGCGGGTTCTTTATCACTAGCGTCACCATGATAATGCTGTGAAAAGTTTATTTTCAGCAGCTGTGAGTGGATTTAAGCTATTTGGCATGGGCTGGACTCTGAAAGACCACCTAGGAATCACTTATATAAATACAGGTGTGAGGTTCTGTTTGGAAGAAAGTTAAAACGATGGATCTGGGTTGGGAATAGGGTTTGGACGATCGCCACCCGCATTATGGTGCTGTTTGCGTAGGTTGTCTGCCTTTGGATACATGTGCTTACTGTACCATGGGCTTGGTGTGTATCATCCAGTACCAAAGTCACCTCTTTACAAGCATTATCAGTGTTATTGACGCTCAGTGTATGATGGATGGTGTGAAGGTATTGATTTGAAGTCTGGTTAAAATGTCTGTATTGTTCAACTGAATTATGCTACTATAATCGATTATTCAAGCCTGGTGTGCTACAGTCCATGCAGTTGCAAAGAGTCTGACATGACTTAGTGATAGAACAATAACGATCAGTTATCCATCTGCTGTGATTAGAGATACTATTTAGTGAAAAGGTCCAGGAAGCTCTTCTGTGAATTAAAATGAAGGCGAAAGCAAACCCTTTGAGGCTGAACAGATCTTACCCCAAACCCAAGCCTGACTGTGGCACCTAATGGGTACCACACTCTTGCCAAGGCTCACCTCTTCTCCATACCAAGGATTCTGAAAACTGGCCAAAGGTATTATGTTATATTGGATCATAATACTGGCTTGAGCTCTCTAATAGGCATGTATGAAAGCATAAGTACCTAATTTTACTAATGGAAATTGCAAAAGATTTGTACAAAATAAACTTTTTTAAATGTTAAAGCTTGAAAGAGTGACTGCTGTTGGTAATTTTACTTTTTTGAAGAACTTATCTTTTGTTAATAGTTTCTTCCTCTCCTGGAGAGAAAAGCAGATATGGGACACATGAAATTCAAGGGACCTGTAAAAATAATAGTAGTACCAATTAAAACAACAACAGTAATGGCAAACCTGGACTGATTCCTTACTCTGTGCCAGATACATAGGGTATCTCATTTAATCTTCAGAATAACCCTCTGATGAGGCTCAGTTATTGTCTCTATTAGACCAGTGAGAGTGTCTGTGAGGCACAGAAAGGTAATAGGACTTGCCCTTGAGGGCATACTTGGTTAGTGGTTGAACCAAGACTCAAATCCATGCTGTCTGGAAACCATGCTCTTAACCAAACATGCTAGTTAGTGTAGTTGCTAAATAATCACTCACTGAAAGTGAATCTGAAACAAAGTCCAGAGAGAAGCAACAGAATTAGGAGCTAAGAAAAAGGAATGCTGGGTCCCAGCAATGCAGCTCAATATATATTGCGCTGGGAATTCGTCAGCTTTATGCACAGGAAGAAGTGAATTTTCTGTTTGATTCAACTCATTCTCAGAGGTGCTTCTTTAAAGGCACATAAAGACCATGGAGGAATTCCAATCACGCTGAGGGCTTGGACAACTCCTTTCTTGAGATATTTAGTGCCGTTTAGAGACATGCAAGTGTAATAAATGATTCATCATTATCTTCTTACATATTTATAGATTTCAATGTTCCCTTTTTAAATCTACAGTGAGCCAAGAGAAAAATATTTGGCTTTTCTAGTTTTGTTCATTGCTTTCCAGGTACATACTTGGTGGACTGGACCTGTTCTGTATCTGTGACTTAATGAAAGATGTCCTTGCTTTCACTGACCGTACACCTGGAGCCTTCTTTTTGAGGGAATTCGGCATTATGATTAATGCTGAACTTGAATCTCAGCCAGTAACCAAGTTTGTATTGTATATCTACCTTGTCAGTTTTTTTTTTCTATTAACTATACTTAGATTTATCCCCTCAACCAACCCAGATGTGAGCCCAGCTACTTGTAAACTGTTTAGATCCTTCTTCTCTTTTGTTTTAAATTGTAATCTTTCTCTGTGCTCAGAAGCAAATTGGGTTGTTTATCCAAGTGTGTTTTCTCTTCTATAAAAATGAGGTAATAATAGTTCTCATGTCTTAGAACCATGTGAGCATTAAACAAGACTGTATATTTGTATCTCAAGCCTAAACATTTTCCTGCGCAATGTGTAATTACTTATGCAGCATCTTTGCTCAGATACCTAGTAGACATGTCAGACTTAACATGACTCAGGCAGGAAAGTTTCTCCCTCAAATAAGCTCCTTCCCTGACTTTCTAGTCTCTGTATTGACCCAATTCCTCAGGTCATTTAGGACTCACCCTTGAATTGTCTTTTCCAATCATTCCTTGAAGAGATCTACCTTCAAAATCAGCCCAGTTCTGGCCATTTTCAGTAACTTCCTTGCTCATATCCTTTGGCTAATCACAAGTCATCATCCTGTCCCCAAAAGCAGCCAGAGAGATTCTGTACATCTTTTAAATAGAGCATGTCTCTTCTCTGCTTAAAATATTCTGGTCCGCTTCCATCCCCCCTGAAATAAAATCTATGCAATTTATCAGGGATTGTGGGACTCCAGGGGTCGTGGAAACACATCCACCTCCACCCACCTTGCTCCTACTGGCACGGCCCCACGGGCCTTCTTGCTGATTCTTAGGTACATCCAGCTCATTCTGCCCTGGTGCCTCTGAACTTGCCATTCCGTCCATCTAGAATATTCTCCCACAGATATTTGCATCATTTGCTTCCTCACTTTATTTAATCTCTGTTCAAATCCATTTTTTCATGAAGAGGCTGGGTCAAGCATTTTAGCCTAATTTATCTAAAATATCCCTCCTACGCTCCTGGTCACTCCCTAACCTCTTCCTCAACAGTCACGTCACTTGCTACATTTTTCTCCATTCTGCAGGATATTTTTCTCCAGTTATGTGCTCTCCTCACTCAGGATGTAAGCCCCTTGAGTGCAGGAACTTGCCTTATTCAATGCTGTATTTCCAGTGTCCACAGCAGCCCTGGTATATGGTAGGGTGTTTTTGATACTGATTTGTCAAAAAATAATTAATAGAAAGCATACACAGTCTGAAGCATAGAGTCCTCCTCAATGTTCGTTCTTATCTCTCTTTCTGCTAAGACACATCACAAAGTCAGATATGTTCTATTTGCCATTGAAGTGTATTATGCACTTTTAATTGAATTTACTTATATTTTCCTCATGGAATCTGTTAGGTCAGTGTTTTTATTTCACGGATGGAGTAACTGAGGGTTATGTGCTTAACCGGCCCAGTATGACACAATCATTAGATGTTCAGAGTTGGTCCAAACTCATGTCTCTGTGTCCAGGGATTATGCAGTGAAAAGTGGTTTAAGTGAAGGGCTACCACTCTGTTGATAACAAAGCTGACTTGGTTAATCTCACTGTTGGGCCAGTGCCTGCTGTTTGTTTACTGCAGACTGCCCATGCCTGGGAGAAGATAACCTATTCCAGAAGGCCAGGAATATGTTTGATCCATGGTACCAAATGAACAGTCAAAGCTATGGTCTTTCCAGGAGTCAGGTTCAGATATGAGAGTTGGACCATAAAGAAGGTTGAGTGCCAAAGAATTGATGCTTTCAAACTGGTGGTGCTGGAGAAGACTCTTAAGAGTCCCTTGGACTTCAAGGATATTAAACCAGTCAATCCTAAAGGAAATCAACATGAATATTCATCAGAAGGACTGATGTGGAAGCTGAAACTTCAATACCTTGGCCACCTGATGTGAAGAACTGTTTTACTGGAAAAGACCCTGATGCTGGGAAAGATTGAAGGTGGAGACGGGGACAAAAGAAGATGGATGCTTGGATGGCATCACTGAGTCAATGGACATGAGTTTGAGCAAGCTCCAGGAGTCGGTGAAGGACAGGAAGGCCTGCCTGGTGCGCTGCAGTCCATGGGGTGGCAAAGAATCAGATATAACTTAGTGACTGAACAATACCAACAAGCGAACTTTCTAGAATTAGACATGTTCTAACATCCAGTGTTACTGTATGATGCTGTGTCTGCCTTCCAGACCACTGCCAAGAAACCAGCATCAACTCTTCTTCTTTTGACCATTGTGTGTAGGCTTTACATTTTTTAAACTAATTTTCATTCTGTACACTAAGTGTCGTTGTTTCATGAGCCAATTGGGAACAGTTTTTTTTCCTCGCAAAAATCCACCATGCTTCGCCCTAGACAAAACCATTCCTGTACTGTTAGGCGCTGGTTGTGGGCCTGCTGAACTGTCCTCAGAGGCAGGAGACGGGTGTGGGAGAGAATGCAGATGGCAGAGGAGCTGGCAGAGGGGACAGTGGGAAGGGACGGAAACATGGAAGAGAGGTGATGGGTGTGCCGCAGCCTCATCAACGAGGAAGCAGCAGAGGCAAACCAGTGACGATCTTACAAGGTTCCAGGCATTGCGGGCCGTGCGGAGGGGAACAGAACAGAAGCAAGCAGAGGAAGAGCAAAGGCAAGAACTGAAGACAGAGTGTGGTCCAGGCGACACGATGGAGATGTGTCTGGGGTGATACAGTGGTTTGCCTATCCCGGAGGTTAACAGGGGTTGTGACGCTCAGGATGAAACTGGCCTATGGCTGTGAAACCCGGGATTCAGATTGTGCCAAGCTGAGGGAGAAACAGGAGGCTACACCTAGCTCTCCCTGCTGCTGATCTGACCAGTGGGAGACGCAGGGCACCCGGAAATGCTGCACTCAGGGCTGCTGTTGGGGGGAAATCTGAGCCAGCAGCCGCTTCCTCTGCCTGAAGACAGTGTAGATAGGGGAGGCAGCCCCCAACCCAGAGCTCACTGGCCCAGTTCTCTGATGCAGGTCTCTGGTATTTGTTGAGCTTGGAGGACAAACTAAAAAGTGCTTCTGAAAAAAAAAATCAGATTAGAATTGAGGAAACAATTTCTGCATGTTGTGTGTGTGTGTGCTCAGCCGTGTGTGACTCTTTGCAATACCATGGACTGTAGCCACCAGGCTCCTCTGTCCATGAGATTTCAAGGGCAAGAAAACTGGAGTGGGCTTTCTGCACATTAGTGTTGTGGCAAAGGTCAAATGAAAACTAGACTAGTTTGGGGGTCTTTCGAAAGGAGGCAACTGTTTCTGTTTCTTTTGCATATGCAAAGCAGTCATCATCTCCCAAGCCCCTGCCTCCTGACTGCACCCGGTGTTTGCTGCTCTAAATCTTCATTCTTCCTGATGCTCCAAAGAGCAACAGGTTTCTCCTTCTTCTCACAGTGTCTCTGAGCAGAAGGCCAGTGACATGATTTCTGTTTTTCACCACCAAACTGAGGCAAAGGATTGAGTACTTTATCTTAGACTAGGAGTGCAGCCATCCAAGTGGTCTTGCTTTTGTTTTTTGACCCAATTAAACCCTGGTTGGTTTAATTGGGTTTCATTTGTGTGTGTTGGGATGTCGTGTGGGAGTCGGGGAGTATCCAGATGTGGAGCTGAGAGTAACTGCATGGATTGTCGCCCCTTTGGAAAATGTGTACTGCATCTTGATTCTATTTTCTAGTTTCAGTACAAGTTTTAATTTGACATGTTCCTTCTGTTTATCATAACTTTCCATTTTCTCCCTTGGCATACTTATTTACACTTATTCAGTTCACATACTTGAATACCCACTATGTGTCAGGCAAGGTTCTAGGTGAAGTGAAGTGAAGTTGCTCAGTAGTGTCCGACTCTTTGTGGCCCCATGAATCACAGCACACCAGGCCTCTAATTTCATGGCTGCCAGGCATAGCCTACCAGGTTCCATCCATGAGATTTTCCAGGCAAGAATACGGGAGTGGTTGCCATTTCCTTCTCCAGAGGATCTTTCTGACTCAGGGATCGAACCTGAGTCTCCTGTATGCAGGCAGACGCTTTCCTGTCTGAGCCACCTCTAGGTACTAAGGATATAATGGTGAAAAACGTAGTGTGGAAAGATTGATTAACACAGCTGTTTTATAAGATATGCTGAAATCTACCACTTAACAGAAGTAAAATGGAAAAGCATATAAATACTTTTAAATACAATTTTATTCATGAGCATCTATTGATCTCTGATTATGAATGGTACAATGGTATAAGTCATAAAGAGCCTTTAGTCAACTGGCGGAAAGGCATTGAAGTAACTGATTTCTACACGTGTACCTCTATAATGAAGTCTGTCAAAGGAGACTCTGGGGGGACATGATAGATAACACTCTTCAAATATTCAGAAGAATGTCTGTAGGAAAAGGATTAGGTTTATTCTATGTGAGCCAAGGGTATAAAGGCAGTGATGGAGGAGCAGAGAGGAGGCTCAGTATAAATAAATACTCATTTGAATTATTGTTCAAATATGGGACTTTTATGCCTCAGAAGGTAATTCTTGTTCCTCTCTGGAAGGTGTGGACAGAGAACTCTGAGTCACGATGCTATTAATGGGATCAGAAGATCAGAAGGAAATCTAGATTAAATGACGTGTAAGATCTCTCTTGAAACTGAGCGTCCCAGAGAGTGATTGCCATGAATGCATTTTGCTATTCCTTGTGCACTGACTGTTTGCAAAGTTTATAATTATGAATGAGATGAAGGGAATCCATGATGTGGATTCAAAGAGGGACAAAAGAAAGACCTTTGCAAATAAGAGATAAATGCATTAAACAGCAGGATGAGTGATGTGTAGACTGAAACTCCATGATCATTCAAAGAGCATGGGGTCAGTGAACATTTCAGGAAGGAGATGAGCTCTGAACAAGTTTGCAGAATGGTTTTAATTTGGGTGGGTGGTAATAAGAACACAGAAGCTCTAGGTGATAAGAGCGGGATGAGCAAATATCAGTCAAGGAGGGGTAGGGTAGCAGATGTGGATGGTGGGGGAGAAAAAAGTCTTCTTGGAGAAATGATTATTCCACACTGAAGGGGCACCCGTTACAGGAAACCACAATGTAATACAAGAGGTTACCAAGATGAGTACAGTAAAGATTCTTGTCCTCTGGAAACTTCTAGCCCGGGAAGAGGAAAATCAATGCTGACGACTCTCTACAATAGCTTCATTCCTAGGTGATTCAGCCACTAGATGAGTTACTGGAAATTTCTTGAACAAGCTTCCTCCAGCTTAAAAAAACTTGCCAACCTGCGTTGAACAAATCCATACTGAACTCCAGCATTGTACTGGCTCTTGCAGATGGGTCCGTGGACAAAGCAGGAAGAACCCTTATGACCAGGGTGTAATCTAAACATAATTTTTGTTTTTCCCTGGTCCTTCAAGTAACGTAAGATACTATTTATTGTTTTGCAAACACTGAGAGGACAAAATCAATGTGAGAAACATCTTCTGGGGGCTTTCAGAAGAAAATTTAGAGCTCCATCTGTAAAATACTTAGCAGTGTCTCTTACAATCTATGCTCCTTCCTTGAGCAGCATTTGTATTTTTGTCATCCATTCCATTGTGATCTTGGTTTTGTTTTTTAGCACCTGCAAGATTTAAACTGGAAGTTTCATCCTTTGTGTCTCAGCTCTTGCCACTGTACACGTCTCTTGTTGGGTGGAATCAGTATTGGCTCTTCATACAAATAAAATGCAAATCATATGCTTGTCAGAGCTAAACGCTTATCTCAATGAAATCAGAACAAATATTTGAAGGTTGAAACTGAGATGCATTGAGAGAAAAACACTGAATGCAACTTGAATTTTCCACTGAGATGAATTCAGAAGACAAGCCAAAAATTCAGTAGAGATAAAAATATTTCTCATACCAAATAATGGATTTTGATATCTAGAACAAAATAGCACACTTATTTCATTTTTTTTCACATGGAATTTAATGTTGAGCATCAGATTGCTTCTCATTATTGAAAAGGCCATATTAGATTTCACAAAAGGAAGTGAGTTAACTCTGGGGCCCAGGTCAAATGGCTTTCCAAAGGGACAGCTTCCCTGGTTTCCCTGCGGAACTAAAGGTCTACCCGCTGGTGGACTGGGGAGGTTCTGCCTTTCCCTCTGTAAATCACTTTTCCCCTGGCTCTTGGCCTCCTCATCTGTTAACTCTTGAGTCTGTGAATGTCACCTTCTAGGCAGTGGCTTTGAGGCATAAAATAAGCATCAGCATATTATATTTTATTGTGTATTTTTAAAAAGTGTTCTCCTTTTATGTGTCCAAGACATTAAAATGATTATACCTATTACTACATTTTAAATGTGTTCTTTTAATACCTGGATAACTTTTTCAACATAATTGGTGTCCTTGATCAGTCTACCTCTTTTATGATCTATGTTTGAAAGCATCAGTGTGAGGAAGGATCTGTAGATTGGCAATGAAGTCTATAACCCTGAAATGGTTCAGAACCCCAAATCCTGTACTTGGCTGTGAAAGAGTGGGTGCTTCCTCTGATCCACTCTCCCATGCCCTTAGGGTGCCTTGAAAGAGAGAGGCAAGACCTCAGCCAAATTTGCTAAAACGATCCGGGGGGAAAATCTCCTACAAAGCCACGTTCATTCACATAAATGGATTGCATAATATAGCTGGTGTGTTGTGCTAAATCACCTTAGTCATGTCTGAGTCTTTGCGACCTTGTGGACTGTGACCCACCAGGTTTCTCTGTCCATGCGATTCTCCAGGCAAGGATGTTGGAGTGGGTTGCCATGCCCTCTTCCAAGGCATCTTCTTAACCCAGGGATCCAATCTGCATCCCTATGTCTTCTGCATTGGCAGGTGGGTTCTTTACCACTAATGCCACCAAGGACTGCATTACATAGCTGGTATTCATAGTTATTTTTATGTCATCAATATATCTTTTGTTTGAATATGAGGCAAAAACAAAGCCAAAATGATTGTTAAAAATCATTGTCGGAGTGAAACGTGGTGTCTGCTGGCAGGCCAACATTTCCAAGATGAGTGAGTTGGGGAAATGATAGTGTGTATATAGTTTCTGCGGTTTCCACAGCTACTGATGTCACCAGTCAGCATTTCTCAAGAGAGTAAGCTGAGTTCTAGACCTAAATAACATAAGCAGCTACCAATCACTGATACCGCAGACACCAGGTTTGATGCTTACTGGATCTGTGCAGTTGGAATCAACCCCTCTCTGTGTTCTTACAAAGGAAGAGTCTGTATGTACAGGAGAGGGGATCCTTTCAAACAGTGAAGTCCACCAGTTCAGAAATAATTCTGAGAGGAAACTCAGACTATCCTTTGGAACATGGGATGCTTCCTTATGCCATGTTCTGGGGAAGGCGAACTTCATTTTTCAGGCCTATATGGACTGTAATGGTTAAGGAATTTCATCCTGGCATCTCTTGTTTAATGAGGTTAAAAGTTATTATTCTCCTTAACTAATAATAGAGGAATAAAACAAAGAAGCATGTTCACAAGCTCTAGATCTATAAACGCTCTAGAAATTCTCTCCTCGGGTGTCTAAGTAGCACAGGTTTGAAGAAATTTTAAGTCTATACCTGTACAATAACACTGAATAAGTTTTTTTTTAATTAATAAGAATTTTTTTTCAGGATTATAGGTTGAGGGCTATTTTTACACTAGTCTTTTAAAATATCCACATGAATAAGAAAAAAATTAAAGCTTTTTTTAATGAGGAAAAAACCAATGATTGGAAAAGTTAAAGTTAATTTTGCTTATGCTCAAAGTTGTAACTGCAGATAAATTTTTGCAATGAGTTTCTTGTGAATGTGTGACCTGTTTTTTCAGGTGTAATTATATGTGACCTACATTTCTTGTCATGTTAAATATTCTCCAGCAAACTAAGACTTTTCAAAGCATTTGTTCCTAGGAATTGATCCTTATAGTAATGATGATGACTTGAGGAAGTTTTAAATTGCATTAATAGTTGGTGATGTGGACTAAGCATGCAAACATGGGCCAGACCTTGACTTTGCTCAGCTTCCCCTCTTCAGGCCCCACCACAGCCCCACGGAATGGACCAGGCTGTCGCCCCACTGAGAGATGAGGGCATTCAGTCTTTGGTCAGCTCAGGCTGCACAGCAAAGTGCTGTAGACTGCGTTACATGACAAGAGGTCAGTCCTCCCAGTTCTGGAGGCTGGGTGTCCGAGATAATGGTGCTGGTGGAACTGGTTCCCCTAAGGGTCTTTCTCTGGGCTGCAGACAGCTGCCTTATCACTGTGTCTTCATGTGGTGGAAGGTCCCCAGCCTTGGCCTCTTCTCTTTCTTGTGGGGATGCTAATCTCATCAAAAGCCCCAACCTCATGACTTCACCCTCACCTCAGCAGCTCCCAAAGGCCCCACTCCAAACACCGTCTTGCAGAAGGTAGGGCTTCACCTTATGCATTGCAGGGAGAGGGCACATACATCATGTCCCTAGCACTGAAGGTGGAGGAGGGTAAGGAATTTGCTTTTTGTTACAGAGCAAGTGGGTGTCCCTGGTGACTCAGGGGTAAAGAATCTGCCTGCAGTGCAGAAGCTGCAGCAGGTGAGCGTTTGATCCCTGGGTCAGGAAGTTCCCCTGGAGGAGGACATGGGAACCCCCTTCAGTATTCTTTCCTATAGAATTCCATGGACAGAGGAACCTGGCAGGGTACAGTCCATGGAGTCCCTGAGTCAGACATGACTGAAGTGGCTTAGCACATATGCATGCACACACCGGGCAAGTAAAACCTTAAAGATGGAGCAAGCCCCTGGAACTTGCTAAGATACACCCTTCCCGACAAGCGCCCCATCAGAAGATCACACAGCTCGCTGCTCTGCTGAATGCCCTGCTGTGGGCATGTTCTCCATATGATAAACTGAGGAACCCTTGCAGTCCTCAGCTTCATGATATCAACGTGTTACTCAGCCCTTCAGTGGCCTCGACCCTATTCAGGAGCAAACAGAAAGCTCTCGATGACTCCAGAAGTGCTCTGGCCTCTTCTGATGGTGACCTTGTCTCCAGTCCCTGCCAGACTCCGCCCCGCCTCCCAGAGTCCGCCACCCCTTCTCTGGGACCTTGACCACCCCATCTCTGGGACCATGCCTCGCCCCACCTAGACTGTGTTCTTTACCCTCTTGTATTCATCATCAGAGCCCACACTGCTGCTTGACAGAACCCTAGCCCAGGTCCTTGTCTTACTGTGTTTTCACACCCACCTCCCTTAGTTAAATGCAGGTTTCTCCTGAACAGAGAGGCAGTTGTGTTTGTGTTGAGTTCACCAGTATATCTAACAGCATCCAGCACACAGGAGATGTGCATTATTTGCTGAATCTACAGAATAATGAAGGGTAACTCTAAGTGATCCAAGTTTATCCCTTCTATGGAGGTAAAGAAGCCTGGGTCAGAGGTGCCAAGGGCTATATCTGAAATTCCCCTGGATGCAGAGGCAAAACCAGGCCTGAAACCCACGTGTTCTTTCTCTACTGGCCCTTCCATCCCTCCTGCTGCCCTTCCCTGCAGTAGCACAGATTCAGGAGCAGGAATCCTCCTGAGAAAGGGGGGGAGTGTAGGCAGAGCTGCAGGCCCACTGAGGGTCAGGTCAGCACCCGATACACACGGCCAGCCCTCTACAGGCCCGAGGGGTAACAGTGGCTATTCTTGCTTGACAGATTCTGCCACTCGTTGGCATCACTCAACAAGTCCCTGGCAAAGCCTCTGCTCAAACCCTGGCTCTGATGTGGCAGTTCCGCCCTTACCAGGAGGCGCTGCCCAGGGTCCGTTTCCCAGCCCTATTCACTCAGGAGTTTAAGGGAAGAGGATGGCTTGGCCTTAGCCAAGTTTTCTAGAATGTGGAAGACTCCTTCCTCAAACTCTTGTTCTTTACTGTTTACTGTGAAGGTGACTCAAAACTCAAACAAAAGCCAGAACCCTCTGGGTTCTGAAAGCAGTCTGTTAAATCTACATATAAATCCTGTGTTGTTAGAGCCAAGAGTGTTTACACACCAGGCCTGCAATCTGACCCCTTTAGACATCTGGGATGGTGTGGCTGAGGCAGGCTTTGCAGTGTCATTTTACACAGATTCCAGGTGAAGGTGAGCTGCAGGTGCACACAGAGACAAGTGAGTGGGGCTCCCAGCAGGCCATTTACATTATTTTTAGGCAAGAGACACACTGTACTCACCAGGCTTTAGATGCAAGTAATTAATTTGAAAAATGCCCTCCCTCTTTGCCTGCAGTCACACTGAGGAGGGTTTTTCTCTCTCTCTCTCTTCCCAGGCCCATTGCCTGATTTCTCATGTATTGTCCATCTTGCAGATTGTCCTGTTACTGAGAAAAATGTTCTTTTTATACCAACAAGAATGTGTGTTCTCTAAACCGGATGCTGATGGCAGTATCCCTGCCCAAAGCCCACAGTGCAGACGCCCGAGACGTTGACTCCCCTTCTGTGATGGGCCAGAGGCATTCACTAGTGTCCAATCAGGGGTTGGGAGGCATTTATTTAGTTCACCACCTGTCTACTGAGACCCTCCATTAGTTAGAAGCTTTCTCCTAGACTTCAGAGAAGCAAAAGCAAAAACAGAACAAAACAAAATAAAACCCAAACCAACAAAAGAAGCAAGCAAAAACCAAAACAAAACAAAAGCTGATAGAAGGGATTATTTGAAGAAGCATGTCCTTGGCATCTGAGCCAATTTCCCATCCCCTCCTCTCTCTGTATTTTTAGCATCACACAGGTTTTGGGTGGTGGTGTTCGCTAAGTCATATGCATACATGTCATACAAGAGGGAGTCATTAAAATGAAGCCCCAGAGGCTTGCGCTATCCTAGATCACAAGATAAGGGTGACCACATACACACACACACACACACTGCAGGCCTGCGTGCTAAGTTACCTCAATTGTGTCTGACTCTGAGACCCTATGGACTGTAGTCCATCAGCTCCTCTGTCCATGGGATTTTCCAGACAAGAATACTGGAGTGGATTACCATGCCCTCCTCCAGGGGATCTTCCCAATCCAAGGATGGAATCTGGTCTCTTATGTCTCCTACATTGGCAGGCGGGTTCTAACATGACACTTCCAGACGTGAGATTACATGTAGTCACTGCCTGCACAGTCTTCATAAAACATACAAAATATATGATATTATACATGTTTCAGGCCATTCTCTGTAATTAACCTCCAATTAAAATAATAAATTTATGTTAAAAAACATACAAAATAAATGGAATTTCTGGTAATTTTAAAGTGACTCAGTGTATCGGCTCAGGTCTGCCTTGATGCCTCAGCAATTGCCAGCGTTTAGAGCTGGGTGTGTGCTGGGCCTGCAGCCCTGATGTCAACAGGGCATCTAATCAGTTTGGGTGTGTTTAACCACGAGACAATATATAACCGCACTTCTGCATCCCCTTCTGGTGAGGCAGGAATTCCTTCAGAGACAACTTCCCTGGGTGTCTCTCGAACTCAGATAGCTGAAAGCTCCTTAGCTGTGATTTGGCAATAATTGCCATTGATGCTGAGGAACACTGTACAGCGTGAGGTAGAAACTGAAACTTGATAACCAGCTTTGAAAGAAAAAGAAACTATATTATGGTCATGAAAATAAAACTCTACATTTGTATCATTTTTTAAGATTTCACATATAAGCGATACCACATTATACATCATGCAAAGATTAATCTCAGCATATGTATATATATATATATATCTCAATATATATTTGACTTACTTCACTTCATATGCTCGTCTCTAGGGCCGTCCACGTTGCAGCATGTGTGGTATATTGGTGGCTGAGTAGTATTCCATTGAATATATGAGCTTCATCTTTTTCATTCATTCATCTGCTGGTGGAAATTTAGGTTGTTTCCATATCTTAGCTATGGTGAATAGGGCTGCTATGAAGATAGGGATGCATATATCTTGTGAATTATAGTTTTGTCAGGGTATACGCTCTGGAATGGGATCCCTGGATTATGTGGTAACTCTATTTTTAGAGTTATTTATGAAACAGAAATAGACCCACAGACATAGAAAACAAACTTATGGCTACCAAAGGGGAAGAGGCCGAGGGATAGGTTAGGAGCTGGGATTAACATATACATACTCCTATATATGTCAAATAGATAAACAACAAGGATACACTGTATAGACAGGGAGCTATACACAACATCCTGCAATAAACTTAAGGGAAAAGAATCTAAAATGAATACATATGTATGTGTATGTGTGTGAGTGTGTGTGTGTAACTGAATCTCTTTGCTGGTCTCCTGAAACTATGCTGTGCTGTACTTAGTTGCTCAGTGGTGTTGAACTCTTTGCGACCCCACAGACTGTAGCCCACCAGGCTCCTCTGTCCATGGAATCCTCCAGGCAAGAACACTGGAGTGGGTTGCCATTCCCTTCTCCAGGGGATCTTCCCAACCCAGGGATTGAACCCAGGTCTCCCGCATTGCAGGCCAATTCTTTACCATCTGAGCCAGCAGGGAAGCCCTGAAACTTGAAATTAAGACAGTGCAAATTAATTATGCTTCCATAAAATAAATAGAATTTAGAAATAACCTCTGTCTACCTGCACAGTCTCTGGGAGTATTTGAAACAGGATGAAAGAGAAGCAGATTCTGAGCCCAGCACCACCTGCTCCCCTGAGCTGGTGTCCAGACCTCCATGTCAGATCATCATATGGCCTCATTATGGACAGAGGTACCACCCAGATATTGTAAAACCCTAATTCCAATTGTATGGTGCCTCCAGGGGCTTCCCATCACCCAGAGTAAATGCCAGCTGCTGACAGTGACTTAAAACTCAACATTCAGAAAACTAAGATCATGATATCTGGTCCCATCACTTCATGGCAAATAGATGTGGAAACAGTGACAAGCTTTATTTTAGGGGGTTCCAAAATCACTGCAGATGGTGACTTCAGCCATAAAATTAAAAGATGCTTACTCCTTGAGGGAAAAGTTATGACCAACCTAGACAGCATATTAAAAAGCAGAGACATTACTTTGCCAACAAAGGTCCATGTAGTTAAAGCTATGGTTTTTCCAGTAGTCACATATGGATGTGAGAGTTGGCCTGTAAAGAAAGCTGAGCACAGAAGAACTGATGCTTTTGAATTGTGGTGTTGAAGAAGACTCTTGAGAGTCCCTTGGACTGCAAGGAGATCCCACCAGTCCATTCTAAAGGAGATCAGTCCTGAATATTCTTGGAAGGACAGATGCTGGAGCTGAAACTCCAATATTTTGGCCACCTGATGTAAAGAGCTGATTTATTGAAACAGATCCTAATGCTAGGAAAGATTGAAGGCAGGAGGAGAAGGGGACGATAGAGGATGAGATGGTTGGATGGCATCTCCGACTCAATGGGCATAAGTTTGGGTAAACTCCAGAAGTTGGTGATGGACAGGGAGGCCTGGCATGCTGTAGTCCATGGGGTCACAGAGAGTCAGACATGACTGAGTGGCTGAACTGAACTGAACAGTGACCCAGGAGATGGACACAACCTGCCCCCCACCCCGACACCACTCTGCTGCCCAAGCCTCTGCAGCCACACCTGCTCCCTGGCTCCCCCTCCCTTCTCACCCTCTGCCTGCTGACCCTCCTTGACACCCTTGCTTTGGGACATGTCCACTTACCTCCTGCAGGTCCTCACTCAGTTTAAACCCCTCCCAGTCAAGCCTTCCCCAGCTTTCCCATCTCTCCTTTCAGAAGCAGGAAATCAACAGAAACAAACATTGCTTAGCATTCAGAGACTCCAGATGATGGAAAAATATGAGTTTCAATCTACAGAGCTACAGTATTTTCTGTTATATTCCTGGCTTTGCCCCCAAGAAGAGCTCCGAGTAATGCAATTTAAAGAGAAGGAAAAGAGTGGCTTCCTCTGTGTGATGACAAGGTGACTTTCTGGGCCACTCCACTGAATAGATTCCAGGTAGATAAACTCTAAATATTTACTGATCTCCAGTTCTATAGGACTCTGTGCAGGGGTTACTGAGCAGATCGGAGAGCAAGGGACCCAGGCTTTAAGTTTTCAGTGCTCATCAGAGGAAGTTAAATACTCAAGAGAGATCACCCCAAAAGATATAAGATTAGGTGTTACCCATCAGTGAAGTACAGCAAAGCATTCTCTGCAGTACTGATCAGAGAGTTGAGATGAAATTAGATGATGCTTAATCTGATGGATAGGGCTTCCTTGGTGGCTCAGACTGTAAAGAATCGGCCTGCAATGAAGAGACCCAGGTTCTATCCCTGGGTTAGAAGATCCACTGGAGAAGAGAAGGCAACACACTCCAGTATTATTGCCTGGAAATTCCATAGACAGGGGAGCCTGGTGGGCTACGGTTACAGGGTCGCAAAGAGTTGGACATGACTGAGCAACTTTCGCTCACTCATACTCTGGTAGATGGTTACAGGGACAAAGGTTGCAAGATTTCCTGTCCATATTCTATTGAACTAAATGCAGTTCGAATTTAAAGTACCTTGATGTTATGCAAAGTTTTTCATAGATAATGCAATATTATGAAGGGTAAAATAGACTGTTTCTAGCTTTGTGTGCACTGTGATTAATGAAAGCTGATTATGACACATTTTTAGCCTCTAAATATAACATAAGATGATAAGTTTTAAAAATAGACTTGATTATTCCTAGGCAGTGGCTGGTGAGGGTAGAAGATGTCTGGAGTTGATTAAATAGTGGTTGGGGTTCTGGGTCACGTGGCAGAGATATAGAGTCAATATACATTTGGATAAATTAAAAATTCTTCCAATATTCTCTGGAATTTTAGCTTCTATATTTGCCAAACCATGTGAACAATCCGCTTTATGATCTCCCTTTCACAGTATTAAAAGAACTTAAGTTATTTACAACACCTGTTATATTATTTAGGTGATCATTATATCTTAAATGCATATTAACAATGTATTTTAATTAAAGGATGAAAACAGATGTCACCATTAGCAAATATAATGGGGAGGAAATTACATCTTGTCACTTGTCTTGAAATGCACTCCAGAATGGCTTAGAAAATATGGTACCTAATGATGGCTGACTAATTCATCTACATGGCAAAAGTAGAATCCAGGAAGCTTGTATTTCTCTGCTTTTAAGAAATGGCAAAAAGGAAGCCTTTTTGGAATAAATGTCTTAGTCCTCAGATACTCAGTTTAGGCTCTAAAAGTAGGATATTTGCTGGTGCTACTTTTAGAAATCTAAACTCAACCTAAGTACTCTATATTTTATTATTCTAAATCTACTTACATATTACAATCCATTGAAAATAACATTAGATGTCACAGAACAAAAACAGACGCTTTCTCTGAATAGTGTTCACTGTTTTCTCTGTATGTTATAAAAGGAGCAAATATTTTATGGAGTACTTACTATGTCTATACCTACCTAAGCCCTCTACATGCATTAGCTGTTTTAATCCTCACAACCCTTTAAGTCGTTAGGCATTATCAACCCCATTTTATAAATTCAAAAAGTGAGGTCCTAGAGTGTTAAATAACTTGCCAGGCCACAGAGCTGGTGTAAAAGGAAGAGCCCAGGAAAGATTTGCACCCAGGGATTTGGCCCCAGCAGAGCCATGGGCTCTGCTATTTTCTCCGGTATTGGTGCATATACCCATGTTTGCCAGATTCAAAACCAGGGAAATATGCCTGTGTTCTCACTTCCTGGGGCAACGATCCATTTCCTTCTAGACTCAGAGGACGGTTGACATGACTTCTTTACCCCCTCTCTAGGGATAAGACAGGGGAGTGACTGGTGGCCGGAGCCTGGCAGCTGGGTGGGGAAGCTCAGCCTTGACCGCCAGAAGGATTTGTTCCTGGAGACCCTCCTTAGAAGTCTGCAGATCAGGGCATGTTGCCCACCTACCTCCTGTGGCTCTTTGGTTTCTGGGAAACAGGCCCTTACATGGTTTTGTGGGCCATTGACTTTAAAAGGAATTATTCTGATCAAATACTACAAATATAAGGTAAATATTTGTCCAAATTACATGTAAAGGTTCCCCTTATGTTTTATCATTCAAAAGAACACATCACAAAACTTGGTTAACTCACGGATAAGAAGGGTAAATTCAGTGTGCATAAATTGATCAGACATTAAAAGCAAAAGGGTGGATCATTCATCCATCCACTATTTCAGAGCATTAGGGACATGTGATTTGGACAATCTACCTCTCTCAGTTCCACTACCCTTAATGATAATATCTTTTCTTAAATATAAGACTATAGATTCTCCCTTCTCCTTTTCTGTTTGTGTGAATCAGCAAGACCATTTTAGAAAGTGCTGGCCAATTTTTCAGGTGAAATGATGTGCATTTCCCCAATGGCTGTATCTTCTGGACTTTTCACAAAACAAGTTATCCTAGTAAGTTTGCCTTTCTCTCTGACTTTTGTCTTATAAGATGTCCTTTTTGTCCCTTATTCCTGGGTCTATTGATAGATGATCTTGAGTCACTCACACTGGTTCCTGCTGCTGCTAAGTTGCTTCAGTCGTGTCCGACTCTGTGTGACCCCATAGACGGCAGCCCACCAGGCTCCTCCTTCCATGGGACACTGGTCCCTACATGCCAGGAAATCTTGCAGGAATTTTGCTTCCCCAAAACTTCAGTGTGAGGTCCTTTCTTTCCTCCTGTATGATCTGTGTCTACAGGTAATAATAATAGCTCAGTAATAATATGAGTAGTAATAAGAGCTCAGTAATAATATGGGCTCAGTTAAGGTTTACTGAGCTCATGCCACCGGCTATGCCAAGCTCAGCACTTTAACTGGAGGAACTCAGCTAACCCTCCCCAGGGTCATATCAGGTTGCCACTATTATCATCAGTTCATAGGTGAGAAAACTAAGGAATAGAGAATTTATGTAAGTTGTTTGTTGGGCTTCCCAGGTGGCGCTGGTGGTAAAGAATCCATCTGCCAATACAGGAGAAGCAAGAGACTCAGCTTTGAACCCTGGGATGGGAAGATCCCCTGGAGTAGGAAATGGCAACCAACTCAAGTAATCTTGCCTGGAAAATTCCATGGACAGAGGAGCCCAGCATGCTGCAGTCCATAGGGGTGCAAAGAGCTGGGCACAGTTGAGCACACACACACAGTCATGGTCAGAAGCTAAGAAACAGAACTAGATTTGGCCCTGAGCAGGCTACCCTAGATTTGTCCTTCAACTGTAACGTTGCATCTGAAGAGCAGCCAGTTGTGGACTGAAGTTGGTTTATCTTTCGCTTCTGTACTCTAGTAAAACATAGCCAGTCTGGGGAAGATGGTCAAGAGGCAGCAAAGGCAAGGCTGATGGATCGTGCCTTCCGGGAGATGCAGGCATGAGGGGTTGCTCAGCACTTTGACTTTATCATATGTGTGGACACAACCTTCTTCTAATCAATTCCCACATGTAGTATGGCCTTTCTGTCTCAGATGGATTAGCATCAAATGACATGAAACAGAGAAGTCCACATGGAATGTAATTTAATACTGATCGATTATATTTTTTATCACAAAGATGGCACCAACATTACCTATTAGATCATTTTCTTCAAAAAAACTGACTTCCTTCCTAGTTAACTTTATGGTACTTTATGGTTTCTTCTACTCCTCTCACTTGACTTTCTTCTCTTGGGCTGTGCTGTGAATGAGTAACTTGTTCCTCAAAGTATTAAAATGATCCCGTCTTGAGCCTATTTTCAGGTTTAGGCCTCTGGTGCAGCTCAAGTGTTAGAAGCAGTAATCATATCTGATCATTTGGAATCAACAGTTCTAGGATCTAAGACACAATTTCTACACAGGCAGGGTCTCAACGTGCAGGAGTCCAGGGAGAGTGTTTCTTGAGAGATGAAGTGGAACAAAAATTGAGAGGTGTGCAAGGGGACCTCTGTGTCCTGAGATGCTCGCTTAATGCTCACTCAGGAGTGGCATCCTGTGGTAAATTGAAAACAGAATTAAAAATAAATGCTTGACTGAAGTAACAGACTATGAAACACTTGCAGCTAATCATCAGCTCTGCTTTACTTCTCCTAAGTGTCATTTCTCTGTGCTTTCAGAGCCCCGTGGGATGCTGATTGGATAAGCTACATCTTCAAGAGTTCTCTGCCAAACCAAACCAAACAAACAACAAACAAAAATAAACGACTGAGTTCTTAATACATAATTTCCATCAGGGCACGTAGAAAGAGGTCCTCCAAAAAAGAGCAGAAACTGAACCACTTTGTACATTGCTCTTTTATTCTTTTTCAGCTGCCTCTGAAAACACATATTTTTCTAATAAGTTATACCTCCTGCTGATTGATATGGTTTGATTGAACATATTAGGTACTTTCAAGAAAGCAGTTTCAATTAGGAAGAATTCCATATGAAAGTAAGAATCTTTAGCGCCATCTGCTGGACATTGACAATAACTAAAAAGTATGGAGCTTCCCTGTGGCTCAATTGGTAAAGAATCCGCCTGCAATATGGGAGACGTGGGTTCGATCCCTGGGTTAGGAAGATCCCCTGGAGAAGGGAAAGGCAATCCAACTCCAGTATTCTTGCCTGGAGAATCCTGTGGACAGAGTAGCCTGGCGGGCTGCAGTCCATGCGGTCACAGTCAGACACGACCGCGTGACTGGGCATGCATACATGCATACTCATTTTCAAGACTAAATATGGTCCTAAATACAAACTGAAAAAGTCTTTTCACCGGTAGTGATTTATTTGAGAGTTGCTCAGTCGTGTCCGACTCTTTGCTACCCCATGGAGTATATAGGCCATGGAATTCTTCAGGCCAGAATACTGGAGTGGGTAGCCTTTTCCTTCTATAGGGAATCTTCCCAACCCAGGGATCCTACTCAAGTCTCTCGCTTTGCAGGCTGATTCTTTATCAGCTGAGCCAAAGGGAAGCCCAAGAATAGTGGAGTGGGTATCCCTGTCCTTCTCCAGCTGATCTTCCCGACACAAAATGGAACAGGGTTCTCCTGCATTGCAGGTGGATTCTTTACCAATGGAGCTATCAGGGAATTATTCAGTAATATCTGGAGTATAATTTTGAATTACTGAAATGTTGAGAATATGAATAGTTATTATATTTATATGAATGTATTATAGACACATTTTCTATATAATAACATTGCTATTGCAATCTTTCTCGGACAGTAAAGTTTTTTTAAACAGACTTCAGTATTTTTTCAAGTTCAGTTCAGTCGCTCAGTTGTGTCTGACTCTTTGCAGCCCCATGGACTGCAGCACACCAGGCCTCCCTACTCATCACCAACTCCTGGAGTTTAATCAAATTCATGTCCATCGAGTCTATGATGCCATCCAACCATCTCATCCTCTGTTGTCCCCTTCTCCTCCCACCTTCAATCTTTCCAGCATCAGGGTCTTTTCAAATGAGTCAGTTCTTCACATCAGGTGGCCAAGGTATTGGAGTTTCAGCTTCAATTATCAGTCCTACCAATGAACACCCAGGACTGATTTCCTTTAGGATGGGCTGGTTCGATTTCCTTGAAGTCCAAAGTACTCTCAACAGTCTTCTCCAACACCACAGTTTAAGAGCATCAATTCTTTGGGGCTCAGCTTTCTTTATAGTCCAACTCTCACATCCATACATGACCACTGGAAAAACCAAAGCTTTGGCTAGATGGACCATAGGAGGCAAAGTAATGTCTCTGCTTTTTAATAAGCTACCTAGTTTGGTCATAACTTTTCTTCTAAGGAACAGTTCAGTTCAGTCGCTCAGTCGTGTCCGACTCTTTGCGACCCCATGAATCGCAGTACGCCAGGCCTCCCTGTCCATCACCAACTCCCGGAGTTCACTCAGACTCACGTCCATTGAGTCCGTGATGCCTTCCAGCCATCTCATCCTCGGTCGTCCCCTTCTCCTCCTGCCCCCAATCCCTCCCAGCATCAGGGTCTTTTCCAATGAGTCAACTCTTCGCATAAGGTGGCCAAAGTACTGGAGCTTCAGTTTTAGCATCATTCCTTCCAAAGAAATCCCAGGGTTGATCTCCTTCAGAATGGACTGATTGGATCTCCTTGCAGTCCAAGGGACTCTCAAGAGTCTTCTCCAACACCACACTTTAAAAGCATCAATTCTTCGGCGCTCAGCCTTCTTCACAGTCCAAGTCTCACATCCATACATGACCACAGGAAAAACCATAGCCTTGACTAGACGGACCTTAGTTGGCAAAGTAATGTCTCTGCTTTTGAATATACTATCGAGGTTGGTCATAACTTTTCTTCCAAGGAGTAAGTGCCTTTTAATTTCATGGCTGCAGTCACTATCTGCAGTGATTTTGGAGCCCAAAAAAATAAAGTCTGATACTGTTTCTACTGTTTCCCCATCTATTTACCATGAAGTATTGGGAGCAGATGCCATAATCTTCGTTTTTGAATGTTGAGCTTTAAGCCAACTTTTTCACTCTCCTCTTCACTTTCATCAAGAGGCTCTTTAGTTCTTCACTTTCTGCCATAAGGGTGGTGTCATCTGCATATCTGAGGTTACTGATATTTCTCCCGGAAATCTTGATTCCAGCTTGTGCTTCATCCAGCCCAGTGTTTCTCATGATGTACTCCGCATCTAAGTTAAATAAGCAGAGTGGCAATATACAGCCTTGACATATTCCTTTCCCGATTTGGAATCAGTCTGTTGTTACATGTCCAGCTCTAACCGTTGCTTTTTGACATGCATACATATTTCTTAGGAGGCAGGTTAGATGGTCTGGTATTCCCGACTTTTGAAGAATTGTCCATAGTTGTGATCCATACAGTCAAAGGCTTCGGCATAGTCAATAAAGCAGAAGTAGATGTTTTTCTCTCACTTTCTCGATGATCCAACAGATGTTGGCAATTTGATCTCTGGTTCCTCTGCCTTTTCTAAACCCAGCTTGAGCATCTGGAAATTCATGGTTCACGTACTGTTGAAGCCTGGCTTGGAAAATTTTGAGCATTACAATGCTAGCGTGCTAGATGAGTGCAATTGTGCGGTAGTTTGAGCATTCTTTGGCATTGCCTTTCTTTGGGATTGGAATGAAAATTGATCTTTTCCAGTCCTGTGGCCACTGCTGAGTTTTCCAAATTTGCTGGCATATTGAGTATGGCATTTTCACAGCATCATATTTCAGGATTTGAAACAGCTCCACTGGAATTCCATCACCTCCGTTAGCTTTGTTCATAGTGATGCTTTCTAAGGCCCACTTGACTTCACATTCCACGAAGTCTGGCTCCAGATGAATGATCATACCATCGTGATTATCTGAGTCATGAAGATCTTTTTTGTATAGTTCTTCTGTATATGCTTGCCACCTCTTAATATCTTCTGCTTCTGTTAGGTCTATACCATTACTGTCCTTTATTGAGCCCATCTTTGCATGAAATGTTCCCTTGGTATCTCTAATTTTCTCGAAGAGATCTTAGTCTTTCCCATTCTGTTGTTTTCCTCTATTTCTTTGCATTAATCACTGAGGAAGGCTTTCTTATCTCTCCTTGCTATTCTTTGGAACTCTGCATTTAAATGGGTATAGCTTTCCTCTTTTCCTTTGCCTTTCACATCTCTTCTCTTCATAGCTATTTGTAAGGCCTCCCCAGATAACCTTTTGCCTTTTTGAATTTCTGTTTCTTGGGAATGGTCTTGATCACTGCCTCTGGTACAATGTCACAAATCTCCATCCATAGTTCATCAGGCACTCTATCTATCAGATCTAGTCCCTTAAATCCATTTCTCACTTCCACTGTATAGTCATAAGGGGTTTGATTTAGGTCATACCTGAATGGTCTAGTGGTTTTCCCTACTTTCTTCAATTTAAGTCTGAATTTCGCAATAAGGAGTCCATGATCTGAGCCACAGTCAGCTCCTGGTCTTGTTTTTGCTGACTGTAAAGAGCTTCTCCATCTTTGGCTGCAAAGAATACAGTAAATCTGATTTCCATTTTGACCATGTGGTGATGTCCATGTGTAGAGTCTTCTCTTGCATTGTTGGAAGGGGGTGTTTGCTATGACCAGTGTTTTCTCTTGGCAAAACTCTGTTCAGTTCAGTTCAGTTCAGTTCAGTCGCTCAGTCGTGTCCGACTCTTTGCGACCCCATGAATCGCAGCACACCACGCCTCCCTGTCCATCACCAACTCCTGGAGTTCACTCAGACTCACGCCCATCGAGTCAGTGATGCCATCTAGCCATCTCATCCTCGGTAGTCCCCTTCTCCTCCTGCCTCCAATCCCTCCCAGCATCAAAGTCTTTTCCAGTGAGTCCACTCTTCGCATGATGTGGCCAAAGTACTGGAGTTTCAGCTTTAGCATCATTCCTTCCAAAGAAATCCCAGGGTTGATCTCCTTCAGAATGGACTGGTTGGATCTCCTTGCAGTCCAAGGGACTCTCAAGAGTCTTCTCCAACACCACAGTTCAAAAGCATCAATTCTTTGGCACTCAGCCTTCTTTACGGCCAACTCTCACATCCATACATGACTACTGGAAAAACCATAGCCTTGACTAGAAGGACTTAGTCGGCAAAGTAATGTCTCTGCTTTTGAATATGCTATCTAAGTTGGTCATAACTTTTCTTCCAAGGAGTAAGCGTCTTTTAATTTCATGGCTGCAGTCACCATCTGCAGTGATTTTGGAGCCCAAAAAAATAAAGTCTGACAGTGTTTCAACTGTTTCCCCATCTATTTCCCATGGAGTGATGGGACCAGATGCCATGATCTTCGTTTTCTGAATGTTGAGCTTTAAGCCAACTTTTTCACTCTCCTCTTTCACTTTCATCAAGAGACTTTTGAGTTCCTCTTCACTTTCTGCCATAAGCATGGTGTCATCTGCATATCTGAGGTTATTGATATTTCTCCCAGCAATCTTGATTCCAGCTTGTGTTTCTTCCAGTCCAGCGTTTCTCATGATATACTCTGCATAGAAGTTAAATAAGCAGGGTGACAATATACAGCCTTGACGTACTCCTTTTCCTATTTGGAACCAGTCTGTTGTTCCCCGTCCAGTTGTAACTGTTGCTTCCTGACCTGCATCCAGATTTCTCAAGAGGCAGGTCAGGTGGTCTGGTATTCCCATCTCTTTCAGAATTTTCCACAGTTGATTGTGATCCACACAGTCAAAAGCGTTGGCATAGTCAATGAAGCAGAAATAGATGATTTTCTGGAACTCTCTTGCTTTTTCCATGAGTCTCTGTTAATATTTTCAGATTTTATTTTTTTAGAGAAATTCTAGGTTGACAACAAAACCAAGGGGAAGGTGCAGAGATTTCCCAAGGGCCCTCTGCCCCGACACATGTACTCCCCCCTACCAGGTGCTTTTGTTACAATTGATGACTTTCCAGTGTCAAATAAGTAACATCCAGAGTCCATAGTTTACCTTAGGATTCACCCTTGATGTGGTACATCCTGTGGTTTGGACAAGTATATGATGACACCTATCCATCTTTATAATATGCAAAGTAGTTTGGCTGCCCCAAAAGCCTCTCTGCTCTACCTACTCATCCTCCCCTCCCCACAACATCTACTATGATTATTCTTAAAATCTATGAATCTATGAATCCTCATGTGTACATATCTGTCATTCATAAATCTGTTAAGCTTTAAAGCGTGGTGGACATAACATTAACTTAGATACCATAATATTTACATTTTTAGCATAACTTCACACAGGCCATACCCCCAAATTTGCATTTATAATTGAAATTTAATAATGTGATGAAGATTATTTTAACAAGTGATATGAAATATGTATGAAAAATGCCTTCATTTTATTATTTAGCCTTAATACAGGATCTCTACTATATTAGAGTCCTCGGATAATCAAGATCACCTGGGTTGACTATTGAAAAGGCAGGTTCCTAGGATGCACCCCACACCTGCTGACTCAGAAACACCTGAGGTCCAGATGCACTTTAATAACCCCCTTGAATACTTCTGGTGTTACGTTTGAGAACACCTGGGACATCCCTCTTAGACTGGTAATTTTCCATTCCTTCAGCCGTATTCAGATGAGATGCCAAAGACAGGAAGATGTAGTGGAAACACCGGACCTAATTATCACAAACCAGTTTCAGGACCTTGCCTAGATTTTCCCATTTTATAATGAGAAGCTTATCCCCAGAGAACTTCGAGGTCCCTCCTGTGTCTCTATTTTCATAAATATTTACACTGAAAACAAGTTTTGGAATCTTTTCTTTATCTTTTCTCACTCTGAGAATGAGGTTCAAATGACTTCAAAGTTGTGAACCCCAAGTCCTAGCAAAGAAACAAAGGCGTTGATTCAGATTTGTACAATTGGATTTCTTAAATGTCAAGAACTACTGAAGTAGAAAACAAAGATGAAATGTAGAACAGTTCAAACTTGTGTTAAAAGAAACCTAACATGGTGATATAGAGAAAGAGCATATTGTATTCCTACATACCAGTGAAAAATTAACCTAAGTAAACATAGATTAACAAAACATTGAGAATTAAAGGTTTATAATACTTGGTAAGGGTTCAGTGGCAAAAGACAGTTCAAGGCTGCAAGGAAAATACACTGCTGCAGAGGTGATCACACATGAATTATATGAATTTGCAATCATTTCCTTCTGAAGAATATTATATATATATATAAAATATATAAACACCTGCAAATAACTTGTTATACTCTATATGTTTTATATAATCTAAAAACATTGCAAAAACACATTTACACATTTTAACTGAGAGTAATTATTCCTCTAAGTAACAAAAACTACTTAATTTAATCAAGAAGAATAATAACAAATCATAAACCTTTCTTAATTTTGTGACTAGAGCCTAGAAATTTATATTTTTAAATGTAAATGTTTTATTTTAATGATCAAATTGCATTACATTTTTTTCAGATTTCAGCATGATGTCTTCTTTTAATTGAAGTAGAGTTGATTTATAATATTATGTTTATTTATAGTTAGCTCAGTTGGTAAAGAAACTGCCTGCAATGTAGGAGACCAGGCTTTGATCCCTGGGTTGGGAAGATCCCCTGGAGAAGAAAATTGCAACCCACTCCAGTCTTCTCATCTGGAAAATCTTATGGACAGAGGAGACTGGTGGGCTACAGTTCATGAGATTGCAAGGGTCAGACACAACTTAGCAACTAAACTCATATTACAACTCAGGGGAACAGAGTAGTGACTCAATATTTCTATAGATTATAGTCCATTTCTAGTTACTAAAAAATAGTGGCTGTCTTTGTCTGTGCTGCACAGTATATCCTTGCAGGATATTCACTTTACATTTAGCGTTTGTGCCTCTTCATCTTGTCCCTACCCTGCCCTCCCCACCTCTCTCTCTCCACTGGTTTGTTCTCTATATCTGTGAGCCTGCTTCTGGTTTTTTAATATTCATTCATTGTTTTATGTTTCAGATTCCAAATATCAGTGATATCATACAGTATTTGTCTTCCTCTGACATTTCACTAAGCGTAATACTCTAGGTCCATCGACTTCATTGAAAATGGCAGAATTTAATTCTTTTTCATACCTAATATTTCATTAGATAATATGGATAGATTAAAAGTGATATATTACATATCATTGTTTTTGCCCATTCATCTGCTGATAGACAGGTTACCTACATATTTTGGCTATTGTAAATAGTGTTGTTATGAGCACTGGGGTACATGTACCTTTCCAAATTAGTGGTTTTGTATTTTTCCAATATGTATACTCAGGAGTGGGATTGCTAGATCATGTGATAGTTCTATCTAGTTTTCTGAGAAACCTCCATACTGTTTTCCACACTGGAAGCACCAATTTACATTTCTACCAACAGAGTACATTAGACTTTGAAGATTTAAAAAACAAAGTAGTAATCTCTAATGTAGGGAGGATGATTTCCATGTACAATAGAAAAGACCCATTTTCTGATATTTATCAAAAAGCTTTAAATAAAGTAGCAAAATAAAGGAAACTTATACTTTCTTATGTTGTTTTACATTGTCCTCTTTGTACCCCCAGGGAGGCCAGCAATGCCTGTTGTGCAGTTGCAGCTGAGTAAATGTTTGTTGCATTGCTGTTTGTAAGATTCTACTGTGTTTCATAACTAGGGAGAAAGCCTGATGCAAGGGCAGCTATAAGATATATGGGAAGGGTTTGTGAGAGACACTGATAGTAAGTAGATAAGTGGGAAAGAGGCAGAATCACCTTGGACCTCGGGATGGGGAATGGACTCTCTTAGAAATGATACTTCAGTTGCTAACCAATATAATTGGTTCAATTGTTTAAGGGAGGTCACTCAAAGAGTGTGAACCAAAGTGGCCAGAACCTCACTAAAACTTGATGAAATAACCCAAATTAAGAACAGTGAAGGTCCTCATTACAGGCAGTAGGTTTGGGCTGTGCATCTCGTCCACAGAAGCAGGGTTGGATGTGTGCTCATCTGATTGTGTGTGTCTGGTATCTGAGTCTGAGTTTTGCCTTGACTTGCCAGAGAAGGCGATGGTACCCCACTCCAGTACTCTTGCCTGGAAAATCCCATGGATGGAGGAGCCTGGTGGGCTGCAGTCCATGGGGTCGCGAAGATCAGACACGACTGAGCGACTTCCCTTTCACTTTTCACTTTCATGCATTGGAGAAGGAAATGGCAACCCACTCCAGTGTTCTTGCCTGGAGAATCCCAGGGATGGGGGAGCCTGGTGGGGCTGCCGTCTATGGGATCACACAGAGTTGGACACGACTGAAGTGACTTAGCAGCAGCAGCAGCAACCGTTCTTGCAACTTGTTTGCTAGAGGAAATGGACTGGACAGACAGAGCTGCATACATGTGTATGAGAGTTTCTCGGGAGGCTGTGCTCTATGCTTAGTTGCTCGGTTGTATCTGACTCTTTGTGGCTCGGGGGGCTCAGTGTGGCTCTGGGGGTGGCTCCCAGACCAGAGCACCTCAGCTGAGGAGTTGGGTCTCCAGCATAGCCCTTTGGGTAGTGGCTTTCTGATTCCACAGCTTCCTGGCTGAGGAATTTTGAATTGTTGGTTTTGTGCTTTAGCTCTGGGGACCATCCTTGAAGATCAGGCCAAGAACTGCTTCTTTCCCCCTTTCAACAATTTTGTAGCACCAAATTCTATTACCTAAACTTTTTGCTTAAAAGACTGTGATGTTTGTTATTTTCAATGTTTTCAAATCAACTCTCATACAGGGACCATTACTTCCAAGCATCATTTAAAAGAAAAAATCAGTCCCCACTGAAATGTAGTAGAAGTTTCCTGCCCCTCTGTTACAGAGTAGAATCAAAAAGACAGTTTCGTGAAAAAGTGAATAATTGTGTTTTGGGATCAAGAAACCATTTTTAACTGCACCTGTGTTTCGACTTCATGGACAGTTGTGAATGATGATTGGAATTGTCATTTATTAGAACACACACATCTGCGTGCTTGTTTGCTGATACACACAAAATCTAAAAGGTGATTTGATTTAAACTCCATTTCTGAGACATTTGAGAACACCCATAATTATTTTATTATTATCTTAGCATGCTTTCCTGTTCCTTTGTGTAAGTACTTCTATTAACTCCACCATGAGCTAGATTTTTATTATTTCGGAGAATAGTCAAGTACTAAATCGTCTAAGAAAATATTTTTGACTGGCTAAGCCAAATAAATCTCCCTGACTATTTCACCCAGAATTATTACTCTCTACCGAACGATTTATTTGCATTCTTTGTCACGTGGTATATATATTGCCATAACTGCTAATTTATGTTTACATATAACTTACTTCCTAAGTATAAGGAACATTCCTTGGAGTAAAGCACAAGGAACGCTCTTTAGAGTTGAGATTCGTGTGAGTTTGCGGTCAAAAATTTCTGAAGCAAGCCTTCAGCATATGAGGCTAGCAGATGTTTAATTTCAGTCACTACTGGGACTCCCTCCTGGATATCCCCAGGTCTTCTGGAGGCGCTTAACCAATCCCGCATTCTCAGAAGAGCTCTCCTGACTGCATCTGCCCTTTCACAGCTTGCATGGGTCTTCTGCCCTGGGGTACGTGTTCTGTGCCAAGGTTTGGAAGGAAACAAAGACCATACTTGCTGTTCTCAGTACCCCAGCCTTCCTGCCTCACGTATATTCCAAAACCGTTCTCCATCTCAGAGCTACATGCAGACTGCTCCCACCTTTCTTC
The DNA here is from genome assembly GCA_006408695.1 of Aepyceros melampus. Lineage (NCBI taxonomy): Eukaryota > Metazoa > Chordata > Mammalia > Artiodactyla > Bovidae > Aepyceros > Aepyceros melampus. The sequence goes on from SJXQ01002085.1 coordinate 307,879, forward strand.
AAGACCTGTAACCTTGGTTTTTGAAGCTTCAAAGCCCTGGTTCCCATCTCCTCTTACTCCAGGAAAATCTAGCCTAGACTTTGCAAAGCAAAGCCAGGAAGAAAGGAGGGACTGTGGTCTTCTAGCTTCTGATGACTTTGGGGTTGGAGGATGGAAAAAAGAAGTAAACTAGGCACCATGCTGACCGCAAAGGTCCCTCTTCATCCCACCATCACCAGCACTCAGCATCTCCAGTTATCTATAGTAAGGGATCGACATATATGCATTAACTGGTAAAGATGTTATTAATAACTTCCTGTTTAAATAATTTATTCTGCATTATAGGATGATAGTTATATTTAAGATGTACAGAGAATAATATTTAGCTTTTTAGGCATTCGCCATTATTTTCTTCAAATACGTGTTGTTACTCATCCAAACAGTTTGCTTATAAATGAAATCTTGGAGTTTCTTAATTGAGTGAAGAGATAATAAAATAATGCAGTGATTATGACATAGTGAAACAATGGAAAATTTACATCCAGGGAGAAAGCCAAGGTTTCTATCAATGCTTTTCTTCTGATACCATTGCATATTTTAGAATACTGTTTCCTTCATAGAAAATTTAAATCAGAGATCTGTGATCATACAGTTTGTCAGTCTTGCTAATCAGTAAGAATACTGTGTTAATTTTAAAAGTGAAAAGTACAAATAAATTTTACAAAAGATTCTACATTTGTATTCCTGCCTTTACTGAAATACCATATAATCAAATATGAATTTTCATGTATTATTCATAATAGAATACTGTCACATATTTGATATGGATTAAAGCATTAAAATGTCAGATACAAAAAATAAATATACTGTTTACAGTTTCACTCCCCGTATCCTGATTCTAGCAGCATAGGAGGACAGCGTCTTGATGATGAGCGGTGTGAGTGACGTGAGGGGAAGAGAAGGGCATTGAGGTCGGTTTGTGAGAGAGAGTTTTCTAGAGCATTTCGGAGGGTTGTGGAATAAGGAGATTTCGAAGAAGTCGAAATTGTGAAGGCTGCTTCTGCCTGTCCCCTCCTCGGTTCAGTTCAGTCGCTCAGTCATGTTCGACTCGTTGCAGCCTCTCCCCTCCTGCTTTCCTTTTATAATTTCTACTGTCAAAAACAAGGAGTCCTCTAGGAAATAACTTGGAGAGGATGATGAGGACTTGGGCCGGGCTTTTTCTTTCAGGGCACAATAAGGGAGTCCTGTCTGTAAGTAGAGGAAGAAGCCCAGGAAGAAAGAGACGTGAAGATGTGGTCTGAGTTCTGTGCTGAGAAACAGCGAGATCTTTCTTCTTTGGTTCTGCTCTCTGTGATAGCGTACAAACCAGTTGCAGAAACAGGGCCTATTGCTGAAACCAGGAAGGAATTTTAAATGCACGTGAGAAGACGATTCAGATGCGTACTTGCCACCAAGACGTGGCATCCAGAAGGGTGTGAGTCCTGGTAGGGGCTGGATGATGGCTGTGGGTGAGGCACGTGGGTACATCCTTCTGAAAGAAGAACTCTGTTCCCTGCTGGCTCTTGTCCTGAGAAACTACTCTGTGGGCCAAAATTTTCCTCCCTTTTGGCGAGACTGGAAGGGAATGACCCTCTAAGGCATCCCATGGAAAACGTATGAACCTGGAGACCTCACCCTTAGACCCCAGTTAAGAAGCCTCATCTTGCTGACCCTTTGCTGTGACCTCTGGGCCTCTTGGGAACACAGTGCTTGTCTCCTAAGTGTTATTGTGGCTTAGATGTGGGGTCTCCCAAAGCCACAGCAGCACTTAGGAGACCAGCACTGAGTTGCCGAGTCACAAAAAATAGCATTCTGAGTTTTACAGAAGGACACAGTCACTGGAAGTCAATTGGGGGAATAAATACCATAGAGGAGCTGAGAGATGAGTGGAAGCATAATTGAGCAGCAGTATAGACTCTGTAGACACTGAGCTGAGCTTATCAGCATAGCTTCTGCTTTTCCATAGTCAGCTTTGTTCACGTACTTTCGATTACTAATGATCGAAAGTGGACATTCATTCCCAGTGAACACTTTGCTGAGACCAGAAATGCTTTCCTTTGTGAGTTGAATCGCATTTATTCTCATGTTTTGTGTAAGCTCAATATAAAATCTGAAGTATGTCATTATTTATGTATTTATCTTCAATTTTTTATTTTTATACAATTTTAAAGTTTACACTCCATTTACAGATATTACAATATAGGCTATATTCCCCACATGGTACAATACACACCTGAAGTCCATCTTACACCAGTAGTTTGTACTCCCCACTCCCCTGCCCCATACCACCCCCCTAAACTGGCAAACACTAGCTTTTTCTCTGGATCTGTGAGTCTGATTCTTTTATGTCGTATTCACTAGATTGATGTATTTCTTAGATTCTGCATATAAGTGATACTCATGCAATATTTGTCTTTATCTGTCTGATTTATTTTTGGTCCCACCACTTGGCTTGCAAGACTTTAGTTCCCTGACCAGGATTGAACTGGGGCCCTGGCTATGAGAGCGTCAAGTCTTAACCTCTGGACTGCCAAGAATCTCCTGAGAGACATATTTCACTTAGCATAATATCCTCCAGGTCCATCCATGTTGCTGCAAATGGTGACTTTTCATTCTTTATATGATTGAGTAATATTCCATCATAAATCTATATATATATTTTTAGTCCTCTGATGATGGATATGTAGGTTGCTTCTGTGTCTTGGCTATTGTAAACAGTGCTGTTATGAACATCACGATGCAAGTATCTTTTAAAATTAGTATATTTTTTTCAGATATATGCCCAGAAGTGGGATTGGCAAACAATGGATAGCTCTATTTTTATTTTATTTTTTTAGAAACTACCATACTGTTTTCCACATTGGCAGCACCAATTTACATTCCCACAAAAAGTGTACAAGGGTTCCCTTTTCTCCACATCCTTGCCAGTGTTTTTGATCTGTGTTCTTTTTGATAGTCACCATTCTGACAGATATGAGGTGATATCTCATTGTGGTTTTGATTAGCATTTCCCTGATGGTTAGCCATGTTGAGCATCTTTTCATGTGCCTGTTAGTCACCTGAATGTCTGCTTTGGAAAAATGTCTATTCAGTTCTTCTCCCCATTCTATAATTGGGTTGGTTGGTTGTTTGATGTTGAGTTCTGTGAGCTGTTTATATATATTGAATGTTAACCCTTTAACAGTTATATCATTTAGAAATATTTTCTCCCATTCAGTGGGTTGTCTTTTCATTTTATTCAAGGTTTCCTTTGTTGTGCAGAGGCTTTTAAGTTTCATTAGATCTCATTTGCTTCTTTTTGCTTTAATTTCCTTTACTTCAGGAGATGGATTCAAAAAAAAAAATACTGCTTTGATTTATATCAAAGAGTGTCTACCTAGGTTTTCCTCTGATTTTTATAGTATCTGGTCTTAAATCACTAAACCATTTTGAGTTTATTTTTTTATATGTTGTTAGAGGACGTTTTATTTTAATTCTTTTACTAAAGCATGCATATTTAGAAGATATATTCAGGTAGAAAATAAAAGCAAGTCCCAAACAAAAATTAGTTTCCTCATCAATAAAACAGGAATAATACTGTATACTTCATAAAAAGTCATTATGTGGTTAAACATATGCATTTCTTCTTAAAATTATATTCCATACATGATAAATTATTTTGTAGATTTTAATGCTCTTGAATACATTCACTTTTTCAATTCTTTAACAGCACTCATTTGTTAGCCAGTGATACTTAATGAGAAATAAATTTTCCTTTTTAACATAAAATATTTCACACCTACAAGAGTATTATGTTACGCATATGTAGAACATAAAGAAAAAGAACAAAACATACATCATGCATTTGCTATGCTGCTTAAGAAATAACACATTTCCATTTACTTTTGGGGCCCAGATTTGGAAAAATTTTATATCTCCTTGAAAAAATATGTATTTCTTGAATATATTTACTGCACTCAACAAGTTAAAACAAGTTTATTTTCCTGGACACATGTATACATATACACACATAAACTTGTTCAAACCTCCCCTGTCACTGTTATTTTTGCTCTGTCAACTACATAGATAGAGGTGTGTAAAAATATTCTACTGTGATGGTAGAATTCTCTGTCTTATTAGTTTTATCAGTTTTTGGTTTTATATGTTTTGTGCAGAGAAGTTTAGAATTACCACATACACATGAAATGAACACTATCTTAAGTAATGCTCTTTGTCTTACATATATTTTTCCATATTTTTATTTAAAATATTCTATGCTTTTATTTTATAGTTTGAGTATTTATCTAGGACTCATTTAGCTGAATTTTTAAAATCTAATATTATGAACTTTTAATAATGCTGTAGGCTACAATTACTGTGACTCTTGATAGGCTGAATTGTCTCTGCTATCACATGCTGTGTCTGGATGTTGTGTGTGTTTGTTTCAATTATCTTCCTTGTACTGACTTTTTTTCTCATTTCCTGTTTTACCCTCTCCTGGTTTGAATATTATACATTCTACTTCAATTATTTTTGGTGGCTACTAACTAGAATTTTATTTTCAGTCATTGTCGTTCAATCACTAAGTTGTGTTGGACTCTTTGAGACCCCATGGACTGCAGAACAACAGGACTCCCTGTCCCTCACTATCTCCCAGAGTTTGCCCAATATCATGTTCATTGAATCAGTGATGCTATCAAACCATCTTATTCTTTGCCACCTTCTTCTCCTTTTGCCTTCTATCTTTCCCAGCATCAAGGTCTTTTCTAATGAGCTGGCTCTTCACATAGGGTGGCCAAAATATTGGAGCTTCAGCTTCAGTCCTTCCAATGAGTATTCAAGGTTGATTTCCTTTAGGATTGACTGGTATGATCTACTTGCAGTCCAAGGGACACTCAGGAGTCTTATCCAGCATCACAATTTGAAGCCATCAAGTCGTTGGCACTCAACCTTCTTTATGGTCTAACTCTCACTTATGTGACTACTGGAAAGACCATAGCTTTGACTATATGGACCTTTGTCAGCAAAGTGATGTCTCTGCTTCTTAATAACCCATCTAGGCTATTTCCAGTTACATGTACAAAAGTTAAAACTGAAGTTCTTGGTCACAGAGCCTCTCTCTGTCTTTATTTCCAAGGAAGCCATTGGTTTCAGAGCTATGCTGTATCAGTATTACTGCTCCTATTTCATATTTCTCATTTGAGGATCTCCATTGTATCTGCTAAGCTCAGACATAAATTCAAGCATACAGTTATCCTTTTAAATATTTTATCCAGCATTTCTAGCATTTTGTGGTAGTATTTGATGGATATCTAGTCTTCAGTATAAACTTCTTTATTAATTGTGAATTTTACTTTTTTCTAAAAATTATACACACACACACACACACACACACACATAGTATATGTGACATTTCCATTCGTAAGATGTATGTTTTTACTATCTGACTGAACTGTGCATTTCTAAACCATTTACCATTTGGTAGAAGACATGTATCATGTCCAGAAACACTAGTAATATATGGTAGAAATAGTATGAAGTAGTTTTTGAGGGAAATGCTATGAAATGCAGTATAGGAGTTTTCATTTCAGTGGTCAGTCCTCTGCACAAATATATTTTACAAAGCCTCCTTGAAACAGATCTATTTTTGATTGGACCCAATAGGACAGATAAAAGGCCTTTGTGTTTGAATTTTTTAATTTACTTATATTTTAAATAATTTTTTTATTTTTTTTTAATTATGAAAGTATGATAACACATACTTTAATAATTTCCAGGAGACTTGGAAAATACAGAACAAAGTTACATATAGTTCCACTCTGAATTACAATTATTTTTAAGTAAAGTAAGATTTTCAGTTGGAGTTTTAATATCAAACTTTCAAAAATTAATAGACTGAATATACAAAAATGAAAAGCACCATGAACCAGTTCAACGTGATTAAATGTACACAATTTTCATACAACAGCAGAATACAGATTCAAGTCCCCATAGACCATAAAAAAAGAGATACTAGAACATATATGGGGACATAAAAAAAGCTGCAAAAATTTCATAGTCTAAAGGTATTGAAATCATAGAGTCTGTTCTCTTATCACTGTGGACTTATGCTAGAAATCAATATATCAGTGTAAAAATATATTTGAAGAAAAGTGTGATGTGATATTTACCAACAGAGATCTTCGGCTTAGCCATCAGAAGCCTCAATAAAGTTAGAAAATTGAGAAAACATAGAGGGTGATTGTAGAGAAGAGAGCATTTAAATGAGAAATTAATACCAAAAATACTTTAAAAACCCCATGCATTTGAATATTAAATGTCCAGTATTAAATATTGGGTGTCCCTTTAGAAGCCATAACAAAGAAAATTAGAAAATATATATAACAGAATAAAAATGAATAAAATGATTCATCAGAATTTGTTATGTGCAGCTGAAGCTCCTCAATGCAGCTAAATAAAATGTGAAATCTTGAATAAAGTATTATAACAAATAATAGACACTAGCATAAAATTTTGTGAAATTTGAAAAAATCTATATTTAACAATACTGTATCACATGTCAATTTTCTGGGTTTTTTTTCCTTTTTTATTTTTATTTTAAATTTATTTTATTTTTTTACAACATAGTATATCTTTCTTGGAATTTGATTAGGACTTTCAAGCCTCATTCAAATTATTACTTTTAATAAATTTATTTATTTTAATTGGCGGTTAATTACTTTACAATATTGTATTGGTTTTGCCACACATCAACATGAATCTGCCACCGGTATACACATGTTCCCCTCCCTGAACCCCCCTCCCTCCTCCCTCCCTGTACCATCCCTCCGGGTCATCTCAGTGCACCAGCCCCAAGCATCCAGCATCATGCATCAAACCTGGACTGGCTATTCATTTCATATATGATATTATACATGTTTCAATGCCATTCTCCCAAATCATCCCATCCTCGCCCTCTCCCACAGAGTCCAAAAGACTGTTCTATACATCTGTGTCTCTTTTGTTGTCTGGCATACATGGTTATCGTTACCATCTTTCTAAATTCCATATATATGCATTAGTATACTGTATTGGTGTTTTTCTTTCTGGCTTGCTTCACTCTGTATAATAGGCTTCAGTTTCATCCACCTCATTAGAACTGATTCAAATGTATTCTTTTTAATGGCTGAGTAATACTCCATTGTGTATATGTACCACAGCTTTCTTATCCATTCATCTGCTGA